>VZSF01006303.1:609377-646174 GCA_013398295.1 Chionis minor
GGCTGCTCCCCGGTTGGGCCGGGCGAGGCGGGCAGGGCCTGCGGAAGGCGGCGGCGGGGGACGCGCGGGGGGCGCGGTGGGGTCCCCCGCAGGGTCTCGGGCGGGCAGGGGCGCTGCTGGGCTACCGGAGGGTCCCTGAGGGTCCCTGAGCCCGGTCCCCCCCGCCTCTGCAGGCGAGGAGAGGCGGTGGGTTGGGGCCTAAATGTTGTGCTTCCCCGGCAGATATGCAGTATGATGAGGACGACGATGAGATCACCCCCGACTTGTGGCAAGAGGCCTGCTGGATCGTTATTAGGTGACTTAAAATAAATAAATAAATCTCACTGTTCTTAAAGCTTCAGCATATGTGCGGTGGGCCTTATGCGTGGTATCTAGCTGGCTGGCAGCGTGTCATGGAAGCTGCAGGCTTGGGAGCGCTAAATTGTGCGGTGGGGCACACTGTTTTGAATGAAGAAGTGATTTTTGATTCCAATGGGATTTTGCCCTCACACGGCTGATGCTGCTAGTAGGAAATCAGTACTTGGCTACTGTGTTGGTGTTTTTCTAGCAAGACGTGAGTGTGCAGGACCTGGAGGTTTTTGTGACTTAAGGAGTGGGGTGGTGCAAGGAACTGAGTAAAAAGTGTTTCTGTTGCTAATTGCATCATTCATAAAACATATATGACTAGTGGCTTAGAGCCATAGTTGCAAACAGAACTCTAGATCTGTGGGGATGGTCCCATAGGCATCCTGGATGGAGAGGTGAGAAACTTTGTGAGCAGAAGGAGATCCTTTCTTTTGCAGCCCAGTGATGAGTGCTACTTCTGCTTTCAGTCAATTGGGAGGTAACTGAGGCAGGTCCTTCAGCAGAGGGTGCACCTCACTCCATATGAGGAAACACTTTTACTGGGAGGGTGACCAAGCGCTGGCACAGGTTGCCCAGAGAGAATATGGAGTCTCCATCTGTGATGGTACTCAAAAGCCGTCTGCGCTTGCTCTTGGGCAGTCAGCTCTAGGTGACCCTGCTTGAGAGGGCTGATAGGACAAGATAACCACCAGAGGTCCCTTTCCAACTGTGACCATTCTGTGATACAGGTTGCCCTTTCCCTTCCTTCTTCCCCTTGTGCAGTAGCAGGCTGTGCTGGCAAAACTCCATGTGCCAAACGGCAGGATAGCCAAGGGCGTGTTCCCCATTGTGGGGAAGCCTGAGGTTATTGGTAAGGAGGTGTTTTCTCTGAGGTAGTGTGGGGCTTCAAATTTAGTCTTTTTTTTTTTTTTTTTACTGTTAGGTTGTGCTGGGCTGAAGCTAGGTGATACAAAGGCTAGGGGAAATCCAGAGCAGTGAACCTGAGAATCTCCGTGTGGCCGGAACAGAGGGGATCTAAGCTGAGAAAAGTTCTGAGAGCTGTTACCTTGACTTAGGGGCATGCACTCAGTTTACTGCAGCTTGCAAAATCAGTTAAAGTAATTTATATGTGTTGTTGAAAGCATTAGCTGAAGCTGTTTTTTTACTGAGGTTTAAGTCATGTTTCCTTTCTAATTTAAGGTAGGCTGCATACAGTCATGACTTGGCCAAGAGGTGGCAGCAAGTCTATCACTTTGTAGTGTCTGTGTCTTCAAACACTGAGATTTAATTGTTTAGCATTTTTGAGCATCTGTGTTCAAAACTCACACCTCAGTAAAAGTGAATGTGTTTGATTCTGTATTGTATTTTATGGCTTTTGAAGGTGTTCTTATAAATACATCTTAAACTTGTTGATGTGTAAAGTCCATGTTTAAGATCTCTTGTTCATTAATGCACTCCTTTTTTTTTTTCTCTAGCTCCTATTTTGATGAAAAGGGTTTAGTCAGGCAACAGTTGGATTCTTTTGATGAGTTTATTCAGATGTCTGTGCAGAGAATTGTTGAAGATGCTCCGCCAATTGATTTACAAGCTGAAGCCCAGCATGCCACAGGAGAAGTGGAAGAGCCGGTAAGTGGAGAACCCTGGCAGAGGTGATGCTTTTTTACAATGCAAAATTATTTTAGGTGGGTTTTATTCAACCCCTGTCTCAAGAGACGGAAATACATCTGAGTTGTGGCACTGCTCGTGCAGACAATAGGACAGAAATATGTGCTTTTTGGAGTCTATGAGGTACATGGTCAAGTTTCTGGATAGTCAGGTATAAGGCTGAGAAACACGTGCAAGAGCTTTGTTATCTGTGGAATTGAACTTTCCTCTCCTATAGAGTTACTCTTTCCTGCTGGTTAAGTTGTTGACTGAGTTGAGAAATGACAAAGAACAGTTGGCTGCTGCAGCTCATGTTGTTAGTTACTATGTGAAACTGCAGTGACAGGGAGGTAGTAGAGCAAGTCAGGTAGGCAAAAGCAAACTGCGTTTTGGTGGGATTTTGAGCTACTGCTTTACCATGGCAAGAAGAGTTTATGGCTGAAAAGTTCTTTGTTGGCTTTTTCCATCTGCAGTCATGTCCAGGTTTTGAAAGGGTGCCATTGCACGTAATCTTCTATTGGCACCATTTTCCAAACAAGAACAAATTATCTAAGTGATAGATACTCTTCTGCTATGAGTGTGTACCTTCTGCAGTGGCTGTGGTGCTTTCATCCGTGTCCCTCGTGATGTGTTCCCTGTTCCATAAGTGCAAATAGTGATGATCCATTCCCCTACTATCAGTCACTACTTTGCTACTTGCCTGTAGAGATTCAAAGGAACTTTAGGACACCCGAGCATTGAATTTGTTACGTGTTTTCACTGTTCCTTTGCATTTTTTTGCAAAATTATGCTGTAGAGGGAATAACTAGGATTTCTTTTAGTTTTTTTTGTTAGACAAACAATACATAAACGTTTCTCTCACTGTAATTCTCCTTAATATTTCTTCAGTTATTCTGTGTATATTATTGCTGAAGTCTCCAGCTGTGCAGTTCTACTTTGCTCTACGTACTGTACACTGTACGTGCTTAAGCTGCAGACCACAAAAGCTAGTATTTTACTTTCTCAAATCAGAGAGGTTAGTTTCTTATTTGTACTTATCAAATTAAAAGTTTTTAGAAATAGGTCTAGCTATGAGAAAAAAGAAACTTCCTTTTCCTTTCAGTCACTTGCACGCAACCTCTTGCCTCGTTTAAAGATACTGGACTAATTTAAGGAGACTGTGTGTAATGGACTAATTTGACTTTTGGGTTCTTTCTCCCTCCACTTCTCAGCCTCAAATTCTGAAGGCAATTTGGGCAATTTAGAGCACATTAAAGGGTTTAACAACCATGCTCAGAGACGGGTAACGTGGTAAATGTGCTCTTGAGAGCACTTGCATGAGAACTTGGGAAACTTGGTACTATATGTGGCTGCTGCTGCAAATCCAGGAAAAAAGTGGTTTTTTTGGTAAGACTTGAGAGAATTTTTTTGACGTACAGGATGTTTGCCAACAGGGTTCTGCCACATACTATTGTAGGAAGGTCTTGCGCCTTTTAAAAATCTGATTGTTTTCAGGTCTTTTCTGATAATTCAAGTCTTACTTTGTTTACTCGTCCTATAGAATCACCCTGGGAACTGGTGTTGCTGTGTTTTCAGTTATTGATAATAGCTATTCTCCAGTAACAGTTTAAGTTAGGAATAAATAAGAGAGAATGTAATCTCTATAAGAGAGAAGGCTAATTATTAGCATATCTTGTGGATAGAGCAGCAAAGACAGTTCAGTTTGTGTGAAAGCTGTAGGTTTTTTGAGAAACTGATGCAATAATCTGTTTAGTCTCTAGAGGAAAGAAAACTACCTAGCACAGATGTTAAAAAGGGGGTTTCTGTGGCTCTGCGTAAGACAAAATGTATGGGATGGATAATTGGTACCTTTGCCTTTAATAATGAGTCTAGAGAATGGTCTGAATATGAGGACTTTGAAAATATATTTTAGAAAGGCTAAAACCACTTGTGACAAATGATAAACTATCATAAACTGACTTTTTTTTCTCTGCATTGGAGCTTGCTCTTGCTTATGGCTAACATACACTAAAATGCCTGCATGGAATTCAAATTTTGTTTTAGTAATAGATATTCTCGGCTGGCTTCTAGTAGTAGTTGGGGTGGCAGCACTGTAGTTTTCATTTGTGTTAGCTTCTGTTCTGCAAAAGGGCATGGTGGCAAATAGCTACTTGAAGAAAAGGTTGTAAGGGAACAAATCTTTCAACTTGCATACATGCAGGTCTGGTGATTTGCTTATGTTTCTCTGCTTCCCTGGGTTTCGGTCTGTGAAGGAACGCTGTGTGAGTAGAGTGGCTCATCTCTAGGTCCCTTTGCGTGCAAGGAGGCCAAGAGCCAAGTTGCCTCGGCAGGCTTGTGCACCAGGACTGAGGCCACACATACGAAACGCTTGAACAAAGCTACTGTTGTGTAACTGTTTACTTTCTTTAAAGTTTTAGCTCCCTGCACCAGATACTCTTAGCAAAGTGCAGTTATGTATTGTTTGACAACTGAGAATTTTTCTGTTGCTGAATGATATCTGTCCTTTTGTGCCCACGGTTTCACTGTAACACATGAAAGGATTTCTGTGGAACTAAAAAAAAAAGCTGTTAAGTGTCATGTTCTATGCACGTGGGAGCAAAGGTTTAGAAAAACTTGCACCTTTTCTGATATATCATCTATCTCATCGCATGTGTTGAAGCAGATTCACTTTTTTGCATTGTAAAACGAGCAGTTTTATATAAAGTTAACCTAAACAATAAATATCTAAATAGGTATATGTAAGGCATATTCTGTTTGTTAATATATTCACTGACAAATTTGGAGTTTTTTAGCTATTTTATAGGAAGAAGACCTATTTGGGTTTTCTCTTACTAATGGTTTTGACCCTTCGGTTTCCTCTGGTTTTCATTTTTTTTTATTATTGAGGTGTTTAGGAAATATTAAAAGTTCTTGGGTGGGTTTTGGGTTTTTTTTATCTATTCATCTGAAGAGGGGTTGTTTCCAAACCTTGAGCTGAGGGCATGCGGCAGCATTGGGTATTAAACTCTAGGGCCTCTCTTGAGCAACCAAAGTGGATGTTTATGCTATTAAAGGTTAATGTCGTCTTGTGTTCCAGCCCCGGTATCTGTTGAAGTTTGAACAAATTTATCTCTCCAAACCTACGCATTGGGAAAGAGATGGAGCACCATCACCTATGATGCCCAATGAAGCCAGACTGAGAAACCTTACGTAAGAACGAACTCTGTAGTGGGTAAACACAAGGAAGGACTGGCTCTGCAGTATGAATTTGATAGTCTCTTTCAATTTAGTAATGCCTTGAAAAAGTAATAATTACTGCTCTATTTAAATTTTGATGTGTAGTTGTTAAATCCAGACAATGGTTTGTTAATAATGCTTAATATTACCAGTGAGTGCTTGAATAACTACATTCATTATCCTTCTGTGCAATCTGGAGTAGTAACTGGCAGGTAACACAATGGTGTTTTTATTCTGTAGGTATTCGGCCCCTTTGTATGTGGATATAACTAAAACAGTTATTAAAGAAGGGGAGGATCAGTTACAGACACAGCATCAGAAAACTTTTATAGGAAAAATTCCTATTATGTTACGTTCAACATACTGTTTGTTGAATGGCTTAACTGACCGTGATCTTTGTGAACTGAATGAATGCCCGCTTGATCCTGGTGGCTACTTTATCATTAATGGATCAGAAAAGGTAAGGGATTATACCTTGCACATTCTTCTTTACAGACATTAAAAGTTCTGTTACTTGTTTCCATATGTTTTGCCGGGAACATAAGCATTTTTATTCCAATGTATCACAGTTACTGTGGGTGCTTGTGATCTTGTAGAAAGATGGGATTTTAGTCCTCTGTTAGGACTTTCTTAAGGCACCTTTTCTTATTCTCTGAGGCATGTTTCCCGTCTTCAGTTTCATAAACTATTTTGCATTGAATGCCACTAAGTACTCTAGATATTTTCCTTTCCATTTTCAACATTGCAGAGCAGCATGCACTCCAAAATGAAGGGCTTCTTCACTCGGAGTCTCCTCCAGTTTGTTCACATTATAAGAACAGATTCTTCCCTCCATTGCTGTGGATTCAGCTTTAGCAAATGATTTTCTCTTCATGCTTGTGCCTCGCCAATGAGACTGCCAGTATTTTGTAACTGACACCTGGGTGAATGCAGCAAAAGGCATAGAATTGGATTTGTCTTCTTGGGGGGGAAAAAAATAATCGGTCTCTGACTGTTGGAGCTGGCACTTAAATGCTTGTGTAATGCGTTGGCCTTGGAAACAGATCATGAAATGCTTTCTTTATCAATGTTGTGCCTAAAGCTAATAGAAATGTCTTGACACAGCTAGCAGGCACGGCAAGTACATCGTAGAGAATGGTGTTCTCAGAGTCTTTTGTTTTGATTATTCTGTCTTAACTAGGTCTGTGTTTTGCTTAATACTGTATTTTTAAAATAGAGAGTATTAATCCATCTGAGTTTGGCAAATGGACTTCATGCTGTGCAGTGCTCTTAAGGCACCTTTAGGAATAGCAGAAACACACTGTAGCTTGTTGCTTTCAGCATGCCCTTTTGTCAGTTATTTACTGGTCTTCTTGTTTCTAACACAGGTTCTGATTGCTCAAGAGAAAATGGCTACAAACACAGTGTATGTGTTTGCAAAGAAAGATTCAAAATATGCCTACACAGGAGAGTGTAGATCTTGTCTGGAAAACTCCTCTCGACCAACAAGTACTATATGGGTTAGCATGCTGGCCAGAGGCGGGCAGGTATGCCTAAGCAGTAATAACCCCTGCCCTGGGGCTAAACATTAACATTGCATTGTTTTAGGATTCTTGTTACTGTCCTGTCTCAGGGTGTCATTTACTTTCAGGATTTTGAGTAGAAATTTCTTCTGATGTTAGGTTACAAACAAGGTAAAATTAAATGAAAATGTATTCTGTTTGTCATAGAATTATGCCTGTGTCTGGGACAAATGATTTGAGGATTGAAATGAAGACCCAGTTTGTCCCAGGTTGTGGGGCTAGGCTAAAAAAAATGATTTTAGAATTACTGTGGATGAGTTGTAAACGAGCAAATTACTGTAAACGAGCAAAAACCTTCCAAGTTTTTGCAGACTTCTAAAGTTAGAGATTTTTTTTAAAAGAAAAAAGTCACTGCTGGAGTAAGGTTTCAGAATGGTTCCTTAGTTGGCCTGCTGAGAAGTCGTGGTTTCCTGTAGTGCTGGAATAAATACAGTTACACTGTATCATCCAAGTCCAGAGAGATATTATTATTATTATTCAAAGGCACGATCATTTTAGACTAATGTATGGTTTTCCCCATCTTTTCAGGGTGCGAAGAAGAGTGCTATTGGTCAGCGCATTGTAGCAACTTTGCCATATATCAAACAAGAAGTCCCCATCATAATTGTCTTTCGTGCACTAGGCTTTGTGTCTGACAGGGACATTTTAGAGCACATCATATATGATTTTGAAGATCCAGAAATGATGGAAATGGTAATATATCTTAAATAAATTATTTCTTGTCTTGACATTTGGTGATGTGTAGGTGTGGCTAATAATCATTGAAAATATTGTTCATTTTCCAATTGTAATTTATTACTTTCATTATTTTTGTGGGTTGTCTATTAGAAATGTCAAAAGTTCTCTCCCTAAACCTATTCTAAGGAGTATTTTAAGTGAACAAAGCCCAACAGAGATTTTAAAGAGTCAATGTGTATTTGGGAAGGTGGGGTCTTATCTTGCTGCCACTGACTTTAATTGTAAAATCCCAGTTTATATCTGAAGCAGCAACAGACGCTAGAATGCAGTTGAATGAGAACTATTTTCTGAAGTCTAAACTATTTTTGTGTGCTTCCTGCGTGCTTCATTACTGTTTTCTGATGCTCTTGAAACTACAATAAAGTCAGAAAGAACTGGGTTGGTAATTAGCAGTTCCTGAAAAGAAGTATCAGCAAACTGCTGCGTAGTTTCCTCCAACTTCAGTAGGCACTGGATGCTACAGGGTTTTGCTGTATTTTGTGCATTAGGTCAAACCTTCTCTGGATGAAGCATTTGTCATCCAGGAGCAAAATGTTGCTCTAAACTTCATTGGATCAAGAGGTGCAAAGCCAGGCGTCACCAAAGAAAAGAGAATCAAGTACGCTAAAGAAGTCCTGCAGAAAGAAATGCTCCCGCATGTTGGTGTCAGTGACTTCTGCGAAACCAAAAAGGCCTATTTTCTAGGGTATGTCAGTATTTTCTGTCGCACATCTGCAAACGGACCCTGAATACAGATTTTATTCACATATATGTATATGATGGGAAGAACGCACTGAATGGAAGTTTATTTTTAACCTTGGTCTTCTGGATACTTGGTGGTAAACTTTAGGGCACTGGCATATTTTTGTAGTGGAGAACATGCAAATATCAATGAAATAGAAAAAAATTGAAACAAAAAAAGGCTCCAACGCATTCTGGTTCTTAAATTAGAGGTGGTGATAGTGATAAATTGACTCTTTTTGATGTCTCATGTCACGGACAACACATAGATATTGATAACTAATGTGTGGATAACTACTGATAAGCTGTTTGTAATGTAAACCCACTCTTTAAAACTATTAGCACATCCTCTTGATCACTGCTTATTCGTATGCAGGTGAGCTGTAGCATCAGGAGACTTACCATTTTACACCTGATTCCACATACTTAAATGTAGCCCATATTATAGTACGGGACAGGCACATAGCAGAAGATGCATTGCCATCATGATGTAAATATTAACTTCTCTCTGTAGTTACCTGACCTCTCTCCATGGGTCTCTCCACATACGTGCTGAAGAGGTTTGTTTTAGGACAGCAGTATCCTAAAGATCTAGAATGGACAGCCTTTAGGAAACAGTTCACTGATTTATCTACGAAAGCATGTAGTCTTTGTTTTGAATGTCTGCAATCAGTTTAAAATGTAAATTATCTTATTTGCTTAGGTATATGGTTCATAGATTGTTGCTGGCAGCACTGGGAAGAAGAGAGCTTGATGACAGAGATCACTATGGCAACAAAAGACTGGATCTTGCTGGGCCACTGTTGGCTTTCCTGTTCAGAGGGTAACTATAATATGTACATTTTCTTTAGCGATAATTAACAGTAGAGGCGTTACCAACTTGGTGCTTGTTACTCTACTCTACTGTACTCTACCAGAGTGTTCTGTTGTGTCTGATAACCAGTCTTGGGCAACACAGCCTGTATCTGATTGTGACTTTTTCATGGAATGGGTAGGTTTCCTCTAATAGTAGGTGGCTAGCATCAGCTTTTTTTGAAGCATATTTTGTCCATGTTCACAAACAGGTTAATTTGTTTTGGTTCCGCCCCCCCCCTAGTTACAAATTACTTGCTTCTGTTCAGGAGGCCAGTGGCGTTTTTTCTAAATAGTGTTGGATAGGCTGGATTGCTACACTACTGTTTAATCATGTTTCTTGGCATCATCTTCTACAGAATGTTTAAGAATTTGCTGAAGGAAGTGAGAATATACGCACAGAAGTTTATCGACAGAGGGAAAGATTTCAACTTGGAACTGGCAATTAAAACAAGAATTATTTCAGACGGTTTGAAGTATTCATTGGCAACTGGAAACTGGGGTGACCAGAAGAAAGCTCATCAGGCCAGAGCTGGGGTATCTCAGGTAAAGTAGATGAATAAGGCATGGTAGCATTTGTCAGGTTTACATAAGAGTAAAACTATAGTGTGGAAGTTTTAACATTGCTTGGCAGACATGCATGTTGTATGTTAAAAGGAAACTTCCCTAGCTGAAACAGATGAAGATCCAAATAGTTGAGTTCAGTGTGGGGGGTTTTTTTGTTGTTGTTTGTTTTAGCTGTTGTGTTCACTGCTAAACAGCTGGTGTAATTCTTGTAAAGACTTTTTGCGTTAGTGCATATGCTTGTGTGTCTGGTCAAGTCCTAGTCCCAGGCAATCTTTAGGAAGGATGCATTTCTTCCCTTTAATTACTTCCAGTGCTTCACAAGTGGTTAAAGAAACTTGAGTGACACCTTGTAATATAGCAGTAATGTATTCCATAGCTAATCATGAGGAGCACTGACTTTATGTGCCCACAGCAATGCTTAGTTGAGCTTGTTTCTCATAAAGGTGGAAACAGGAAAGAGGTGACAGTTTTTAAATACCAGCACATTTTGTTGTCTGGAGCCCTGGTGAGATTATAACTTGGGAAAAGCAAAGTTAGGAAAGGGATGAAGATGGTAACTGACCCTAGGTGGTGTGTTGTTGGTGCATGTGTATGAGGGGTTGTTTGTGTTTTAAATAAACACTCACATTTCAGGCTGTAACATTAAATTTTCTTAAATTTTTGGGAAGCCTTGAGCAGACTCTAAAAAGAATGTAAATGCTGATCTGCTCCTAATAACTAAATTGTCTTAGTTTTTCAAAATGAGTTTGAAAAGGTCTCTGTGTCATTGTACTGGCAAACCCTCATGGTGAAAATGCAGCTTAAAAAGTGTTTTTACAAGTATCATTCATTCTGGTTACCTGATAAGAGTAAGCTATACTACAAAAAACAGGTTTTAAGGGTAAACTTTGTCTAAGATTAATGGAGGTGAACTAAAAAGCGTAGCTAACAAAAATCAGAGCTATTTTAGTTCTTTTGAAGTCCGTCATTTCTAGAGGGCGCTGATCCTTTGCTCTAATGTATCGTGATGCCTGTCAACAACACACGTAAGAAACTTTGACTAACTGAATTCCTTACTATGTACAGGTGTTAAACCGCCTGACTTTTGCATCTACACTTTCTCATCTGAGACGCCTGAATTCTCCAATTGGTAGAGATGGTAAACTAGCGAAGCCCAGACAGCTGCACAATACGCTGTGGGGAATGGTTTGCCCTGCTGAGACCCCAGAGGTAATGAAAGTAATATTTATGTCAGTTCTTACTCTTGCCTAACTGCTTTTATCTGCTATTTGTTTTGTAGCCATGGCACTTGTGATGATTGCTTGCACTTTTTTTGAAATGCTGACGTGAACGTTTAGCTTTATAGCTAACTCTGTAGTTGAATGGTAGAAATGGAGCACACAGTAAACAGCATGTTTTGTGTCCAGGAGGACTCGAAGTTTAAGTTCTCAGATCTTCTTGAGGGAATCTCTTGATTTGGAAATGCGAGTTAATTTTGTGTCTCTGCTAGGGTCATGCAGTAGGACTCGTGAAGAACTTAGCCCTGATGGCTTACATTTCTGTGGGGTCTCAGCCATCTCCAATTTTGGAATTCTTGGAAGAGTGGAGTATGGAAAATCTGGAAGAAATATCTCCAGCAGCAATAGCTGAGTATGTGCAAATGAAACTATTAAACCAGACTTAAGCATTTTATCCTGCACCACACTTGAAGGTTTGGGGTTTTGGTGGGTTCTTTTTATTTGTTTGTTTTTCCCTCTTTCTAGTGCCACCAAGATCTTTGTTAACGGCTGCTGGGTAGGAATACACAAAGATCCAGAGCAGCTCATGAATACCCTAAGGAAGCTCCGTCGTCAGATGGACATCATTGTGTCAGAGGTATAAATTTTACATCTGGACTTTGGGTGTCATTTTAGATGAGAGAGAATAATGCCTTGATGCTACTTTCAAGCTCCAAATAGCCTTATTTGCAAGTTGTCTGAACATACTTCACATTATTTGGGTGTTTTTGTTTTGGGAGTTTTCTGGGGTTTGGTGGTTTTTGGGGTTTTGTTTGTTTGTTTGTTTGTTTGATGTGGTGTGTGATTTGTTGTTTGGTTGTGGGGTTTGTTTTTGGGTGGTTTCTGTTGTGGTAGTGGTTTTTTTTTTGTTTTTTAAAAAAAGAGGATACAGTTGAAAACATTTTCTTGAAATGCTTCTGTTTGTAGGAGTGTTAATGTTTGTTCTGTGCTGCTGATAGCAACTGTAAAGTCTCTGCTTTAGGGAACTTTGTTATCCTGTTTTGTATTCGCTAGTTCTGATTCTGGGCTGAGACTTTGTACTAATGGGGTGCTGCTTTCTTGTACAGGTCTCAATGATTAGAGATATTCGTGAGCGAGAAATCCGCATCTATACTGACGCAGGCAGAATTTGTCGACCCCTTTTAATTGTGGAAAAACAGAAGTTGCTGTTGAAGAAAAGGCATATTGACCAACTAAAAGAACGAGAGTATAACAATTACAGGTGAGATAAGTTTCTGAATCACAGGGGGCGGAAGGGACCTCTAGAGATCATCTAGTCCAACCGCCCTGGCAGAGCAGGTCCACCTACAGGAGGCTGCACAGGCTGGTGTCCAGGCGGGTTTGGAATGTCTCCAGAGTTGGAGACTCCACCACCTCTCTGGGCAGCCTGTTCCACTGCTCTGCCACCCTCAAAGTAAAGAAGTTCCTCCTTATGTTCAGATGGAACTTCCTATGTTCAAGTTTGTGCCCGTCACCTCTTGTCCTATCGCTGGGCACCACTGAAAAAAGACTGGCCCCCTCCCTTTAAGCACTGATGAGAGCCCCCCTCAGTCTTCTCCAGACTAAAAAGACCCAACTCCCTCAGCCTTTCCTCGTAAGAAAGATTTTCCAGTCCCCTAATCATCTTTGTAGCCCTTGGCTGTACCCTCTCCAGCCCATCCTCAGATTGTAGAGCGAAATGTTTAAAGCTTTGTGCAACACAATCCTGCTTTCTCTGCCTGCTAGCTTAATTAATTTTTTTTATCACATTGATACGGTGGTGATAATAATAAGCCAGGGAAGTCCTTGGTCTTGTTACTGCTGAAGAGACCCATTTGATGTGTTAGCTGAGTATTTCGGACATCGGTTATTCAGTTGGCAGGATCTCGTGGCCAGCGGTGTAGTAGAGTACATTGATACACTGGAAGAAGAGACTGTGATGCTGGCAATGACTCCAGATGACTTGCAAGAGAAAGGTGTGGCGTATTGTTCAACATACACGCACTGTGAGATTCACCCATCTATGATCCTGGGAGTATGTGCGTCTATTATCCCTTTCCCTGATCACAACCAGGTCAGTGCATCACTTCTGACGTCCTTCTGCTTTTAAAGTTGATAGAAAACCCACAGGTGTATGTGTAAAGAGCTCGATGTACATATATACCGGTCTTTTCTTGTCTGTCTAGTCTCCCAGGAACACATACCAGTCTGCTATGGGTAAACAGGCTATGGGAGTTTACATTACAAACTTTCACGTTCGTATGGATACACTGGCACATGTGCTCTATTATCCTCAGAAGCCCCTTGTAACAACGCGCTCCATGGAGTACTTGCGATTTAGAGAGCTGCCAGCAGGTATGTTGTCAGTTAATCTTTATTAAACAAAAACACTACCGTTTTGTTTAAACTGCATCACAAATGTTGTGTGTATAATACTTGAATATTTAGCGAATGTATGTAATTAAAAAAAAATTATAGGTTAAATGTTAACTTGTAGCTTGACATCTAGATTGCAAAAAATACATCACTAGTGTTGCAGCTGAAACTACTTTATCCTTATAGTCGGGTAAAACCCAACTGGAAAAAATGCTTTTTCTGTATTGGTATTTGCTAGGCTCTTCACAAGGGGTCACTCTTAACTCTCTTTTCTACCTAAAGCTTCATTAGCTGATACCATATGGTTTTCTGTGTGGGACATGGAGATTCTATCTCAGAAAGGGTAGAACAGCTTCATTGTAGGAATCCAGCCTATTTTGAGTTATAAGTAATGCCTTTCTGGTATGTGTGCATCCTTCAAAGTATTTGCTCTATGTATTATAGGTATCAACTCGATTGTAGCCATTGCATCCTACACAGGCTATAACCAGGAGGACTCTGTCATCATGAACCGTTCTGCTGTAGACAGAGGCTTTTTCAGGTGAGACTGTGTTTGAAAGAAAATTTTTTAAAAAAGTATACAGAGTTGTCCAAAGGCTCAAGAAAAGGTTGTCTTATGCTAGAAGACACCATTCTCCAAATCTTTTTGACCTGAGAAGCTTTTTAATTTATTTTTTTTAACGGTGGAGGGAGCAACACAATGAAAACGGTGAATGTGTATCTTAGCAAAAAGCAGTGAGTAATGGTTCGTCCTTTGTGTAACCTGACTTCCCACTCTGTCTTCCCAACTCTTCCATTTTAGCCTTCTTTACTATGTTCTTTGTACGGTGGTTAAATGAAAAAATACATGGATTCTTTGCTGTTATATTTTCATGTAACTCTTGCCAGTTATATGAACTCTTTAATGTTGATATCGCAGGTTTGTAATATAGTCCTGTCTTTAGTAGCACAACAGTTGCTACTAGTGAGGATTGGAATGTTCCTCTGCTTAGTAGGAACTGCTGTCAGGGCAATTGGTAACTGATGTGACTTTTGTGCATTATAGCTTTTAGATGTCCTTGCTTAGCTGTATAGCTGGTCAATGGGCTTTTAGTTTTGTTCATTTTCTTTTGTCCAAGTTGAGACCAAGAAGCGTGTGTATGGTATCTTGGATCTACTGCCTTCTGATGTAGAATAAGTATGAGGCTATTAGACTTTTATGGCTCACATGAAGCTTTTATAGAATCTTCTGTGTGCATGGGAGTAATTAAATGTGGATAATATTTATCTGAAAGACTGTGGCTTTGGTGTACTGGCAAATGAGACGGCAAACAAAAACCCTATAAGCCTATATAAATGGAAAGTTTTCCACGGCAGCTCAGTTGTACTGCGTGTGGCACTGCAAGGTAGCAGTAGAAGCCTAAAAATGCTTGCAAAATGACAGGTATAAAGAAAAGAGAAAAGTAATTTGAGAATGATATGATGAAGCTGTGAGTAATCTTTAGGAATAATAACTGCTTTTGAGAGGTCAAGCAGATTTTAAGGTCTCTGCAGGTCGTAAAAAATTAGCATGTGATCTATAGGTACTGTGGCAATATCTGAAAAGTGATCATCAAAATGCTACCTGAAACTGTTGCTAGTTTGTTTGGTGGGGTGGTGTTTTTTTCCCTCTCCTCATTGATGGACAGATTAACAACACTTTAGAGTAAAGGTTGTGTGGCATGTGAACACTATTTGTTTTTGTTGTCATTAGTAACAGGAGCCATAATACATGATAAAAGGATGATTATAGTGAAATTGAAATGTACAGATGAGTAAAAATGATGCTAGTTTCACTGGACAAGGCTTTATAACTTTGTTTCAGATCTGTGTTCTATCGCTCATACAAAGAGCAAGAGTCTAAAAAAGGGTATGACCAAGAGGAAGTTTTTGAAAAGCCTACACGTGAAACTTGCCAAGGTAAGATATAGGAGTGTATGAAGACTGAGTTTTTAAATTAATTTTTTGTGGGCAATGTTGTTGAACCAATTCAGTCTTTATTTTGGGACATAGAAAATGGCAGAAATGCCTGTATTAATAGCAAAATACATCAGTTAAGGTATTTGCATCAAATTGTCTTCAGACTACTGCTGAAATGTTTGAAGTTGCAAGCAGCCTTGTTGAATTTCTACGGAACATCAAAATCAGTATGTTGAAAAATTTGGGAGTCTAGGTCGTGGTTTGTTTGTTTGTGTTTTTTTTTCCCCAAGGTATGAGACATGCAATCTATGACAAACTTGATGATGATGGTTTGATAGCACCTGGGGTACGTGTGTCTGGGGATGATGTCATCATTGGCAAAACAGTAACGCTGCCAGAAAATGAAGATGAACTGGAAAGCACCAACAGACGTTTCACAAAGAGAGACTGTAGCACTTTTCTGCGAACTAGTGAGACTGGTATTGTAGATCAGGTCATGGTAACTCTTAACCAGGAAGGATACAAGTTCTGCAAGATTAGGGTGAGCAATGGCATACGCGCTTTCTACTTTTAATCATTTTTGTTCTGTATTTAAGTTGCCAATTGAATGTCTTCTTATGGCTTACAGGTACGCTCTGTAAGAATCCCACAAATTGGAGATAAATTTGCCAGTAGACATGGTCAGAAAGGAACCTGTGGTATCCAGTACAGGCAAGAGGTAGTAAATTGTTTTTCCCCTCCTCTCAACATTTTATCTCTGATCTTAGCATTGGAACTGCCTTAAGTTGTCCATGGAATATCTACTAGGGTGCAATATATTGACTTAAATTTAGCAGGGACACAGCTGCTTCTTACGTGGTACTTCAGTGCCTTTGAAATGCTTCAAAAAGTTTAATTGGAATCCATGGACCTGCTTTTCTTAAAGCTGATATTCTAACAAGTACTGACTTTCTGTTTCCCTGCTCTAGGATATGCCCTTCACCTGTGAAGGAATCACACCTGATATAATTATCAACCCCCATGCCATCCCTTCCCGCATGACCATTGGTCACTTGATTGAGTGTCTTCAGGGGAAGGTAAGAAGAATCTTTTATGCTGCACATCTGAGCAGTCTGAATTAAAATTTTTATTTTATTTTAATGTTATTTCCCCTTCTTTTCCCTGTTTTTGGTAAAGATACTATGCCCTGGTAGGTGTTAATCCACTAAAACATAAGGATTGTTCTCTAGTTACTTGATAGCAAAAGCAGGTTTCTTGAGGAAGACCTACAGTCCTGTAATTTTTGTCCCCTAAGTCAGACTACAGTGTACTCTCTCTCATCTGTTGCTTTGATTCCAAGTGTTTCATGTGACCTAGAAAAAGGAGTACCAAAATTGTTGATACTGTGTATTTTTTTAAAAATCTCACTGCACACTGTGCAGCTGATAAACAAAGCAGGATATGGTACTGTCATGGGCATGGAACCTCAAGTTCTGGCATGAAGAGTTAAAACTGTTTGAAACAGCTTAATGTTGTCTGAGCAGTTCTTTAGAAGTCTTACAAGCTTTTGCAAATCTCATCTCTCTAGGTGTCTGCAAACAAGGGAGAAATTGGTGATGCTACACCTTTTAATGATGCTGTCAATGTGCAGAAGATTTCCAATCTTTTATCAGATTATGGCTATCATCTAAGAGGAAATGAGGTATAAGCAAAATATCAATTGACTGTAACTTTTTTTTAATTTACATTTAATGGATAGTAAAGTTTATGATTTAGTGATTGCATTGACTACTTCAGGTCCTCTACAATGGCTTCACTGGTCGAAAAATCACATCACAGATCTTCATTGGTCCTACATATTATCAGCGGTTGAAGCACATGGTAGATGACAAAATCCATTCCCGTGCAAGAGGGCCAATCCAGATACTTAACAGACAGCCCATGGAAGGTAGATCTCGGTAAGTTTATTAGTTTCTATACACTTTTCTTTTTCTTGGAAATGTTTAGCCCTAAAAATTAGCTGCCTCAACTTTGCAGCCAGAACTTAGCTCGCCCCAGTTAGCCACCCGTTCTCATGTGTTTGGCTTAAGATGATGTATTGGGTGCAGGTGTCAAGGTCTGGTAGCAGGAGGTGCTGCTGGGGAGGCCTCTCTGAGAAAGGACCAGGGGTTGCCCTGTGCTGGACACCAACAGCTGCTTCCAACAAACCCACAGCTGGCCAGAGCTGAGCCCGTCAGTGACACTGGTGGCGTCTCTGTGGGAACATATTTCAGAAAGGGTAAAAAGTGCTGTGCAGCAGCTGTGAGAGAAGAGTGAGAAAATGTGAGAGGAACAGCCCAGCAGACACCTAGGTCAGAGGAGGAGGACGGGGAGGAGGTGCTCCAGGTGCTGGAGTGGAGATTCCCCTGCAGCCCATGGAGAGACTGTGGTGAAGCAGGTTGTCCACCTGCAGCCCATGGAGGACCATGGTAGAGCAGATATCCACACTGCAGCCTGTGGAAAGCCCATGCTGGCTCCTGGCAGGAGGTGTGATCTGTGGGGGACTCGGGCTGCAGCAATCTGTTCCTGAAGGATTGTACCCTGTGGGAAGGACCCATGCTGGAGCAGTTTGTGAAGGACTATCCCATGGGAGAGACCTCATGCTGTAGCAGGGAAGAAGTATGAGGAGGAAGGAGTGGCAGAGAGGAGGTGTTACATCCTGACTGAAACCCCCGTTCCCCCTGTGACCACGGGGAGGGGACAAAGGAGTTGGGAATGAAAGAGTGAAGTTGACCTTGGGATGAAGGTAGGGGAGATGATGATGTTTGGTTTCGTCTTTGTTTTTCACCAACCTACGCCATTTTTAATGGGCAATGAATTAAATTAAATTTCCCCAGGCTGAGTCTGTTTTGCCAGCAGTGGTAACTGGTAAGCAATCTCTTTTTATCTCAACCCATGAGTTGTTCCATCTTATTTCTGCCCCCCCCCGCCCCGCCCTGTCGACATGGGGGGAGTGAGAGAGCTGCTTGGTGGGCATCTGGCAGCCAGCCAAGGTTAAACTCACCACAGACAAGTAAAGAATGTCATTGTTTACCTCATTTTGCTGTGTGGTTGTGTGGTGGCTGTTAGCTGTCTGACATCTGCTTTAGAAATGCTCAGCAGCAGTTACAAATTACTGCGTTCGCATTCTCCCTAACAGTTTTATTCTGAGGTGTTGGAGGAAAATTAATGCACAGCTTTACTCGTGCATTGTAATACTGCTGTTGTGTTTGTGTTAAGTTACTTGTTCCACCAACAAGAACTGATGTGTTTTTGCCAACGGACTCAAAAGTTGAGGTTTTTTCTTTTTCCTTTTTTTCAGTGATGGCGGCCTTCGTTTTGGAGAAATGGAACGAGATTGCCAGATTGCTCATGGAGCAGCCCAGTTCTTGAGAGAAAGATTGTTTGAAGCTTCAGACCCGTACCAAGTCCATGTCTGTAACCTCTGTGGAATCATGGCGATTGCGAACACAAGGACCCACACCTATGAATGCCGGGGATGCCGTAATAAAACTCAGGTACGTGTGGTTTTCATCAGCCAGTGTTTCTCTTTGTGGGTAAGAGGAAATGCCACTCGGGTGAGCAAGAGGATAAGGAAGTAAATATTTAAAGAAGCACCAGAAGAATTGCTATTTTAGTTTCCTAACTGTTTTAAGTGTTTATAGTGTCCTAGTTAATTTGGATGTTTCCTTATTAATTTTACAGTGTTGGTTTGTCACTTGGTAGGAAATGCTGTTCAAGTATTTTGCAGTGCAGAGTTTTCATAGACTCTGAAAGTTAAACGCTCACGAGCTTATTTTTAGAAGTAAAACTCAGAATCACAGGAATTTAGAGCCATCGCCCTTGTGACTGTCCCCACGAAGATATTTATGCTTGCAGAGCTGGGTCCCCATGGGAGGCCTTTTGTGTTGCACTTTTTTCTTTTTTTTTTTTTTGAAAGTAAAGCTCTATAGTGTGTGCTTGGTTACAGAACTATGTCAAAGGAGAGCGGCAGCGGGGATGAAAATAGTTGCCTTAAAGAGGCTTGTTCTTGTGCTAGGGACTGACTGCTGCAACTCTAACAATGGCACTGGGGTAACTGAGGAGATGTGCGCTGGAAATTGTAACTGCATTTACTGCACATCAGGCATGCTTTGCTGTGCACGTGTTCTCTTGTTAAAGATCAGATCCCTTGGTGGCAGATTTTATCACTAAAATTGTGTTCTGGATAGCTGCTGCGTAGCCTCTACAGACAGTCTCAGCTTCCCTCTTGCTTTGTTACTGTCCATGAGCAGTTCTTGTTAAGTGCTTTCATGCATAACTTCAGATCCGCTTTTGAGCCAAAAACTTGACAAGTTATTTGTGTAGAGGGTGGTGGAAGCTGATGTTTTAGCAGTGCTTATCACAAGCCTTTTGAAATCTCTTTCCAGATCTCTCTGGTTCGGATGCCCTATGCCTGCAAACTCCTCTTCCAAGAACTGATGTCTATGAGTATTGCACCTCGTATGATGAGCGTTTAGCCTTTAAAAGGGCTTTATTTTTAAAGATGATGAGACTGAAGTGCTTAGGTTTTGTTTCATTTTGTGTAGGTTGCATTTACAATACAGTTTTACTTATCTGCTGTGTGCTGTTCAAAAGTACGTTTATTTCCTGTAAATAGAATTAAAATTTGTAATCAAACTTGTGAATCTCTTTATTTGTGTATCTGAAAGAGTGCAAGCAAATTGGTAATCAAAGAGTAAGGGAGTTAAGAGGGAATGATTAGTGAGCTAGAAAAAGCCAGAGGTCGCAGCTTTCCAAAATAGTAATTTAAAACTGTACGTAAGTGAAAGTCCTCACTTCACAGCTCTGCACCATCATCTGTGGAAAAAACAAAAACATGTTACGCTCTGTACTGTTCCAAGGGGTAACATCACAATTTGGGCAGAAGCACAGCGCGTAAGTTTTCTAATGTCTGTACTGAGGGCGAGACCTAACAACCCAGTCCCGACACTCCTTCCTTCTTTCCTTCCTTTCTTCCCTACTGCAGGACGACAGCAGCAGGGGGATGGTAATAGATGGCATTTTTCTGTGCTGAGATCATCTGGACATGGGACAGGCTCCCTCACTGCCTAATGTGTAGCTGTGGCGGAGCCTGTTACATCTGACAGTTTGTTCCATTAATGTTATCAATTTACTTTAAGTCATTGCGGACTTCCAGCTTATTACTTAGCTACAGCGTGCTTAATTGAGAGCTTTCCTACAGCTGAAAAGAAACAGCTGTAAGATGTGGCTGGCGTGTGTGTAAGAAATAAACTGTGAGGCAACACAGGCGGTACTACAACCTTGCAGTGGAGTTACTGTAAGAGGGGGAGTGAATGTCTTCTATTCTGGGGTATGAGTACGCTGCTCATGGCACAACTCAGTAAAACTCAATTTCATTCACATCCATAAATAAGATGTTTGAAAAGGAAG
The DNA here is from genome assembly GCA_013398295.1 of Chionis minor. Classification (NCBI taxonomy): domain Eukaryota; kingdom Metazoa; phylum Chordata; class Aves; order Charadriiformes; family Chionidae; genus Chionis; species Chionis minor. The sequence continues at coordinate 629,980 of VZSF01006303.1, forward strand.
GGATTAGAGACTATAGTGAAAAACCTTTAGCAAGGTTCCTAGGCGTAAGTGATACTGGGATTCATTTTATGCTCTTAGTTCAGTGCCAGGTGCTGTCAACGTTCTCCTAAAGGAAGTCTCTCAGCTATTCAGGGATATAAGGATACAGAAAGTCAAGACTATATATTTTGGATAAAGCTCCTAGGATTAAAATTGAGGATTATGTCCAAAAGTGGATTTGGGCAGCAGAGCTGGATCCTCTAGCTGGATGCTTTGTTCCCCGTGCCTCAGTCTCCAGCACAGTTACAGTTACTGTTCCAGCTCTCTGAATTTATTCTGAAGCACATGTGGCTGTGGTACTAAGCCATCTTCTTTGCAGCTGGAATGAGGGCAGTTGGTTTGCCATCAGCTTTGCACGCTGCCTGGCAAAGAGGACCTGGGTTTGAAAACCACCTGGGGGTAAAGACTTCAGGGTCTTGCCTAAAGGCCAGCTGTGGCATATCTGTCCCCTCCCCGGTTTCACACTCCAGACTGCAGGGAGAATGGCAGGGACTACGATGTCTCCAGGATGGGCAACAATAAGGAGGTGCAGGGACTTGGCAGGAATTCAAGTGCTTGAAGGTCCCCTGCTCTCATGGGGTTGGTTGTGCCAATACTGCTCCTAGGAGAGCTGGGCAGGTTTGGAAGTGTCGGAGAAAGGCCAATACAAATTTAGGGCTGGAAAAACCACTGAAAGTTGCTTTGTAAAAAAAACCCAAAAGGTGTTTTTAGTTTAGTAACTTCATCTCTAGTACTTTACAGCACTTGAGGAATTATTTAATAATCTCTTGAGAACTCTAGCAGCTGAGATTTGCTGGGAATGTTCTGCCAAACCCAGCAAAAGCTGCATGTTAACTGACGCTTCTAGCATGCATTTTTTTTCCCCCCAGAAAGCATTAAACAGAGCTGGTCCTTCTGTATCAAATAACTGCGCAAACTGTTAGGGGAAAGAGCTGCCGAGTGTTCAGCCACACCACCTACCTTTGGTCAGGGCTATTTCATGCAGAGTTTCCACAACATGGATCTTTGCAGAAGCTGTTGCCTCTCCTTTGGCATTTGATGCATGACACTCATATTCTCCAGCATCCTCTTTGCTCAGAGGAGATATCTAGGGGAAGAAATACCCCCCATCCCCCAGTAAGTATCCTGTGCATGGGTAGAGGCAATTCTGTTTTAAGATACCTTATGTAACTCATTACTTGCTTGAGACATAATGAGATTAACAGAGCACATGAAGTAGCAGTTAATCCTTAGGGACCACACTGAGTGCACGATTTCTTCTGTCTGCTCTAAGCAGTCTCGTTCTGATTGCAGTGGCTCTCTCCAGTAAGGTTTGGGACAAGCACCCACTCCTGTGGATCAGCCTAGCTTTCTTCTCTGCTAGGCCAGATTAAATGCGTTCTAACATTCCCTCCTTGTCTTCTATCGTTTACTTAGTTTAGAGAGGTGTCAGAGCACTGAATGCTTGGTAAGGGGAGGGAAGCAGGAATAAAAAGCCTTCCTACAACACGCTGCATCCAGTCAATCAGTTCAACAAAATCATCGGCTCAAACCTTTCCTTTTTTCCACCTTTATTTTTTGCAAGTGGTGCAGGAACCAACACCCTGAGCTGGGTGCCCCTGCTCCCAGCCTCTCTGCAGCTGGGAGCCATCATACTTGCAATTCCCTTACTGGGATGCACCGCAGCTCCCTCTTGTGTGTGGCAATCGCTAATTAGCTCGCAGGTACTCCTGTAGCTCAGGAAGTCTGCTGAGCCAGAGCTGATGGCTTCTGCGCTGGGCTATTCTCAGGCAAGTGATGTGCTTCACTGTGGAAAGCACAGTTCTGCCAGACGTGCAAGGGCTCCTCAGCTGTGGGCCTTTCTTATGGATGCCTTGCCTCTGTACCAATTCCTTCCTAGGCATGGAGGGGGTCTCCTTCCCACTAATGGCAGCAGGAAAGTAATGATGTAGAGGAAAGAGATCTTTTATTTAAGTCTCGTCTTCTCTGACCATAGAACGCGTGCTTCTACTGCATGCTAGACAGAGGTGAAAAACTGTAACGGGTGAGACTGGAGCCAGCAGCCACCCTTCCCTTTTCTGTCCAATTCATGCAGGTTGTTTTCCTCTCAGTGCCCTGTCTCTTGCCCTGTGTCTGCTGTACCGTTCTTCGTTTGCGAGTTGTTCGCAAACTGCACTGTACTGCTTGTGCAGCTCCGTGCATACACAAAGTACTTACAAGGACCCAGCCAGTCACTTCGTGTTTCTCAGGGCCCCCTCGGGTCTGGATGGCCAAGTTTTCCCGATCCCCAGGCAGAAGCTCCATCCTCTGGACACCATACTGTCCCCGAATTATCTAGACAGAAGGGTAGAAAGGTGTGAGAATGTTGCGGCTTTACGCTAGAACTGTTAGGACCATACCCGCACACAGGCAAGATGAACTTGCAAGAGGAACCAGGATCCTCTCTGCTCAAGACTGGCCCCTGCCCTCAGCCAGGTGTTACCAGCGCGCTGCTGAAATCGGCTCCCTACCAGAGATAACTAGTTTTACATGAATGTGTTCTGTGCAGCAGCAGCCTTTTTTCCAGTCTTCACTAGTTTCACTGTTTTCACTAGTTTTCACTGTCTCCTCTGTGTACAGTGCCTGCGCTGGGGCTGTGCTCCCCTTGCCTGGGCAGGAACGGATTGAGCAGCACAGCTTTCCGGTGTGGATGGAGCCGGGCAGTGGGGTGTGCAAACGTGCCCTGCGCTGACCTGGTCTCACAGAACTCATGCGTGTTCCCAAGGGTGTCTTTAGCCCATTAAAGGATGCCTGTGCTGAACAAGGAGGACTCGGCTGCCTGCAGCTGCCAGTAGCCATGCATCAATCCAGTTCAGCAGGCTGGAGCAGCTGCCTTCTGGCTTGGGACTGGGGGGACAGCAGGAGCCGACTGTTGTCCTTGTGTGAAGAGGCTCCCTGGCAACATTCCTGACGATCAGGCTTTTTAGCGTGCCGGTAGCAGAGAACCGAGCGTCTGCATGTTGCTCCCGGAATGGGCTCTCCCTGCGTGACCTGTCCTCTTCCCACCAGGCCAGCAGCAGCCCTGTAGGTTTCCACTGCAGCAAACCCCTCAGTCCCTCCTGGTGGGCACAGCATCGGCGGGAGAGCAGCACTGCAGTCATTCCCCAGCGCTGCCTGTCCAACCCCAGAGCGCAGCATGGGGTAAGTGGTGCTCAGCCCTTGTTATCACCAGGTCAAACGGTCTCTCGGCCACGAGGAAGAGGCAGGAAAAGCAGAGCAGCGCTGACCGTCAGTGTAAACATGGCATCTGCTTATAAACAAGCAAAAAATGCTCCCTGGGTCAACATGCCTACACTGCATGCTCACCCGGCGGTTTGCTCTGGGACCCCTAAGAATAGAGTTTGCTGTCTCAGAACAGAGCAATCTCTGGGCCAGTCTAGCTTTTTTTTCTCTGTAGCATTCTTAATCTAGCACTGTTTCATCTTCATTTTAAGACCCGTCCCAAGCGTCCACAAGCCTGTGGCATTTGAAGAGGCTACAGGGGCCGCATGGTGGCTCCCAGCCCTACGGCCAGGATCCTCTCTGCTCAAGACTGGCCCCTGCCCTCAGCCAGGTGTTACCAGCGCGCTGCTGAAATCGGCTCCCTACCAGAGATAACTGCCCCATGCGGTTCCCGTGGCCCACGTGGGCGAGCTGTGTCCAGCCACCTCAGAGTCACTGCCGCCAGCAGCGTGACAGCACGTCAAGGGACGTTCCCTGCTTGCTCTGAGTACCAGGCGCTACCAAGAGAAACACAAGTCCTGTTCTGCCTCGGGATCAACAAGAGTTTAGAAAAAGATTAAGCAAAGCCAGATGTTTGGAGCCAGACAGAACGGCGCAGATGGGAGAACTCATCAAAGTCATGTGTTTCCAAGGAGGGATCTGCTATGGCCTTTCTGCTTACCGGGTAGTTTCAGCTGCCTCAGGTTTGCTAGTCCCCAAGAGCTCCCAGCAGGGCCCCTACCTTGTTCCAGATGAGGACAGGGGTTGGGATGCCCATGACTTCACAGCTCAGGTAGATCTGTGCTCCTGTCACATTCCAGATGTCCTTAGGAGGGGTCACGATGGAGGGTCCTACAAAAAGGGAGAAATGCTTTTGAGCACCGAGTGACTAGAAGCCTGTCACCTTGCTAGCCTTTTAAGTGGGGCTTAAAAGTCTCTTCTGACAGGTTTTGAGCATAAGGTGAAAGGGGGGCCCTGCTTGGAACAAAACTTGCTGGATTGATCCCACATCACAGCCCTTCCCTCTCCAAAGCTACACATGCATCCGACCTTAAACCGTTCAGGCTGATGGGCACTTGCCCCAGATGGGAACTCGAGTGTTGAGCAGTTCAGGTGATCAGTCCATCCACTTGCACGACTGGGGTTAGTGGTAGGACAGCGTTTGTATTCTGCTCTTTTAGGGACTGAGCAGGACTTTACAAACTGCTGCCTTCGCTCACCATGCAGTCACCAAGTGCATCGTTACCACTCAGCTGGCACGGAGGAAAGGAACCCCTGGGAGACAAGGCGAGTCCCACTCACTCTCCCATGCCACAGAGAGCCTGGCCAGCTTGGCAGCATCCTTCTTCCCAGCATGATTTTATCCTGCAGCAAAGCCCCTGGCAACTGGCTAGTAGAATTCAATGTTGTGCTGCTCCTGTTTTACCTGTGTGTGATACTCAGCCAAAGGAAGGTGGTTGGAGGGGGGCAGAGCTCTCCTTGGGGGGTGGTCCAGGAAGGGACCAGGGAAACACAGAGCTCCGTTTTCCCAAAGAGCTCCAATCCCTGGATTGGAGGGATTAAACAGGGAGTTGTTTCCAAAGCCAGACGGGAACAGAGCTGTTTTGCAGATCTAGCTGGAGATGTTTACCCCTCAGGCTGGGAAACATTGGAGACGTAACCCATACCCCAGGAAGGGAAGAACGGCCTTTTCTGTTCAATCTCTCTTCAGTGGGGCTGTTTTGCAAAATGCAGCTATTAATTCCCCACAATAGGAAGTGCAGACTAAAGGAGCACATAGTGTTTATTTCCACTTATTGAGAGCTTGAAGAACACAGCAGATTTTCCCCTTTTGCTCTGAAGATGCAGGCACTAACAGGAAACTGAAGCTCCCATTAGGCTCCGCCAGGAGAAGGCGTTTCCGATGCGAACAAGTACTCCAGAGCCAGCCTGACTGAAGGCCCCGGGTATGCTGGCACAGAGACCATGGCTTATTCCCAGACCCATAAAAGGGGGCAGATTTGGGTCCGGATGCTCCTTCTGGGGTCCTGAACATGCACTGACCTCAGCCCTGCACGTGCACTCTTGCAGGCAGTGGCGAGCAGGTTTCAAGGGCATCCCACTGCACCAACATCTTCCAGCAGAAAGCTGACATCTTTTTTTCCTCCTCGGGATCTGGGGGCAGATTCACACTGGGATCACCAGCCAGAAGACATCAGCCATCCTTCTGTCGTAGCACGAGGGATGCCGAGGTGGCTCCCCACCCCTGAGCAGCTGGTGGCATCCCAGAGAAGTGTTTGCTCTTCTCTTCTGAGACTTCCCTCTCCAGGAACGACTGTGCATGGCCTGCTGGTGGCAAGCTGTGGAGAGACCAGGGTTGTCCAAATTCTTTTTTACAACGGTATCCCAGTCCTGGTTTTAACAGAAGGCAGCTGTGTAAAAGCAGAGAATTTTTATGTGTAGCCCCAGGCGATGGTTAAAGCCACACCTAATGATCAGCAGGGCTGGTTTCCTGGCAGACGTGACAACCCAGGTGCTCTTCATCTGCACAGAACGGATTCTCTCAGCTGACAAAAGGGTTTCAGCAGCATTTCATCACCTCGCTTACCCTGCTGTTAGTTGTGCTGCCAGGAGAGGGGTGTGTCGGAGTCACAGCACCCTTTCCCTTATGGAAAGCTGTGGAAGCTACCCTCACTCCAGGCGACGCCGAGCAGATCTGTACCTCCAGGCACTGCCTGCCCAGCAACACCCGGCTGGTGTGTAAACACCCTCTTTATCACCGGTTGCTGGGGTTCTCCATGAGGCAGGAGAAACACAGGTGCCCCAAAGTGACCACTGCAGGAAAGCAGAGAACCTGATTCTTCCCTTAAAAGCCAGGTGGACTTTAAGGCACTGTTAGGGTCTTCCAGGATCTGGCTTGATTCTTCCCTGGTTGGGAACCGGCAGCATTCCACACAGCACTAAATCCACTGCCCGTAGTATCCCAGTCTCGGCTGCCACTGAGCTTCCCCCTGTGCCAAGGGCCCAGACACTCTCCGCCCCTGGACGTCTGCTCGCCCTGCCAGGAGCAGGTCACACCACGGTTCTTCTGCAGCAACTGCTGGCAGGGGAGAAGAGAGAGGGAATTTCTCCCCACCTCCTCAGCGAGGAGGAGGAATTGTTTATCTTCCCTGTAAAGGGGAATGCCCTGCACAGCTTCACAGCAGAACTCCGGCTGGCTTGGCACAGCGGCCACAGTAGGGCGAGAGCCTGGCTGTAACGAGGCAACCCCGAGCTCGGGATGTACATCCTGATCCAACCAGGAGGAATGTGAGAGACTGACTTTGCCTGCAAAAGGGACTGGGAGCATTCACAAGCCTCCACCTCCATCCGGCACAACCCTAGAGGCCGGGAGGGAATACACATCCCAAAAGATGCAACAGTGTCATGGGAAGAGTCAGTGTGGTCTTTCGGGATATTTGACTTAAATCCAGACAGCCAGAACTCTAGAGCTGGGCTTCCTCCTCCACTAAAAATAAATGAGAAAGGCCAAGAAGTCAGCAGATTTGAAGTTGGACCGCAGCAGCAGCCAGGCTCCCACCACAGCCAGCTGACACCCAGGTCCATGGCAGCCACCCCACTCGCTGCCCACTCTGCTCCCACTCACAACCTCTCCCGAAGCAGCCAGGGATGGGCAGGGGACACGGTGACCCACCCCAACAGGAGAGGCAGGGGATGCCTGAGCCTTGCAGGGACTTCGGAGGATGTGAGGACCCTCTCTCCTGCAAGTCACCTCTCTTGCTTTGGGGGCCCTTGTGAAGGGAGCGAGGCCACCATGCGCTCAGCAGGACTGGACACAAGCCCACCTCATACAGAGCAGATGACTTGATTCCTGCCAGCAAGGAGCCCCCTGGCCCTCATCCCACAGCCTGCATCTGAGAGGGCTTGCTGCTCTACTCGCGGCACTTCCCACAATGGGGAATGTTTCTCCAGCTGCTTCCTTCAGGCTGGGGACTTGCGGGTTGCACCTGCTGATGGAAATGGTCACCAAGAGCAGAGCCCCCGACTCACACCCACATGAACATGGCTGAGCAGTCTCTGCTCCCCACTGGGGACTGACCCAGGGGTATCCGGGATGTACAGGATGCTCCCTGCCAGTACTTGCTCTGACTGCACACAAGCTCCTTGGCCAAGAAGACATCGCAGGAGATCGTTGATGGAGATCAGCTGTGCTTCGCAGGCACTTCAGGCATTTCCTCCCTGCTCTGCCCATTGTTCCTAAGACAAATAGGTCTCCCTGGCCCAGGAAGGGGCTTATTTACAGAGCCAGCGAGCTCATTCACCCCAGGAGAGGAGCCTGAAAGCACAGGGATTGTTTTTCCTGCAGATCACGGGGAGCTGACAGCCTGCGTTGTATCAAAAGCAGCAGCCAGGGAGGAGTTCCCATTGCTGTTATGCAGTCACTTTTCTGCCGCAGCAGCATGTGGCAGAGCCTGTGGCTTCCTCGATGAGGCTATCATTTGGCACTTGGTCCCAACACCCCTCCTGCCCTAGGCACCTCTCCTCTGCTCAGCCGCAGCAGGCAGAGATCTGGCATCTCCCAGCCCTCCCACTTGCCCCTCGCTGGTACCAGGATGGTCTATCACAGCTCAGGTCCTCGCTGAACTTCCTTTGGTGTCCACACAGAAATAAATCACACCGCAAGTAACTCTTGCTAAAATCAAGGGGGCTGCAGGTAGGTCACTAAAGGCAGAAATAAGCTCGACATTAAACACTGTGGGGTACACCCTCGTGCTTGGGTGGGCAGGGGAAGTCCCCACCACAAACAAAGGTGTGTACCCCACGCTGAAGCTCACGTGGGCACCAGCCTGGTTCCTAAGTGCTGCATCGCCGTGCCACAGCCCCAGCAGGAACACAGACCGGGAACGCTCCCCGTGAGACACCAAGTGAAACCAAAATCTAGACATGGTTCACCCTCACAAGCTCTTGTAAGTCTGAAAACAGACCCAACTCCCGTCTCCTAAGTTGCTCGTAAAGTATTTTCCCTTCAAAATGACTGGATGATATGGAGAAGGGGAACCTTCCATAAGCAGCATCTACTCACTCTAGCTTGGCCTCAGCTGCTCCCTCCCAGGTCAGTGCTCTGTGAAAGGCAACAGCAGATGGGAAGCGCAACCAGCTTCTGTCCTTCCCCATTCCCAAAGCTGCCTGCTGCTTTCTCGCAGATTTACAAGCCTTTCTCTTGGAATACATTTCTCTGCCTCCTTTAACCTGGTCTTGAAGAGACTAAGGAGTTACCAAAAGACATCCAGACCAAAGGAAATGATGGATGCTAAGCCTGGCTGGATGCACCGCCTCAGACTTCAGCAGCCCGGTGACCTTGGAAAGGCTACAAATGCAAACGTAGCTTTGCCCCAAGCCCTGAAGACCTGAGACTGAGTCAGCATCAGCGTGAGGCAGAGCCTGTGGCCACCATCTGCCTACCATGGATCTCCTCCTGCTTTCCACCCCACTGGCCTCAGCGCAGAGCAGACCGGTGCAGCTGGGAACACCCCCCTGCTGTTTTACCACAGTTTGGGAATGCTGCCTTCAGAGACCTTGTGCATGACCTTTATATGGCTACTTACTGGTCCTCTGTGGGGTTTACATATGGGCTGGGAGGGAGGGTGGGGAGGCACTGCAAAGAACAAAACCCCAACACCTTTCTCTCTCTCTCTGCCGCATCCAGTGGCACTCACAAGGCAATCCCAACCCCAAAGCTGGGCTGACAGGGAGCCCAACGTGGCTGAGGCCACCCTGAAGCTGAGCTGCAAGCTTATGACCCCACTTGGTCCTAGAAACAGCTGAACGGGGAAAGGCCAAGCCCTCCTCCAAGCAGAGATGACACTGCTCTTGCCAGCGGATTGCCACAAGCCAACCTCTCTCCTGCCTTCTTGTCCCACCTCCCCTTCCTTCTGCCAGTCTCTGAAGTATGTTGTCCCTGGGGCCAAACAGGCAGTAGCTTTGTGCAAACACACTTGCTCCTTCCCAGTCATATCTGGATGTGTATTTGGGTTTTTTTTGTTCCAGACCTCCCAGACAAGCTGTACCAAGAAACTTGACAGAGGCCGCCACCTCCTCTCTTCTCTTCGTGTGACCTTGGATCAGTGTTACTAAGAAAACTGCCATTACAGCACAAGGAGGACCATGAGCTGAAGCCTGGAAAGAATGTGAAAAGCTTGCGGTGGGAGCCACGGAAACAAGGCATGGCAGCATTTATGCACGGAAAAGCAAGTAGGGCTTTCAAAAGTCTGACCTGATTAGACTTGTTACGTGGTAATCTCCTATTTAGTATGAACCTCAATCAACCACAGCCCAACAAAGGATTAAACGCATTTTTTTAAACACAGCATGCCTTTCCAGCAACCGAAAAAAACAAACACGGGGAGGAATTTGCTGATCTGTAATCATTCCTTCCTAGTGATTTTTAATATGCTGTGATAATTGAGAATGAAGACACAGGGGAAATATGGGATCCTCTTGGGTAGTGGAGGTGTTTGTATAGTCCCAGGCATACTGATGCTCTCCAAGACTCTGAGCTAACGAGTAATATATTAAACAGCTTCCCTAATAAGATTTTAGCACAGTAACCATAAAAACTCAAGCTTCAATGAACCAAAACCTTCTCAAATTACTAAATGCCTTTTAAGGAGGAATTTATGGCCTATCCCACAACAGTGGAAAAACCCAAAGTTACAGATGAATATTAAAAATACCAGCAAAAAGCTTCAGCCCCAGAAACTGTGTCTCAAAATCCCAATGCACTGTGTGCTGGAAAAGCAAGCTCCACGCTGAACCACATCCCCTGCACCACGCTCCGTCTGAGAAGACCTCGCAGTACAAAACAAAAGGTGCAACCCCACCATGCACCTGCATGGCTCTGCTCTGCCACAGACTCTCTGGATTCCAGCAGCACCAGAACACTGGTGAGATCCACCTGCAAAAGCATCACTTTCCTTCGCGGTGGGAGAAAGCGGATAGCAGGCCACTGTGGCAAGACCCCCCACTCCCAGCTGATGCAGAAACCCAAACCAGCTTCCCGGGAGAATTAGGGAATTCAGTTCATTTCCAACCCCAGATGACTTAGCAAAAACTTGTCTGAATCTCTCTTTCCCCAGCAAAGAAGAAAGCACTCATAAAATGTGGATATTCTTTTAAGTCCCTTAAAATCCAGGAAAGGAAGAATGGGAGGAAAGAACTAAAGCAATCTAGGCCACTTGTTAACTGAAGAGCACAAATCCAGAAGAGTTTCTTGCAAAATGTGATCGGATATGAACTATGATATGTCTAAAAGAGTTGGAAGCCTTTGAATTTAAGGCAGCTGTATCAGGAGAAGATGAGCCAACGTCAGTGATAACAGCAGTCTGCCATCTCCCAGAAAGTTTTCCCTCAAATCCCCTGTTTCTGATCTACTCTGGCAGTGGATTAAAAAAAAGACCAACCAAACCAGCCTCAAAACTAAAACATTTCTGGCAAAGCCTCAACAGCTGAATTTGGATGGAATGAGCCAACAGATGCGATTTAAGTTTCTTGTTTTAAAATTGACCTGTGGGAACTCGGTGCCTCTTCATTTGCAGCACAGATGTAGCTTTATGGGGCACTAAAGCACCAACAAAGCGAAAGCACTGCTGGGGGAAAGTGGTAGGAATCTGGGGGGATGTACTTGCCCCCGGGGCCATCAGTTTCCACGAGAGCCTGACGGTCATGATCCTACGTCCATCAGCCCATTTTGTAAGCCCTGTGGACAGCCAAGAAACCTTGCACCCACCTTTCTCTGAGCCCCAGAGCTGGCGGGTGGCACCTTAGCAAAAAACCCCTTCTAGGAGGGATGCTGTCCGGGCTTCTGGCATGCCAAAAAGATACTGCTCCAGACGGACAGCTCAGCTCCAGTGACTGGGATCTCCCCAAACCAGGCATCCTTTAGTGCTGGCTACAGTCAGCTTTAAAAGCGTTTCTCTCCTGGTCCTGCTGTTCATAAGCTCTGCAGCCTGTGGGATGGATCCTGCAAGGTGCTGAGCCCTCATCACCACAGGGCAAGCCCCTGCACATTCCCAACACTGGGAAAATACTTTCATGGAGCGACTGAGATTTAAGCCGTGTTCAGATCAACAGAAATAAAGCCGGCTGCTTGGCGAGCCAGCAAATCTACCCTTCACCCAGAGAAGCCCTGAGTCTCTACCTCTGGGAGGTCTTTGTTAGGTAGGTACAAAGCAGCACCAGTTCCCTGGAGAGTGGAATGCTGTCCTCTGATGTCCACTCAGAGCTGCTTTGCAGTACGCTGCATTTGGGCAAGAACAAGTGCTCGGCTTCCACCAAGAGAGAAGTGAGCGCAAAAGAAAGGCAACGCCTTGACTGGCAACAGCAAAACAACCTGGAGACCCCAACTCTGCTGGAACAAGTATCAGGGACTTCAAACCATAAGGCCTTTGGGCTGTAATGAAGCAACTTCAGCAGCATCTCCAGCCCTCACAACGTGTCCCTCGAAGCAGGTATTTGCTGGTAGCTGATGCTAGGAGAGACTCGGGGGTATTTGTCCCCTCTTGCACTGGTTAGGCAAACAAGTCCATGCCTGGTATTTTTCAGCTCAGAGAGATCATCATGCCAAAAATTATTCTAGCTTTTTGATGGGGGTTGGTGCTTTGAGGTTGTATTTATGCCCGGCTTGAGCTGAGCCATACAACCCTAATTCTTTATGCCAGTTAGCTCTGAATGGCAGTGGGTACCGTGGTCCTCCCGCCCCAGGTCCTAGCTGGCCATAAAAAGCCCCAGTGCACGCACCGCAAAATGAATTTCAGACTAAATTACTGAAGGCACCAACTCTGTGAGAGGCCCTTCTGAACATCTGTGCACAGCTGGGTGACGGCAACAGCCGAGGGCAGCTCCCTGGCTGCTACAGTGGCCTCCTCTCCTGAGGAGGGGACCACCGGTGGTGGCACCCCTGGCCACCTGTACCAGCCCAGCCATCAGGCTCCTGCTTTGTGTTGGGGCCTGTCCTGCCTTCCAGAGCTGGCAGCAGACCCGAGTGTAGCTATTCATATTCACAGGGCGAGAGCAAAGGGACAATCCATTTAAAGGCAATGCTGGAATGCAGCTGGAACACTTCACAGCATCCATCTCTGGCACTGCCTCAGCACCCACCCGGGATTACCTATAAAAGAGGCTGCCAGGAGGGAAGGGTAGGGAAGGGATGTGGGCAGTAGTTCGCTGGCAGGGATTGGGACAAACCCTGAGCGAGCTGTGAGTGCAAGCGTGAGGGTACAGCACGAGCCCAGCCGGGAGGGAGCACCACGGCATGGCCGCCTGCTCCCCCAGCGCAAAGGCAGCCAGCTTTGCCCTGCCCCGCTGACACAGCACTGACAGCAGCCCTGCAGCCTCCAGGAGCTGGGAATCAAGGAGAGTGCCCTTTTCTAGCTGTTCCCAACGGTCCTGCCCACGTGCAACCCACTCCAGGAAGGGCTGTCTGGATCCCCACACCTGCCAAGTGCAGGTACAGCAAGGGTTATTTCCACCCTCTCAAAACTCTTCTCCACTGCGTCTTCTTTTGGCCTCCAGCACAAAGTTTTGGCTGCAACGGAAATACCTTTTTCTGCACGGCTTCACTATTTTTGTACAAAGAACACAGGCACCAGATTCAAAAGGTCTGGGAAACAAGCAGCAGAAAGAGAAGCTTGAGGACAAGGTCAAGGCGAACTATGTAGGGCCAAGAACCGGCTCCTTCCTTTTGCTACTGAACAACAAAGAAACATCCAAGTTGTTCCCAGACGGTGGGCAGTATCCCTCAGCTGCCAAATAGCATTTTAATGAACTTTTATCCCCTTGGAAATATATCTGTGGTGGAAAAAGATGTGTGTCTCAAGGAGTATTTTGCATGTTAAGCCTTATGTAGCGGAGTGCTTTGTTTCCAGGCGGCTTTCGTCATGCCCACGTGGCGTTGCCTATGACAAACCAGTAGGACTGTCCCTCCAAGCTGGTACACCTCCTTCAGATCCTTTGAATATCTCGTACATATGGGACAGAGAGGGAGACAGGGCAAGGGAGAGGGTATGAAATGCAGCCCCAGGAATTTTAATTGCCCAAGTCTTTTAATTAGTTGTGGCCGATCACTGTGTCTCAAGCATGTGTTTGAAGGCAGAAGACGAGGAGGTAGCTGCGGTAAGACTCATTCCCACCTTGCCTAGCAGGTGAGGTTTGAGCAAACAGTGGCAGGAACCAAGAAAGGGATAAATGGGCAGTGTTTGCCCCATTTGCATCTGTCCATGTCCTGCCTCCTGCCCTGCCACCCCCAGCGTGCTGTAGTGTGAGGGTGCGTGAGGAGGAGCATCTACCAAGAAGCCGTTCCCAGACACATTCTCTTCTTCCACTGGATGCCCCATCTCCAGCTGCTGCCCTTCCTGCTGACAACAGCAACGGCCAATGGCAGCTGAAGCTCCGCATTTCCTCCTCCCGAGGACCAGCTTTCAAATAGGATGTGCAAAATAAACCCTCCCTCTCCAGCTCCACTTGGAAAAAAAAAGAGCAACCAAACACAGTCAGGACCTGCTGCTGGACACGTGTTCTTCTGGATCTCTTCTCAGACTTGAAAGGCTGCTCGCTCTTGGACCCAAAGGACACGATCCTGATAGTCCACCAAGTGCACGCAGATAACTGAGAGCCCATCTGCCACCAAGTGCCCTGTCCCTCCGAGGACTTCTTTCTTTGCAAGAGCTGTCACACAAATGACTGATGCATGCAGGATACTGCCTGTTTGTCGCTTCCCTGAGCAGGATCCCACCCTAGACAGCACCTTAAGAAGATCACACCTGTTTGTGGTGGGAAATGCCAAAAGCCAGAACTTCCACTCTTTGACTCCCACAGCATTTAGGTTCTTTTAGAAATCCAGAAAAGTGCTGTCTCCTATCTGGAAAGATAATGAAAGAGGCTCTACCTTGCAGGACTGATGGGACGGATGTCCCCTTCCGCCGTTCTTTCAAAATCCATGTAGAAATTATACCTCCCCTCCCCACCCAACAGTCCTAACTGCCAGGAGGCCCTGAGGGCTACAGAAATGCTTCCAGATGTCTACCACGTGTGTGGGCTGAGCCCCAGCCTCAGCTGCACGCCAGAGTGATGCGTATCACCAGAAGGTCCACAGGCCAAGGAAGGTTCACGCTGCCGAGGGAAGTCAGTTGCGACACCACTGCTGAGCAGCCCACGTCACTCCTGCTCCCTTGCCCGAGATGCTGGGTCAGAGCTCTCCCAGCAGCAGGAGCCAAAAGAAGAGCTGCTCCCCAGAGTGACAGAGGGGACATTTTGCCAGTGGCTTGGCACCACGTGCTCCAGCAAAGTTCTTAAACAACAGGTAACAGCCTGCCAAGGTGTCTTGCTGCACATTGCACACCCAAAGGGACCTTCTCCAAAGAAGGGATGCAGTTTGTGCATGGAGTGGTTGTCCCGCACTGTGACCCTCTTCAGAGGAGCTGCTGCTGTGATGGCCAGAGGACAGAGAAAGTCTCTCGGGAGCTGTTTGAGGCTGGTGGGTTGGTGGCCTCCCACCATTCCGCCTAGTGGCTAGTGTTTGCATTGACCACATCAAACTCTTATCTCCATAGTCTGGGTCAAAGCCCCAGCAGGGCAAACCAGCATCCAGTTTGGGACGGACACAGGGAAGCGCAGCCCAGGGTTGGGGCAGCAGCTTACAATATGAGTATCAATACCTGTTTTGCCATGAACTCCCAGGTGACTTTGGGCAAGACAAATGAAAACGCAGCCCTCTTCTCAAGCACGTATCTGAAGTGTGACCTCAGACAGATGTCTTTCAGACGCATCTGCTCACTTGGGCTGGGCTGGCAGGGCCAAGAAGCAGCACACATTTTTAGGATTGCTGGGCAGGAAAGGCTCCTTCCAAATGCTAGAAGGAGGCCCAGACAGAGACTGTTTGCATCTCATCCCATGTTAGCCCCAGGGCTGAAGCTCCTTCCCTCCAGGAGTTAACACTGTACCACAATGTTTCTGGCTAATATATAAGCCTGATGTTTTGCACAAGGTTTGTGAAAAGCCATGCAGGGCATTTAATGGGCAACATCAAAGCGTATAACCCAACCCTTACCCGGCCTTTCATGCTTTCCTTGGGAGTTTCAGAAACATTTTTTTGCCAAGGCATACTTGGCCTCCGTTATGGGAAGAAAGAGAGGAGGAGGTGGAGGTTGTGACCCTACACATACTGCGTTTATGAAAACACTCCTCCACCGAAAGGCATTGGCGCTGCAACATCGTCCTTGAGACGTTCAGTAAAGGGTTTGCATGCTACGTCCCATCCCTCCCTCCCCCTCAGCAAAACCCGCTCCCAGAAGCCTGGATTTCTGCTAGAGGCTCCGCAGCAGGACAACTTCTTCCTTGAGCACCATCCCTAAGCAAAAGCTTGGGAAGAATCGAGCTCCTGGTTGGAAATGCTGCAAGCGCGAGCAGCTATGAGCAGCTCGCAGGAAACTCACTGCTTGTTTTCATTTTGAACCAAAGCAAGCCAGTGGATGTTAGCCCTGAATTTCTGTGGCTTTCACATCCATTTAATCATTTCCTTTTCACACTGTTGGCAATTTTCCCCTGCCAAACCCTCCCCTGGATAGCTCAACCCTTTTGTCCCGTGTCACAGCATCCCGAACTGCAGGCTGCCGGCAAAGTAGGAAAAGCAGGGCAGTGTAGCTCCAGCACAGCTGGAAGCCAAGAGCGACTTTGGCCCAGTTTCTCTGCATTTCTGGGGCCGGTCTCAAGCCTTCCTCCAAGTTTAGGCAGCATCACCCGCCTGGGACTCGCAGCTCCTTTTAAGGCGGTTTCGAAATCCTCTCGGCTTTACAAACAAGCATCCCGACGGGATAAAACAGGGCGAGGAGCGCCCGGGACCAGCTTTTTCATCGTGGGGTCCGACAGCGCAGCTGGACAACCCCCCCCCGCCCCTCTCCCCTCC
>VZSF01006303.1:646695-665533 GCA_013398295.1 Chionis minor
CGGCTCCCGCGGCACGGCGGTCCCCGCGCCTGCTGCCGCCCGGCCGTGCCCGGCGCCCAGCCCGCGGCGGCGGGGGGCTGCAGGCGCCCCCCCGAGCCCCTTCCCTGCGGGAGTGGGGGGGAGAGGGAAAAGCAGAGCTGGCGGGTCTCTTCTGTACGGGCACCCGGGTCGGGGCAGCCCCCGGTACCGACACCGGCTGAGGCATGAAGGGACTGAGAGCCGCCCGCCCTGCCCAGAAGGGCTTGGGGGTACTGGGGGGCGAAAAGCGGGACATGAGACGACAACGTGCACTCACAGCCCAGAAAGACAACCGTATCCTGCGCTGCGTCGGAAGAAGGGTGGCCAGCGGGGCGAGGGAGGGGGTTCTGCCCCTCTGCACCGCTCTGGTGAGACCCCACCTGGAGTACTGCATCCAGCTCCAGAGCCCTTGGCACAGGAAAGACATGGACCTTTCGCAGCAGATCCAAAGGAGGGCTATGAAGATGAGAGGGCTGGAGCACCTCTGCTATGAGGACAGGCTGGGAGAGTTGGGGTTGTTGAGCCTGGAGAAGAGAAGGCTCTGGGGAGACCATGCAGCACCCTTCCAGTACTTAAAGGGGGCCTACAGGAAAGATGGAGAGGGACTTTTTAATAGGGCCTGTAGCAATAGGACAAGGGGAAACAGTTTTAAACTAAAAGAGGGTAGATTCAGACTAGTTATAATGAAGAAACTTTTACCCTGAGGGTTGATGAAACACTGGAACAGGTTTCCCAGAGAGGTGGCAGATGCCCCATCCCTGGAAGTGTTGAAGGCCAGGCTGGATGGGGCTTTGAGCAACCAGGTCTAGTGGAAGGTGTCCCTGCCCATGGCAGGAGGGTTGGAACTAGATGATCTTTAAGGTCCCTTCCAACCTAAACCATTCCATGATTCTAATTCTATTCTACATACTTCTGACAAAGTTGTTGGTGCTGCCACCTTTCACCTTGGCTTTTGGCACCTGACCCAGGATGGCTCCTGAGGGGTCCCTGCATGGCTGAGGGTGGGGGGCTGTTGCCACCAGCAAAAACTGGGAATATTCCTCAGACAGCGCTGGGCGGTACCGCTTGAGTATGTCAGGACAGTGCCCAGAAAGTGCAGCACCCCAAAGCATCATTACTTTGGCACTCTGGGGTGGGGAAGGATGAGGTGAACCCAATCTGTGAAACTGGGGGATGCGGCACTGCCCAGTATGGGTTGCTAGTGGCTGAGCCCTGCTGGGTGGTCCCCGTGTCACCGTGTCCCTTCCCATGTGGAGCAGTGCGTGAGCTGGGTGCCGTGAGTCAGACAGGCTGGCTGAGAGGGACTGCAAGTACCCGTGGTCCCAAATCTGCTCTGGAGGGACTGACCCGCTCATGCCCGTTTGGCTGCCAGCACCGTGGGAATGGGCTTTTGCCGCATGCTTCCTTGACTCCCTGGGGCCCACCATGGGACATGCCTCCAGGGACATCACGGAATCGGCATACATTTCTGTGGATTTCTCCACTCCCCTCACTCTGGAAGTGCTCCATGCTGCTCTCCTGGGGGAAGGACTGCCTTCATAAGCAGGCATTACACCAAACTCAAGGTGTTTGACATATGGGGGCTTAGGGTTTTTTGGGTTTTTTATTCGTTTGTTTGTTATGGTTTGTTTTTTTGTACGGGTAATTCACTATAGCAGTGATGTGTGGGAACGGTGGAGATGGGCTGGGGGGAGTGAATCCAGCAGAAGCCCCATGCCCAGCTGTGGGAACGGCCAGAGTCGACCTTGGTTAATTAAAACATGGTTGCTTTGATCGGCAGAAAAGCTGTGGGAACATCAAGGTTAGGAAGAACTGTAAATTGTTCCAAGAGGATGTTGTTGTGGCTGAGCAATCAGCTCTGTGTGATAAGATGCCCTTCTAGTTATGCTCTGAAAAGATATATAAGGTCTGTGTAATTAATAAAAAATGTCTTCGCTGTCCTCGTTGTCTTCGCTGTCTTCGCTGCCTTCGCGGTCTGCGTCGTCTGCGCTGTCTGCGCTTGCAACGAACATCGAGTCCATGCCTTAATTGCCACAATGATGAAAAGGGGTGAGATGGCCAAAGTATGGATGGACCTGTCTGTCAAACCCAGTTCTAGCTACAATTTTGCACAGTTCACCTCTTTCCTCTGCCTCCTGCCAGTTGCCAGGCTTCTCCCTCGCGGGCCCCCAGACTCCTTTTGGCCAGTGTCACAAGCCCCAATCCCTCTTGGGGAGAGAACCGCAGGGTGTTTAAGGAACCCGCAGCAGCTTACCGGAGCGAGCCTTTCTGACACGGAGGCACTGTCAGCAGCCCACTTGGCAGGAGGAAAAATGTAGCTCCGAAAGGAAGAAAGAGATGAACGTGTTTCCTTTCCTCCCCTCGAATCTCTTCAATTCTGCACCAACCAGGAGGCCAGTGCCCTCGTCTCTGCTTGGAGCAGTTTTTCCTCCCAGGGAGGAGCTGTTAGTTCATACTTTGTTGCAGAAGGACCTCTAGTGTCCCTTCGTAGCTCGTGCCTTGGCCTCACAGCTCTGGCTCCGTATTTCTCGATCTAAGGACTTCTCTGTGTTCTGTGGAGGAAGATAAGGTCCCCATAGCGTGTGTAGGGAAGTGGCTGGGAAAGTCAGGCTGGGTTGCTCCTCCCTGGGGAGAAGGCAATTACTGTGTGCCCCAGGTTTGCTGTGCTTTGCTTCTGCAGCTCCTCCACATCCTTTTCTCTTCACCTCAGGGGCCTCTGTGTCTTCTTGTGCACCACAGGCTGCTCCGTCTGGATGTATTAAAAGCTTCTGGTGCCTCAGTAACAAATTTCCCACTCTGTTTCAGTGAACACCAGTATAAACCTGTAGATTCATGTTACGCTTCCTGGGACTCTTGCAGAATGCCCCGCCAAAATCGGTGCTTAGTATTCAGCAGCATAAATTTTTCTTCAGCGGATTGAATTTAATTCATCTCTTAGGAATAGAACAGAAATGCTTTTTTATGTGTTTTGGTCCATTTTGTCGTTCACACGGGTATCCCTTATTTCATCAAGATGGTCCTGCATACATCACTCCGGTGGGAAAGTGTGGGAGCTGGGGTGGGCTGGGTGGCCTTTCTGCGGGCGAAGCTTCCAGGGTCTTTGAAGGTGGGGGGAGATTTGGCAGACGGTAGGAGACACTATGTGAGCATGGAAGCAGGCGGCTTTTAGATGTTGGAATGTTTCTCGGTCACGCGTTTCACCTGCTGCTCGTCTTCACCCGCCCAACCAGCCCCGCGGAATTTGCGTCGAACTCTGACTCAGAGGAGGTCTCTGGGCTTATAGCAAGCTATGAAGGACGGACACAGGGACACTCCCCGAGGTGAATAATGAAGTCAAACGGGTGCCTTTCCCGCGTGGAAACAGCCGGCATCCTCCGACCCGCCTCCTGCTGGCCCCTCTCCGCCCACCCCGAGCAGCAGCCGCCTGCGAGAGCCGGGAGCTCCCCGACTCCCCGCAGCTCGGTCTGCGCCAGCTCCGCACCTCCGGGACCCCGGGAGCCGCCCGCGCCCGCTCCTCCTCCCGCTGCCGCCGCGGCCGCCGAGTTTCGGTTCCCGTTTCCCCGCCGGGGCGGGGCGTCCCCGGCGCCGTCCCTAGCGTCGCCTGCCAGCTGCCGGGCGGGCGGCGAGCGGCGATGGCGGCGGGACGGCGGCACAAGCAGCGGCGGCTGGGGGGGCGGCAGGGCGCCCCCCGGCAGCGGCAGCGGGGCGCGGGAGGTACCGACCGGCCGGAGCGGAGCGGGGAGGGCGGCGGGGGGCNGGCCTTTCTGCGGGCGAAGCTTCCAGGGTCTTTGAAGGTGGGGGGAGATTTGGCAGACGGTAGGAGACACTATGTGAGCATGGAAGCAGGCGGCTTTTAGATGTTGGAATGTTTCTCGGTCACGCGTTTCACCTGCTGCTCGTCTTCACCCGCCCAACCAGCCCCGCGGAATTTGCGTCGAACTCTGACTCAGAGGAGGTCTCTGGGCTTATAGCAAGCTATGAAGGACGGACACAGGGACACTCCCCGAGGTGAATAATGAAGTCAAACGGGTGCCTTTCCCGCGTGGAAACAGCCGGCATCCTCCGACCCGCCTCCTGCTGGCCCCTCTCCGCCCACCCCGAGCAGCAGCCGCCTGCGAGAGCCGGGAGCTCCCCGACTCCCCGCAGCTCGGTCTGCGCCAGCTCCGCACCTCCGGGACCCCGGGAGCCGCCCGCGCCCGCTCCTCCTCCCGCTGCCGCCGCGGCCGCCGAGTTTCGGTTCCCGTTTCCCCGCCGGGGCGGGGCGTCCCCGGCGCCGTCCCTAGCGTCGCCTGCCAGCTGCCGGGCGGGCGGCGAGCGGCGATGGCGGCGGGACGGCGGCACAAGCAGCGGCGGCTGGGGGGGCGGCAGGGGCCTCCCGGCCGAGGGGGGCTCGGCGGGGAGACCCTGCGGGACGGGTCCGTGCGTGGGCGAGGGTGGGTCCGTGGAGGTGAAACCGCTAGAACGGCACTAGATCTGCCGTGCCGCCTCTCGGGGGGAGCGACCCACTGCGACCACCCCTTGGGTAGGTCCCAGTGCGAGCAAGCGGGGAGGCTGGAAGGAGGGAGACCAGACGTGAATTTTCATCCCTGGTTACACGTTGTGATTAAGCTGGGGAGGTGTGAGAAAGGGTGGACAGCGCGTCTGCCAACAGCGGTCCACCTCCAGAGGTGGCAGGTGTATCAGGGGAGGCTTTGCTGATGACCACCTTTCGCGTTCGGGCGTCCTGGCGCTCAGAGGCTTGTGCTGCAGTAGGGCCACGGGTGAGGAACGGCATAGATCTGGTGCCTCAGGGTCAGGAGAGCACCTGCAGCCCCTCCGCTGCAGGCGAGAAGGGACTTCCTTCTGCTGTAAATAGGCAACGTGTGATTTTTCCGACGTTGCTTCTCCAGTGTCTTGTAAAACACCTGACTTCGAGGCATCCCATCCCCAAGGCGGTGACAGATCTGGGGCAGTGAGATACCTGTGGCACTTTATCTGGCCCAGACACTTTCCACAGCTGTGTGAAAGTAACAGAGCGTGATTCTGCTGCCGTTTCGCCGCTCATCTTGGCAACTGGTGGCACAGCAGCCTGAGAGATGGAGAAATGCTTTTTAGTGATAGCCAGGAGAGTTGTCTGGCATGGAACCAAGCAGTGGGTAGGACACTGAAACCCCAAGAGGCCTGAGAAAATAAGTCAGGCACTCTTGTTTCACTCCTTCCTGAGGAGCAGGAGCTCTTGGTGAAAGCAATAGCCCACAGAGATCTTGGTGACCGCCGGGCCTGTCTGTGTTTGTTCTGCAGAGCACACGCAGTCGCAGAGGAATAACATACGATGTTCAAACCACGATGCAACACACAGGCTCGTTCTCTCCCGGGATGGGAACCTTTCTGAACACTGGGCTACAGCTTCAGCCGGCTGCTCTAACGTGAGGTAAGAAGCTTTCACGGGGTGGAGATATGGACGGTAACGGTCAGAGAAGGTGGCCCACTTCTCCTAAAGGTAATATCCAAGAGACTGAGGTGTGTTCCTATTGTAGAGGGGGAACTGGAACACATTCCTTCCTGGTACCCAGAACTTTTATCTTTTCTTGTTACCCAGCAAGAAGCACGCTGATTTTGAGGATAATACCAAGATCTGAGCTGCTTGGGGTGGACATGAGACAGGTTTCTCTCAAACTTAGTAAGGATCGGTCGCACATACCAGAGTAATGCAGATGACTTGCAAACCACACGTGGCTTGGGCAAGCTGCGGGTGAAAGACCCAAGCGCATCCGAGCCTTGCCACCTTCTGGTTAAGCTTGAGGGTAACCATCATCTGAAAATGGCATAGCAGTTTGTTGCGGGATTTTCTGTTAACTTGCCCAGGGCTGAGCCTGATTCTCTACCAGCTTTGCTTCCCGTGGTGCAAACTGCAATTAAAATCTGTTAGCCCAGCTGCTGTAGGCTAGCGTAAGACCAGGGTCAATCAACTTACAGGTGACCTGTATTTTTCCATGTAACTCCTGCTAAATGTGCTAGGACTTGGTGAACAGAGGATCTTCTTTCTTTACTTTGTGTCATGGCACAACACTTATTTATTTTGAATTTTTTTTTTCCTTATTTTCATAGGCTGGTGAAAGAACTAGGAAACCGAGATATTGTTCAAATAGCATGCGGGGACCGGCACGCCATGGCGCTCTCCAGAGGTAGCCTCTTTCAAGCACACTTCTCCTCCAAATGGGAGTCACATTATGGCAGGCTTGCTCTCAAAAGGGATTGTTTGAGCTCCTTCCAGTAGCTGGTGACACCATTAGAGAGTAACGAGCGATGGGTGGGGGACACAAAGTGCGCTGGCTATCAGTGCTGCCCTTTCCTGCCAGCACCCAAAGACCTGCAGCTCTGTCTCTCTCCAGTTCCTTAGCACTACCCCTCTGCAAAGGTGTGTTGTGGTGAGCAGACGTGGCCACCCCACTCTGCAGTCACCAGGCCTGATCATTCTTAAGTTGGAGCACTTCTCTGGTTGGGAACTTCTTGCGAGTGCGGCTTTAGAGGTGGGAACACCCGGCCTTTATTCTTGCTGTGCTGAGTCGCATGGGCAGCACGGAACTGCCTCAAAGGGGTCAGAAGAAAACAGGAAGATTTGGTTGCTGCTGGTGGTCTCACCTTGCAGCTAGATCCCTGAAATCAGCGCTGTTTTTCACCCCCACTCTCAAAACGCAAAGACTCAAGGGAAGCAGTGAGACTGAGACGTTTTCTTCTATTCTGTGCGTGAAGGAGGTGAGCTATTCACCTGGGGCCAGAACACCCATGGTCAGCTTGGAGTGGAGAGCCAAACCACGCCCATCCCCAAACCACAGCTGGTGAAAAGACTAAAGGGCATCCCACTTGCTCAAATTGCTGCTGGAGGAGCTCACAGTGCCGTCGTGTCACTCTCTGGAGCTGTGTACTCCTGGGGAAAGAATGATTTTGGACAGCTTGGACTTGGCGACACAGAAGGTAAGGAAGGACTGTAGTAGAAAGGTGTCTTCCTGGGCAGTGAGCTTACTGCAGGCACAGGAGTGGCTCCTTGTGACTGTCAAGCGGCACTGCAGCAGCAGTGGACAGTGAAGTCTTTTGGCAAAAGTGTATCTGGATAAGTTCTTTGTTTAATGAGCCGTAAAGGCACGCAGGGACAAGGTATTTAGGGGTTGTAATTCTACAGAGAACCTCCCATCATTTTATGTGGCCAACTGGATAGTGTGGGCTCTTAAAGCTATGTGTCTCAGAGGTCTCTTTCCACTCCCGTGCTCTCTCAAGGCAGCCTTCCATGAAGGAAAAGAATTTTATACTTCTTTGCCTTCCTTAAGAGAACACCTGGTGTTCTCTGTAAACACAAGGTGAGAGAAGAATTAAAATCACCCATTTTCTTCGAACCCATAAAGCTAGAGCAGGGTTGCTGTAGGTAGACAGAACCTGAAGTCAGCAGCAATTGAATGAGTCCACTTGAGAGCCAGATATTTTGAGGCCAAGTACCTTTTGGCAAGCAGATGTGAAAGCGCTGCGTTCTGTTTCAGACTGAATATAAATGAAAAAAAAATACTATGAAAAAGAATGTTATGAGAAAGAGTATGTTGTAGTGGAGGGTAGAAAACAACTCAAAACCAAATTGTAAATGCATGAATTGCTGTAAGAGAGGACTGAAAAGCACTAAAGCCCCCTATTTTCTAAATCTTTCTTTGTGTGAGACCCCCCCAGTACTCTTTCACTTCAGCGGTTCTATCGTCTTTCCAGACAGGGACTGCCCGTCATACGTTGGAGCATTAGAGCACTGGAAGGCTGTATTTATTTCATGTGGGGCTGATCACACTGCTGTTCTCTCCAAGGTGAGTCTGAAGTGGAAAGTCAGCGTCTGAGACCTCGCCCTGGGGGGAAAGACACACTACTAAAAGTCAGCATGGAGAAATTGGGGTGGCAATGCCTGCTTCCATCCGAGTCTGAAGATGATTCCAAAGGGATGCTAACTAAGCTATTGGGAAAACTGGCCTTTTCTCAGATTCCCATCACCTACATGCAGACTTTTTCAGGGAGATGGTGAATGGGAATCCCGGGGTGAAGGATTCACAGCTCAACTCTCAGTATTTTAGAAAATACTATCTTTTTTGAAGCATATTGGGGACTTCAGAAAAAGGGAATGATAGCTGATTCACTAGGGTTTACTCACACAAATAAAACTCTTAAAAAACAGGCAATTATTCTCAGGAGTTAAGTTGCTTTTCTCAGGAGTTAAATAATTTGGACATTAGACAGTGTAAGATTAGGCTTGATGTGAAGTGAACTCTACCTGTGTTTGAATCAGGGATGTTTTAAATCAAGTCCCATATACCGTATTGCGTCTTGCTGGCTCTCGCTCTTGGTGGTGACCATTTGCATGCTGCTAATAGTGCAGTGACCCTGTTGTTTGCTTCTTCATCTTCAAGGAAGGGTTGGTGTGCACCTTTGGAGCAGGAGGGGCTGGCCAGCTTGGTCACAACTCCACCCAGAATGAACTCACGCCTCGCGTGGTGGCCGAGCTGTGGGGAGCAAGAGTTTCGCAGGTTGCCTGCGGCAGGTGGGAAAGTACCAATAACATGTCTTCTAAGGTCAAGGTCTTACAGGAATCACTGAAGAACAGTAGGGAGGGGAGTGACCAAAATGTTCTGTAAAAAACACCGGAAGCCCTGGGTTTTTTTCTCTTTTAAGAAATGAAGGGTGTAACCCAGGTGTTTTTCCCTGGCTTCCAAAGGGCAAAAGACTGTCAAAAGCCTGAGTCTGGAAAGTCACCGAATGTCCACCCACTTTGATAAACGGGTGGGTCCTTAGAAAGAACTGAAGAGGGGTGATAATTACCCAGCTTCCTTCTGCCTTTCTGGAACTGGTCCAGAAAAAGTCTCCTGTCAACTTCCTGAGCTTTGCATCAGGCTCAGCAGCATAGAAGCTGCGCTTTTAAAAATGGAAGGGCATGAAGCTAGCAAGGTATAACACTTTATTTTTGTATGCGGAATCAGGGTAAATCGCAAACATTAGAGAATCGTATAGGAAATTTGGATCCATATGCTTCTTTATTGCTGAATGTTTATGCAAGGCAGCATCTTAAAACTTTGGTTAAAGGAATATTCTTTATCTGGACTGTCAAAACTTTTAAAGACAAGCCTCAGCTATCTGCTCTGAAAATATATCTGTAAATTTTATTCTGACTACCTCAGTGGTATTAGCTTATTATGACCATTTTTCTTTCCCTGCGCAGAGAGCACACCCTGGTCTATGTCCCTTCCTTGGACAAAGTCTATTCGTTTGGTTCTCGTGAAGAAGGACAGCAAGGAGATCAGCCTAATCAATTGATACCACTTCCCATCAATTCACCTGTGAATACTGGAAAATCCCATCAGGGTAATGACCATTGCACAATGTACAATGACCTCATAAAATCTGTGTTTGTTTCTTCTAGGGAGTTGTTTGCTTTTGTGATTTCATATTTACACTGAGAGGCTCATGCTGTCTCATGCTTGCTTGGTCATCCCAACAGATTCTGCAACAGATAATTTATTGCTAGATTTATCGTCATGGGTAATGGCCACATAGAATCAGCATTTAGACTATCTGAGGGTTTTTTTTTTTACCGTTTCACATCTGTGCACTGAACTCTCTGAAGATAATGTCTCTTTAAATATTCCTTTGAAAATCTTTTTACTCTTTCACAGGAAACAAGACGTCCTGGAAGGTGATTGAAATTATTGCAGGAGGGAACCAAAGTATTGTCCTTTGCAAGAAGAACAAGGTATGTGCATATTTGATCATGGCTGCTGATTTTACCATTGTTCACATTACTGCTGGTAACACTTGGGTTTTCCATCCTGCTTTTAGCCCTCCCAAGCTCCTGTATGTCTCTTGCGTTTCTTTTCGTGCTTACCCAGAAACTAACTTGCATTGCAATTATACATCCGTTCTGTGGTTAATGCAGCTGGATCATGCTGGATGACCATTAATTTGTTCATACTTAGGCTGAAATCTTCTTGTAATGATTGGCTTAAAAAACAGAATCCCATCTAGATTCTTGTCTTGCTAGACCTGTAATCTTGTCAGTATTTTCACGCATTTCACACAGAATTCCTATTTGAATGGTATTGCCACTCTGACGGAAGAAGTTGTGGCTGCATGGATTTCTAATTCCAGTTTGCAACACTGGGAGAATGTAAAAAAGTAAGTCAGAAACCAGCTGGTTTTTTGTTGGTTTGGTTTGGTTTGGTTTTTTCCCTGATACACGATTTTCTGTAAAGATTATTCTTCTTTGGAGACAATTGTAGGAACTGATGTTCAAGAATTTAGCTGAGACAGAATCTTGTACTGGCACTTCTTACTTAGTTTTTGCACAGGAAAAAGATTTGTTGATAAGTAACAGCTTTTTGAAAACCCTTTTGCAGGAACAGAGCAGACGTACTGCCTGGCTTTGGAACCCTTTCCATCTCTTCTTGCACAGAGTGGTTGTTAAGTTGATGAAGAGCTGACAAGTTAAATCAGTGAAAGATTTGGTCTGCAGACCACGGCCTTGTGCAAAAATCGTAATTCAGAGTACCCAAACTGGAACATTTTGTGTGTGTCAGCATTTAAAAACTAGCGATCCCTTCTCTAGTTCCCAGTTTTCAAAAGCGTTAAGTATATGCTACTGTGGGGAGCCTCACACGGCTGAGAATCATGATTATGTAGTCTTTTTTCAGATCTTATATGGGAGGTTATTTTCTTTGGGAAAGTCTGACTCCAGCTGCTGATTCTGAGCATTTAAAAATCTTGGCTGATTTGGATCTAAATGTTTCCCTGACCAATTTTAGTACTGTTTGGATCATATGGAAAGTGATTGTTGAGAGAGTGAGGGAGAGAGGGTTCTTTCCAGATCTCAATAGGAAGGGCCTGACAGTAAATTGCTTGTTAAAATAGCTGCTTTAATAAGAATAGAACCAGGAATACAGGTAGTGAGTAAGCCTAACGTCCCTTCAGATGCTGGGAACCCAGCATTCGTGCAGTAGCAAATAGATACCCTGGTGGATATTCCCTCAGTGTGCTGCAAAGATCCTTCCCATAGAGGGGATCCTCCTCCCTCCCATGCCACAGTGCCTTTTATTTTTCATAACAAAGAAAACCAGATAATGTCCCAACCTGCCAGGAGAAGGTATCTCCATCAGAACACCCACCAGCAGGCAGCACAGGCTGGCATGGATGGTTCAGCAGGGTCCCTCACAAGGCCCCTCAGAGCAGAGGTGGCTTGCCAAAGGTCGTTAACACATCGTCTTCTGCAATGGTCTCAATAAAGTGGTGCTAAGAAATAGGTGCAGACACAGCTGTACACACGGGTTTTGTTCTTTTGGAATTAAAAACCTGAAGTTGCTCCTCATGTTGAAAGGATTGACTTTGGTTTGGTTTTTACTATCAGGGATATCAGACTGATCTTTTCATCTGAGGCGTGCATCAACGGAAGCTTCCTGGAGAAAAGGTAGTGTGCGCTGATGTAAATGTAACAGAATACATTGCCTGCATGTCAACTGAGCAGAAAGTGTTATTTTAGGCCACGTATGTAGAGAATCACAGAAGACAAGTAATTTCTGAATTTAAAAGCAAGTCTGTATTTTTCAAAGTCCAACTTAAAATTGAGTTTTTTATCCCCGCAGTCCTACTGAAATTTGCTACAGAAGTTCAAGTTCTAGCAGATTATCCCATAGTGACATTTGAAAGATGATGATAATCCCTTTAGGCAATATTACAGCTCTCAAAAGATCCATAATAGCTTCTCCTGGAACTGAAGTGTAAGTCATTTTAGGGTGAAATACAGGAAGCCTACCATTAAGAGTGCACAGCTACACAAGGCAGGAAGGACAGAATATTAATCAAGCCATACCATAGGGAGAGTATCTTCTTAGAAGAGATGAAATTATACCCACTGGGGTCAGAGCTGAACTGTCCAAGTATTTCCTGATGTTAGGATGCTTCACCTTTCAGTCAGTAACAAATAACAGCTTCTGATGTCATTTGGTGTTCTTTTTTTCCCCTTTGTGATAGAGACAAACATTTCAAAACTTCCAAAGAATTTTTGGGTATAGACTTGTCAGAAGTGCAATGTTTTTATGAGAAGATCAGCAAGAAGCCAAAAGTCTTTGAGGAGGTAAGGATTCGATATAAGGATTCTCACTACACGGATACTGAGGAGCTCTGGATTTGTGCATGAAACTTGGGAGTTTTGTGCCAACCTAATTCATAGATGATTTTGGCAAAACATAATTGCATTTTTAACCTTTGTCTCTCTTTTTTTTTTTTTTTTTTTCCCCTTTGAAGGTGCAAAAGGAGATCGAGAATTTACTGCCATCTTTGTCTTCCTCTCTCATCTCACCTGAAAATTTCAGAGTCTACTTGATCTTGCCTTTCCTTCTGCAGGGAGAGGATGACAGGTCTTTCCGTTCTCTCAAGCTGCTAGCACAAGCCATTGTGAAGCTCCAGTCAAAGGACTTGCAAACTCTTGGTAGGGTTTTATGATGGTAGAACTGAATTATTTAAATGCTTGGTCATTTTCGGCTGGGGACCAAGAGTTAGCATGGCTGACATTACAGAGTTCAGCCTG
Source organism: Chionis minor (assembly GCA_013398295.1). Taxonomy (NCBI): domain Eukaryota; kingdom Metazoa; phylum Chordata; class Aves; order Charadriiformes; family Chionidae; genus Chionis; species Chionis minor. The sequence goes on from VZSF01006303.1 coordinate 659,291, forward strand.
AAAGAAATGCTTTTAGTAGAAGTAGAAACCCGGGGACTATGCAGCAAGACGCAAGAAAAAAAAGAAGTGTCTGAGTCTGAGGTTTGCTAATTTTTGTAGTGCAAAATTAAGCATTTTTTTGGTTTAGTTCATTTGATAAAAAGAGAAAATGCAGCTTCATCCAGAAATTGCAGTTATTTGCATGTTACCTGTGACGGATACTTCACTTACTGTTTCCTCTACAGAATGCCTGTGGTCAAATCTGGAAACATCCTTTTTCAGGAAGCTGGTCATTCTATACCAGAAGGCTTCCCAGAGAAACCTGTCTCAATTTCTCATGGAAGTCAGAGGCAGACGAAGAAAACCCATCGAGCTGCACCCACATGAAACTGTGGCTCTGCAAATACTGCAGATTCTTTACCAGGTGAGAAAGTGTTTGGATCGTGATTAGATGGGACGTGTATGAGTTAGAGTATTTTAATGCTTTTTACTTCTTGGATTCTTTGGTTTTCCTTCTTACAAGGGAACACAGGGACTTGTCATTTGACATGGCTTCAGGGATCTCTTTGGCTCTACACCAGCATAGCTTTGAAGGAATCCTGCTCTTAAGTTGTGCCTGGGTGACCCTCTGTAGAAATGAAGAGCTGAAGCACGTTATGTCCCCTGGCAGGGCGAGAGATGCTTTCAGGGGTGTGAGGAGCGCGTGCACTGATGCGTACAGAGCTATAGATGTGGTGTCCATCACGTAGCACGACCATTCCCCCTTCTGCTGGTGAGATCCCTCACCCCAGTAACTGCTCACAGCGTTTGAAAGACACGTTTGCTTGACACATGGTGGCTGACACAGTAACACTGCATGATGCTTTAAGAGACTGTTACCTGAGAAGTTTTCTGGGACAACAGAGTTAAGAGGATCTCTAGCTGCATACAAACAAGGGGAAGAAAGGGGACAATAACTGTATTCTTGACAATCAGCCTTTCTCCTGTTGAGATGTTCAAAGTTTAGGGAAGTCAAGAGCTCAAGCCTGAACTTCGTATGAAGCAGAGTTGTTAAATTTTGTTCAGAATTGAATATCCTTTTGGCTGAGAATGCAGATTTGTGCCTCGAAGTTTAGGCTCTTGAGTCTGTATTTATCCAGATAAATAAACTCAAAAGTGCAGCAGGCCATAAGTGCTTACTCTGTAAGTAGTTACATCATTTGGAGATTTACATGTTCATTGTCTCCCCAAAAATCGTATCTTTGCCAGGCAACAAGTACGAACTTCAATAGGGAACTTCAGATTCTCCTGCAAGATGAAAGACACTCGAAGTGAAACATACCTTTCCTGATGGAGTCCTGTTGAGGGGTCTTTGTTGTAAATGACAATTGCTTTCCTGCTAGCTTATACATGGCTTTCTGAGACTTCTCACTGTTGAACGCTGTGCTACTTGCAGTGATTCCATCCTTCCACTTCTGTGCAGGGTCTCTGAGCTCTTTCTGCAGAGACCCCTTTTACTCCTGTCCTGCCACACTGTCCTGCTCACTAGGTGCACTCACACCCCTTTTCATATTGCGTGTATCGATCCAGGTGAACTCCAGGACTGGTTTCAGAGTACAAGAAGACAACTTCTATGTGTCTCAAGTGAAAGAGATTATCGTATGGTGTTGGGTATTTAATCCGAAAGAGGTCCTTACTCTGAAAGAAGTAAGTATAAAATTTTAACAGCGGTGCAAACCACTTTTTTTTATCTGTTTTATTTAAATAAGTCAATATATGTGGAAGTCAACTCTAGACGCTAGCCCAGTACATCTCAAAGGCAACGCATTTTCCCTAGTCCTCCAGCTGTTCTAAATTATGCAAGCCATTTACCATCCCAGTATTGTAGCAGCTGCCTTTCCTGAGATGACCCTCTGGTTCTGAGAGTTGGAGTTGTCCTCCAGCACCTTAAGCAACTCTATTCACTTTGAACTGGTGACTCGTGTGAAACAGCACCATGAGGGATGGTTGCTATACTTCTTGTTACTCTGAATTTTGTTATGTTTAATTAACAGAAGTATTGTGAGGTGTTTTAAAACTTTTATGTAGAAACCCGGTTGAGCGTTTCAATTTACTTACATCTGAAAACAAAGCTGTGGTAATAAAAAATAACCTGTGCAGTGGTTCATTTCTTGATGACATGAAGGAATGAAAGTTAGCTACCAAATGCAATCGGTGTCCCAGGAAACAACATTAAATGGAAACGTGGATAGAAGGGGCTTCCTTAGGCAAAAAATGCAGTTTTCTGGCAACTTGGCTGGAATTCACAGGGCAACTGGCTAATTCTGTCATAAGCTTTCACCTGCTAATGTACCAATTTTGTACCAATTAACCACAGTGGAGGAGGAGGTTTGAGAAACAGGATAGAATCAAAATGTTCAAACGGGACATTACCTGAAGCTGCCGCCTAATCATACCGGAGGCGTATAGCTTTGAATTAGATTATTGTGTATACCAGTATCTACTTTTGGTATTACAGATAATGTACCTAACAGTTTTTAACAACAATGTACCACAACCTGGATATCCAGGGCGTTTTTACTATGTGTTTTGGTTTAGCTGAACTATGGAAGATGCTATTAAAATCACTCTCTTTTCTATTCTTGGGGCACTGTAACACAAGTGTCTGCCTGCACAGGCAGCGGATGTCCCTCTGTCAGGGCTTCCCACTTACAGGAGCGTTCAGCAGCTGCTTTTGGAAAGCGTGCCTCTGCTGGTGTTGTGTTCACGTACGCAGCAAGGGCGTGTTTCAGAGACACAGGAGTTTGCCAGGGTACAGGCTGGCAGTTCAGTCTGCACATTTACCCCAAACTCCGATTTGCAAGAGAAAATCAACACGTCTTTTTCTTTCTTGTCATTTCAGTTTCCCTTATGGAAGCTGACAAAATACCCATGCATCTTTGACATTCAAGACAAGATCAGCATTCATGGTACAGAATGCAAAGCCCTGTCCAGCCCCATCAATAATGTAAGTGTGGCCAATTTTATTTACAATTTAGAAGAGATAAACACACTGCTAACACACTGTTACTTCACTCTTCAGCTACCCTTAATATTGATGGGCTACCAACAGTGGGTTTTTTACGTCAGAAGACAGTGCCTTCTGCAAGACATATGGACCCATTTAAATTATGCACCAACCTCACAATTCACAAAGATCTTAAAGGTAAGATACCAAATTGTTTTATTTGTTAGCTCTGAATATATTGCTGCAGTGTTCTTTGGTTTTTAGTCTTACTGAAGTGTTGTTAGAAGGGTTTTGGTATTCACTGAGCATACAACAAAAAAACTACTCATCAAATTAATACAAAAGATGTTCTACAGGGAACGTAGAGACAATCTGGAGGGTATTACCTCACATGCTTATTCCAGGTAGCTATCAAGCTTTGTTGGCATAAGTTAAATGCAAGTGGCGATGCTACTTACTGTGAGGTTGCTGTGGGGTAATGTCATAGGATTGCTCAGGAAACTGGTAATTGGCAAAATCCATTCCTATCATGGCTAGACTGACTTTAAAGACTCAAGGCTAGTTTGCTATACATGAAAAACCTGGTGGCTGGGGAGCCAGCATTAGAGGCTGGCAGGCGACGTAGCCACAAAAGCCATTTCTGTCATGCAGATGCTGCCTGAAGGGAAAGGAAGGATAGTGGCAGCAGGAGAGATGAAAAGCTGATGATAATGCTTCTGTCTCCGCGTGGCTTTAATCTGTGGTTTCCACACAAACCCAAAGGTTCTGGCAACCATATTTTCTTCACGTATTGCAATGCTAGCCCTACCCTGCAAAAGCCATTAGATGGCTGACATGGGAACAGGGCACCTGGCCAGAAGGGAGCTCAGCTCAGGGACCGTGTGCCACACTGGTCACTAACACGAGGGCTGTCAGCGTCTGGCAGCACGCCTGCGCAGCACGAACTATCAACCTCAGTGCCCTACTACCCAGTTCTGGTTCCTTCCAAGAGAGCCTTCTGGCCACCGGAGCTGTCAAAGGTTTTCCTTCATGTACATTTGGAGAAAATTCAGAGTGGCTCCTGGAGCCACCTTTCCTTCTCCCTTCCTCACTACATCAGATGAAAGAGGCGCTTATTTACAGAGGCACTGTACTGTACTCTAGATCTAGACTGTCCACTGATGATACAAGGAGCCCCGACAAACAGCTAGATTCAGCCTTCAAACACACCTCCTGTGGGCACTGCCTTTCATACTGGGCACACAGCACTATTTGCCCAGCTGGAGCATGACCAATTTGACTGCATTATTAGTATCCCACCAAGGGACACTGAGGTCTGCAGTATTTACAGTTTGGTGCTGCATTTCTGAATTTTTCAGCAGGTAAAGGACGTTCATGTGTTTGTGTTGCAGATATAAACCACCTGGTAGCAAAACATAAAAAATAAACCTTTGTCATAGGTTATCATAGCATTAACCTGTCCCCTTCATAGGTGTGTTCTGTTAAGACATTTTGTCAGACAGTACTGAGAACTTTGCGCGTGACAACCTCATGGTGGTCTGTCACTCCCTTCTCTACTGCTGCTGTAAATGAAAACAGGGAAGGCTGAAGTATTTAGCAGAAGTATCTTCTCTTCCCTCTCTAGCGAGGAGGGGATAGTGCTACGGGGAAAGTTACTCTACGTACTTAGGCAGCATTTGTAGCTCCTGACTCGGCTACCAAATCCTGGGCTCAGCTGGAGTTACTTTTCCTCTAACCTGTCAGGAAATACCTCCTGAATGAAGATGACCCAGCCTGACTATCAAACTTGGGCACTCGGGCACATTTAATAAATAGTAGAGGGACTTATATCTCCTAAGCAGACACTGGAATATGTTGGAGGCCACTCCAACCACCAAATGTCCAAGTATATTTTTTCAGCAATGCTGTCATTTCCTCATCTTTTTCTTACACAGAAGGGGAAAAAAAAGGGGGGGGGTCAAGTAAACAGCTACTGGACATACAGACATGGGTATCATCCAAGTAAAATGTCTTCGTTTAACTCAAGCTTGGTTATTAAACATCAGCGTAATTTATTTTATGTTCTTCTAACAGTGTGACATCAGTTCAAAACAAACAAACCCAAAGCTCATAATTCAAAGAGCGATTCATATTGCTGCAATCGCTGCATGTTGTCATTGCTTATTATTTAAGATCAGTTATTTCAATCAGGGTACAGTTCTTCCTCGTAAAAATGATCACCACCCAGAAGATTTTTCATTAGTGACACTGCAAACAGACACCACTCTTGAAAGGATATACTGGAAGGAATTAGTACTTCTTGTTGTTCCTCCTCTTTATCTGCCTTAGCAGTAATTAAGTAATAGGCTGCTCAGAGGACTTTATACCATTCCAGATACCACACGAAAAATGACGACAGTCAGTAGTGCCAGAAGGGAACTCCTCAAATCAACTGCAATGCCTGACGAGCTTGAATAAACTGCATTGCTTTAGAGAAGCCCAGGGGTTAGCAAATGCATTGCGCTAGTTGTGCCTAAAAAGCTTAATCCCCATCCAGGTCCACAGGTGGAAGAATACGTAAACCGGAATTGTAACAGGAAGGAGGAGACTGTAGAAACATAAACTGTCTGTGCTGGTGCAGCCCTGTGGGAAGGTTTCATCTACGCTGGCTGAGTAAAACAAGCCTGCTAGCGACAGGAGGGGAACAAGTACAGTCAGTGTGGGCAGGGAAGGGAGCAAGCCTCCTCCAGCCATCAGCCCCAGTTTACCCCTGTGGCTGCTGAGTCCTCAAGGCTGCTTCGGGCCTTCAGCTGAGGGCTTCTTCTGAGTCGTCCTGGCAGCCTCTGGGATCATGTTCGGGATGCCATCGATGATGGGGTAGGCAATGCCCAGCTCTTCATTAACGAGCTCGTTGGTAGCTTCGTCGTACCTGGCCAGGCAAGTCAGGGATTAAAAAACAAAACAGAACAAAACGAGGAGTGAATAAGGAGGGTTTGCCCTTTAGCAGCCCCTCGGGAGCTGCAGCAGCTGGGCCAAGAGCGGGCAGAGTGCTGCTCTCCCGCCGTGGAGGCCCCGGCCCGGGTCCCTCCCCTCACCTCAGCGGCCGCTTGGACAGCGGGCACACCAGGAAGCGCAGCAGCGACGGTTCCAGCCGCGCCGGACCCGAGCCCGAGCCCGGGCCCTGCGCCGGCTGCTGGCCCTGCCCGCCGCTCACCGCCCGCCGCAGCACCGCGGTGGCCCCACGCAACATGGCCGCGCAGCCCGGGGCCGGTTGGCGGGCGGACCGGAAGTGAGGCTTC
>VZSF01006303.1:676271-944626 GCA_013398295.1 Chionis minor
TGGCGGGTGGCCGAGGCCGCCGCTGCCTGGTCCTGGGGGCGCGGGGGGCGTCGGTTGTGCCGCCGGGCCCCGCGGGACGCGCCGGGCCGGGGCCGGGGAGCAGCAGCAGTCGGCACGGAAGCCCAGCGGGCTGCGTCTGCCGGGGGGAGGCAGGGAGGTGGTGTTCCTGCTGGGATTGCAAAAAATGGAGGTGGCGGGGGGTGGTGGTGTCTTGTTTGGTTTTAATTTATTCTTTTTTAAGCGTTTCTCTGTGGGGACATCTTTTGCTGGGGCGCGGGGGGTTACGCAATGGAAACGCTCCGTTTCTGCTGTAACTCACTCGCTGCTGCACCTCGCGTTCTCCTGCTCCGTAGCCTGGTCTACGCTGGACATCACATTGGAGTAAAATGAAGGCAAAAGGAAGAAGAAAGTGGGCTTGGAGGCATAGTGGCAGAAAGAAGCAGTAAATCCCTTCATTGTTGGGCAATGCTGATACAAGGAGCACATTTGCTGGCTGAAATCTCGCAAACAACAGGGAAGGAAGAAACTTGTTTATTGATGCCCTGCCAGTTGGCAGAACTCTCTGTTTAGAGAGCAGTCAGCCTTGAGTGTTGCTTGCTACAAGAACAATATTTACTTAACCAACTTTCCCAGAAAGGGTTCGGTTGCGGTTGCATCTATGGCTTTAGAATATGTTTGTACAATTGTGTGAGGAGACCGTGTACATCATGACAGCTATGAAGAAGAAAGAAAAGGAAAAAAAGGGCGAAATAAACCACATCTTGTCATAATCTTACATGCATCATTACTATTTTACTAAACCACTATGGTTATTTTCTCACCAAAGGATATATACTTAGTATGTCAGCTGAGCCTTATTATAGCAGAGGGTGGATCTTCCACCCACAATAGATTTCCTCAAAATATTCCTCACAGTGTGAGGTTCTCCTTTCTTTGGCTGGGCTGTGTACATCCTCTGCTGTTTTGATGGTGAATTCTTCCTGGAATGTCAGTGTTTAGAGGGGTTGAGTTATTCCCCCCCCTCCCGCCTTCCCTCTCCTTTTTTCTTTTTTTTTTTGCTATACGTGGAGATTCTCTGTAAATGACCAGCTTTGCTGCGTTGTATCTGTTCTTTTCTCTAAAACATGAATACCAAGCCAGCTGTGTTGCAATCAGTGAAGAACAGGAATAGGTGATGTGGTTGGGTACTGCAGCTCTTACACTTTTTCCAATCCAGTTTTTAAAAGGGACTGTGAATGCACTAACTGATGCATCTAAAAAAACAAACAAAAACCTCAAAACCCGCAACCTTCCCTACGTGGTTGTCCTCTGAAAATATTTTTAAAGGTGTATTGAGCTAAGCACTAGGAATAATTAGCAACTTTAAAAATTTCAGATAAGTGAATATAAAACCTATGTGTGTGTATGTGCAGACACACATCTATGTTAGTGCCTGCCCACACCAGAAACTTCTTATGTAATTGTTTTAATATAAGGAGGGTATGCAGCTTGTAGTTTGCAGTATAGCATGCATTTTCACTTCCTTTGCTAATGTCAAAGAAGAGTAACTGCCTTAACCAGATTGGAAATGGAGTGTGAAATTGTAATTTGAAGCCTTACTGTGTCTCAGGATGCAGCTCCTACTTGAACACATGATGTACTAAGACTTGCACCAGCTTTTCTGGAGGGAGGAAAAAAGTCAAACACTAAAACAGTTTTGGTTTTTAAAATGTGTTAAGTCTTCAAAATAAGTGAATTAAAAATGTGGCTCATCAGGCCACTGGAAAATATTTAGCTGTGTGCATACACTCAAATGGGAAGTGTCTGTGGTGGTTTTCATGCTTGAGGGGAAAGTGCTGCTCTGTCCCCTTGAAATAGCAAAATAGAACATGGGGGATAGGATTCAAGGGACATGCTTTTAAAAAAAAAAAACTAAACAAAAATCTACTTAAGACCAGATTTTTCTGAAGGGTCTGGCATACCTCATCATCTGCCATACAGACTGCTAAACTTCAGGGTGCTTCAAAAAATCTGGCTGCTAGTATGAATGACAGTTAAACTCCTCTGATATGTCACCCTAGTGTGCATATGAATTACTAGGAGTTTGAACTCTTGCTGTTTTAAAAAGTGGCTTAGCCAGAGGAAAAACTATCTCCTGCCAATCACATTGCAATCCCCTGCCCCTTACAGCAGCTTCTTGTGTGGAGTATGAACACAAAGTAATTAAAGTATTTTTAGCCTTTAAAATAAAATTAGCACTAGGAAAGATGACTATAGTCTATAGGGAGCAGATTGTTCGGGAACCCTTTTAGAAAGACATCCCAAATTAATATTTGGCTCATGTTGTACAATGTCATTGTAGTTCAAGTTATACAGTGGTGAAATCTCTTAGCTCAGAGGCAACAGCCACTTATACTAGTAGGGAATGTGATCTTTGGATCTTCAGGTTTGCTACTATTGTGCTGCTTCTATCTTCGTAACAAGGCAATTCCCCAGGCTGACAGAAATGGCAGTCCCAGAATTCTGCTGTTTCAGATTTCAGGTTTGAAATTATTCCCTGCCTTAGTGTTGCCACCTTCAGGATGTTCCTTATGCTGTGTTTCTTTTTTTTTTTCCTCTGAGACAGAACATGAAGTCACTATAAATACAGCACTTGTGTCATTTAAAGCACATGCATGCGCTTCAATTTTACTGCATCCCATGGCATTCCTATTCTTAGTGTAGCCAGCGCAGAGAGTATCTTCCATCAGGCTTTTGTGCTGAGGGCAAACAAGTGCAGAGTGTACACAACAACTGATTTAACTAGAAAGAGCGAGAGCCTTGTAACCTCCTGCTTTTTCCTCTGGGTGCTTTGGAGCTGGCCAGTGATAGGCATGTGTGTGGATGTGAATGAATCGAATATATTCAGTTTATCTTATAAAGGAGCAAGGGCTGTTAGAGATAAATGGGATTCACAGCGCGCTTTAAAGCACCTAATAACAGACCCTAGTAAACAGTTTGTGTTAGGTAATTGCACCAGTGATGAAGTACATGTGAAAAATCCAATCATCTTTTCCCCATCCAGCTCAGCCCTGCATCAGTGGAAGGGACCACAGCTGACAGGCAAGGATAGTCGGGAAAGAGATGAACACCCGTTGCTTAGGGCTTAGATTAGGAGAGGCTTTATTGCTAATACCTGGAGCTTGAATTAGCACTAGGCTTTCAAAACAAACTGAATGCACGCATTTCCTATGTGCTCAGTGTGGGAGAAGGAATCTTGTTTCATGAGGAATCTTCGGTGCTTCAAGTGTTACCTTTTGATTTTTGATCCTGTGCTGAGGTAGTAAATGCTTCCGCTGCAAATTGCCTTAGCTTAAAACTTGGCATGGTGAGTCATAAGACTTGATGTCTCAAACAAGAAAACGGAAGATCTTCTTTTTTCTTCCTTTTACAAAAAAAGAAAAAGCTTTAATTGCTTTCTGGTTCAAGCAGGGGAGTTCTCAATGTCTTATTAATATTGCATGTTTAACAAATAACCCAAACCTATTGAGATTAGGAGCGATAAGGGAGTGTTACTAAAATCTTTCATGTGCTTCTTCTGGAATTAGAGCTGTTTCCCTCCTCCCAGCTTTTAGGCATTAGCATCCTGTTGTCATCATCAAGTTCAGGCTGAGTAATTCCTTGGGCCTTTTATATTGCTGTGGTTTTTCCCTTCCCATGTTACCCCACTCTGAAATCCCTGACGTCCACTGAGCGCAGCACAAAAGATAACACCTGACTGCTGGTAGGTTGCATCAACGTTATCTGTACGCTGCTGTCAGGGCCAAGCTGTCAGTGTGCTGCTGTGTGCCAACTGCTGCTTCTTGGGAAGTTCTTGCTGCAGTTTAGGGGGTGTTTGTGTATGCACATATTTGGGTTTCAAGAATGTGTTCAGTTGAGCAAAATACTATTTAATCTAGTTTTACCAGAAATAATGCAGTTCTGCATTGACCAGTACACCACAAATAACCTATGTCGGTCTGTTCAGGACTTGGAGATAAGCTTTAAAGACTTCTTTAAGCAGTGGTCCCAGATATGACAATGTAACTCTGAAAGTTCAAGTTTGGACTCATTAGTCTAAAAAGCATTACAGTTCTTTTGGGGAGATGGTTGTTTTTTGGTTCTTGAAGCAGCGATTTTCCTGAAATAAAAGCTCAGGTCTGCTGGGTTTCTTTCTACTGCCTACAGATGGAGGTGCTGACTCAGTACCTGAGCTGTCTTGATTCCTTTTTCTTTGTTTGCGCAATGATGGAAATTCCTTTTTACCATCAGTCCAATAGCCTGACAGTCATGCAGGAAATGCCTTTTTTGGTTGTTTCCACCTCCTGCTCTGAGCAGCTCATCTCTGTGAGATCACTTGTCGAGTACTTGCTTCATTTACACTCCTTCCCCTGTCTCTCTTACCCAGGAAGGATACATGACTTGCTGAAGAGAGAGAAAATGCTATGCTGGGGATACTCGTCTTTTGGACAACCTGGGATAGGTAGCAACCTCCAGGTCGTCATTCCTGAACCGCAGGTGTATGGATTCATTCATGACAGAAATGTGAAGGAGGTGGCATGTGGAGGAAACCACTCCGTGTTCCTGTTGGAAGATGGGGAAGTATATACCTGTGGATTGAACACCAAAGGCCAACTGGGGCATGACTGTGAGGGAAGCAAGCCAGGTAAGTCTGCTTTTTGTATGCACTTCAAGCTGTCTTGGGGCTGGTGGGCTGGGAAGAGCATGGAACCTGCTTTGTGTTGATAGCTATGGAGCTGGAGCAGCTAATGGAGCTGAAGATCATGTGTAATAACACAGTAATGATGCTAAATAATATTTGCTGTCTCTGGAAAGCTAAAGCTGAACAGCATGGGTGGGGAGACAGGTCTGCTCAGTTTGTCTGGGAAATGCATCAAAACAGAGGCAAGCGCAGATGGTCTCAGGGCAGATTTTGTTATTTGGCATTATGTTGCCTTTTTTATAAAAGGGAAGACAGGACCATGAGTCACAAGTATCTTCTGCTTCGTCTTTCCAACTGTACCGCATCCTTATGCCTACTCTATTCAGTTATTGCTGGGAATTTTCTCATTTACCTCAAAAAGAATAGGTCTGTGGTGGGTATAATTGTGGAGAACAAATTTGCTTTTGGCCAAGACGGTTTATAAATTTTGTTTCCCCTCTTGGAAATACCCTGTTGACTTGTGCCTTCTCCCCTTCATGCTCGCTTAATCTAGAAGGAGGTCATTGTAGCCTTGTGTTGCCCAGACTCAAATTGCATTCTCTTCATTGTGTTCTAACAGGCACAACCTGTGTGTGCAGAGCCACAGGCAGCTGATGCCTCTCCTTTCCAGGGTGAAGGAGTGGTTTAATTGTGTATTGTTATTCTGAGAAACCCCAAAGTCTTTCTTACTGACTTTCTTTTGAATGTTGGCCTTCCAGTTCACTTTCTCCTAACATCTTGGTTTTGGCATTTGGTAAAGATACAGGTATTTCTGTTTCCACAATACAATAAAAAATCCCTCTGTGGGCAATTAGAGCAATAAGATACATTGTTCCTCAAACTGCAGGCTACCCTCTGTAGGACCTGGGGCTTCTGTAGCATACCTTATTGCATAGCAGAGAGATGTGTACAAAATACCCATGATTTCCCATGTAGCATGTGCAAATCTGACCTGACTGACTCCTACTTTTTTTCTGTCAGTGTGTCTTTTGCATCTTTCTTGCAAGCATGAGGTGATAGATTTGGGATGCTGTCTGTCTATGATGCTGGAGTAGAGGAGTTGACCTTGAATCTGGCCTCTGTTGCTTTTCCTGAAAGTGGGTTTTAGGCAATTACTAAAAGAGGTTGGGTTTATCAGGAGTGCTTAAGTCCTCGCTGTGCACAACTGCTGTTCATCTTCTGAGGACTTGTAAACTTAGGCCCTTGCGTTAATGAGATGCTTAGTGAAAGGGAGCCCAGCCTAGTGATTATTCCACCCGACCTGATGAGAGTACTTTATCCTGCAAGTCCTCTAACTAGGTGTGTGACTCTAGTGCAGAGGCCCCAGAAATTCAGTACGATTGTTCTGGGTACTGTAGAGGTGTGTCCTCTGAGGAACATCTTTGGGCTAGTCTGCTGTTTGCCCATAAAATAAAGCAGGCATAAGATGGTAATGAAAATGGAGGCTTTGCAGTAAGTAGATCAGAGCTGGGAATGGATCTCATGAATGCTGAAGTGTAGACCTCTAGCAACTAGATAATCCTGCCTTCATCTGGGACTCTAGAAGAGGGACAGTCTGAGATTTGCAAATAGAAATAAAAATTTATTCAGGTTTGATCCCAAGTGTCCTTCTACCCTTTAAATGATGGGCCTGTTTGTAAGATGTGACACTGACTTGCAGTTGTTCTGAAAAAGGTTCTGCAGTGCTGCTCTCAGAGGGGCCTGTGACCATCCTTGAGAAACTGTGTTTCTCTACCAACACAGCACTACTGGCTTTGCCTGTGATAGTGTTTCTGCTGCCTGGGGCCAGGAGGGAGGGATGTGCTGTAAAGTAAGGAATAGCTTCTCTTTTTAGCTCACAGTGAACAGTCGTAGCAGTTCTTATAACAACAAAATGAGGGAGAGTCCCATCCCACATGCTGCTCTGTGTGGGTCTGCTTTGGCTTGTGACAGTGGGAACTGAATTTCTTAGTTCTCCTTTGCGAAGAAGAACAAGAAGAATCAAGCCCTCTTCTTTTGCCCCCACCTCCCCTGCGTGGGATAAAGATGACCTTACACCTTCTGTATAGAAAGGTATGTCAAAGATCATCTTTCTTATTCTCCATTAGTTGCGGATGTATGAATAAAGCCATGCCTGGTAGGAAGTGAAGATCTATCTGTGGGGTGTAAGGGTCCTGAGCTGTTAAAGATGAGGAGAAGACTGCCAGCAGGTATTTGAAGGAGAGAATGGGAGAAATTCCTGGAATTAGGAGTGTTGCAAGCTGCATCTCTCCAGCCTGTACTGGACAGGGCAGTGTGGGCTGAGGCCTTTTGGTTTTACTGCCTTGTGGTTTGATTCTGCCTAGCTTGTGAGGGCAGCTAAAAGCGTCTGACCTCTGCCCAGCTCTGAAAGTGAGCCACATCTCCTGCTGCGGGAGGCTGTGACACAAGACTGATTGTCCCCTTCTGGCAGCCTCTGGAGAGCCCCTTCTGGACTTCAGAAATGCTTACCATGGCCTGCAGAGTGGCCTGGTTGTGTTAGAGAGTAACATCAGGACATGAAAATATGCGGGTGGGGGGTGTCTTGAACCTTTTGAAGGCTGTATAAAAAATGCTGGATTACTTTAGAGGGGTGGAGTTATCTCATTCCTGCTGCCCAGGTCTGTGCTAGTAAGAGGAAACTCCCTTTTACCTCTCACGCTCTTTTGTGTGTGTACGTGAGGCTTATGCTGCCACCATGCTGAAAAGCTTCAGTCAGTGTTTTCAGGATATGTGATCATGTTTTTTATCCAGAGATGGTTATTTCCCAGGATGATGTCTGTGAATAAAATTCTGTGACTTTGCAGTGCACCGAATGTGGATCTCACTCTGTTCTCCTTGAAAACCTTACAGGTTTTATTGATGACTTCCAGTGGGAGAAGAGTTGTTATATTTGCAGTGAGTGCTTCTGAAGACTTTTGCCTCCCTTTCTTCCTTTACCACATATTCCCAATAATTTTTTTTTCCTCATTTCTGCTACCCATTTACATGTATCTGTAGTGGGATGGTTCAATTTTGCTTCTCATTCATGCTACTCAGAAAAATACCAAACAGTGCCACAGACGTGTTTTGTTAATTTGTCTTAGAGGAGCCCTTTAGAGGGCACCTTTTGAATTGAAAGAAACTTGATAATTAAAAACCTGTGTCTACTGTCACATCAGCTGAGCTTTGTGGATGTAATGTGGAGACAGGGTAGCAACCAGTGAAGTTGTTCTTGTGCCTCTCCACTACAGGGAACAGAAAATACTGGAGGAATATGTGTCGATGAATGAGTTAGAGGCTTATTTGTTTGGAAATGCCCTTTCCTTGGATTTTACCTTGTGGTTGTAAAACTAACATTAAAGATGTCCAAGAAGTTTGTCTAAACTAAAAGAGCATCTCTTTTGACTAAAAGCTAACAGCTTGTGATTGTTTCCAATTCCCCACTTCTGAGCTAGCTGTAATACCAGCTGTGCCCATCCTATGGGCTTCACCAAGGGCCATCTCCCCACATTGTCATGCTATTTCCTGTTTCATTCCTTCTTTGAATTGTGATGGTTAGCATGCTACTTGAGGAGTCTGTCCCTCTCAGGGATGCATATTTAGCTTTGTTAATACTGAAATTATTGTTTTTCCTCACTCCTGTTTTTTTCCCCTGAAGCAGTCTACAGTGTGTGTCCCTGCAGTCACTTGGCAGGGATGTAGGGGGGAGACAACTGTCCCAGTGTTCTCTCACCATGACCATAGTTAATAAATCTTCTGTCTGACCTGTCCTAATTTTTCCTTGTGTTGTTACACACTTGGGAGTCCCCAGAGTCTCTGACAATACCTTAGGAGAAGAAACTTGGTGGTCTTAGTTGTGAAGTATTGAGTCCACTGTTCTGCAAAATCAGTCTGAGCTTGCATTAATTTCTTGAGCATCATCAGGTGTTAGCATACATTATGTCTCTGACAGAAGGAGGTAATGTTGTGCTGCAACAGTTTTAGGAAATGAGAAATCTATTCTCTGTAACTATATCTAAATTTCCACTTCTTCAGCCCTGTAATATCACTTGGATTGATTTCCTTCAGGTCTGACATGTCTTGACTCCCTGGGATGATAAGTGCGTTTTAACTGAATGTGCATGCATATGCTGGGGAACAAAAGACAGGCCCAGGTGCCTAAGGTAAAGGTTCTTTTGGGATTTGGGCTGGATTATAGAGGAGTGTAAAACAACTAGCTGGTTGTTAGTCATTTGTAAAGCTTCAGAAACATGCCTGAATCTGAAATGTGGAACTTATTTTCTGGTCTAGGGATTTGTTCTCTGGAAGTCATTCAGACTTCATTTGACTTCTGCTAGTGAGAAAACCTGGGCTTTGGTAATTAGTGTTTCAAGGGAGTTACAGGACAATGTCTGGTGCCAAATTTGCCTTGAACCTTTCCTCTGGTAACATATAGCAGATAAAACCATACTTTTTTACCAAATTATCTGTTTGGATGCAAATATGCAGGGTAGCATTGCTTCCATGTGCATTGTAGAATCTGTCTGCTCCTAGCTGCAGGGCTAGGAACATCATTATGTTCACTCTGAAAAAAAAAAAAGGGCAGAAAAAACCCCACTACATGATCCAGATCCCCTGGATTTCTCTGAACTTGGTGACCTTTCTTTTCAAACATAAATCCACTTGTCCTGAACTTCAGCAGGGGGTTACAGTGACCAGAGACCTTGGCGCTCACTGCGGCATGCCTGTTAATCATAAACCCTGTAACAGCTGAGGAGTCAAATGTGTGACCTGCTTGCAAGGACAGTCTGTAGGGCTCTTCCTCTTTTAGCCTGTTCCTGGTCAGCTGGGAGGCCGTGGTGGCAAGGCTTGTGTTTGTTGGAAGCGACTGTGGCAGTGAGCAGGTTGCAGATGAGGAGGTAGGCTGCTGCAATGAATAGGTAAGGTTGAGAGCTGCTCACAGGTGGGATGACAGTGGCTGGTGAGTGGTTAGTTTCCCCTGCCTTCCTCCTCTTTGCATGAGTGAAACGGGGGGAAAAAAAAAAAGAGTAACTCCAGGAAGTTCCACTAAGCACTTTTCACAGAAGATCTGAGACAGTTTTGTCCCCCTGTTTGGGCATGGAGCTGAGGCTTGGCACGCAGCTATTGCAGCACTTCCCAAGTGCTGTGGTCCGTGAGAGTCCTGCTTCGCATCTGTCACATTTTCTCTAAGCTCCCAAAGCGGAGCTGGGTGCTCTAAAAGATGTAGTAGAGGCATGGCAGCCCTGCTTGTAGGCATTGGTCCTGCCAAAGCCTGAGAAGATGTGCCTGGAAAGGAGTGTGCTGAGGGATCTCTGGGGAGGGATGGACTGACCTGGGGGACAGAGAGGCCTCTGCAAGGTCAGGCCTTCGAAAAATAATAAAAGAAGGATTAGGACACAACTTATGTTTCAGCACCTATTATAAATGTTACTTGTAGAAAGAGTCTGTTTAACTATTAAACTGGCCACCCATTGTGGAGTCAGGTGTGCTTGTTTGTACTCAATGTTATGCCTCCTTTGATTGCCCGCAGGATCTGACCAAGTTAGTTGAGATTGTTACACCTTCACTAGTGACTGCAGCAACATCCAGCAATGTGAACTTGCATTACAGCTTGTCCATCTCAGCTGAATTACTGCAGTTTGGGCTTCAGGATGATTTTAGGTTTCAAAATTAGAAGGCAGGATTTAAAAATGACTTAATTTAGAAACAACATGTGTATGGTCAAATGAGAAATAAAAGAAGTGCCTTCCTGTAGGTATCTTAAATATGCATGCATTCCATTGAATTGTTTGGCTGAGGGCTCTGAATATGCCAGATATTTATAGTGGGCTGTTTCAAAGTTTGCGTGGTCTAGATCATGAGAACTGATCTCAAAGATCTTTGTGAAGCAACTTCTCAGAAATCAAATATTTTTTGACACTTCAGGCTGCTGGCAGAAAACAGCTGTTCACAGGAGAGCTGTGAAGAAATGCTGACTCTTAGCTCCTGACCTGCCTTTTTAACAGTTGCTTGCCTATATAAGCTCATCAGGGAGTGTACAGATGCTTGTATCTCCTTTTCTCAGACTGCCCTTCAAATCTTACAGTAGAGAAAATGAATAAAACTTCTGTAAATGTTTAATAGGACTGCATTAATTTCCTACCTTTCCCAGTCACTGTGCTCCTTTGGAGTAACATCTTCTCAAAAGTAGTATTTGTGAATCCAGTGGGGATGTCATTGAAAGCAAGGGCAAGGGCGCTGTACTGAGTTTGCACTGTGCGGGTGTAGCTTTTCAGGAACACGTGGCTTTGTCCTGCTCCTGTGCAAATCACTGTAGGATTGAAATAAATGGGAACAGAGTGAGGAGCACACTAAGCGCTTTTGAAAATCACATGCTGGGGCTGCCACAAGGGAGACTGCCAAGTGCAGCTGCCTAGAAAAATGTAGCCTTCTGTCTAGAAGAAAATATAAAATGCCCCTGTGAAGGCTAAATGCTTCCTGTTCTGCAAAACTGCTCTAATAATGTGGAAAGATGGCAAAATAGCAGCTGTCCGGAGGCAAAAAGTGGACCGAGACCCTTGTGGCTGGCTTGCAGTGTGTATGGCATACAGCAGTGCTTTCTGTCTTGCAGGGACTTGGAGGTGCTTCACTGTGAGCTGTCTGCTCAGGTGTGATCACCTGCTGAAGAAGGACACTCGTACGACAGGGATCTGCAGGATTGAGCACAGCAGTTGGATAATAGTAAACTCTTATCTTACCTCCTGGGGCAGCGATTTGCTGCCTGGCCCCCAAGGACAGGCTGTAGATATTCCTGGATCTTTGAGCCTTAAAGCTGTTGCGGTTTGCTGGCATGTATGTTGGAAAGGGCCTGTTTTAAGGCAGCTGGGAAGGGAGCAGTGCTGCTTTTGGGGGATTACTGCAGGGGTGAAACGATCTCTTGCTTGCAGTGCTAGGACGTGAAAGTGCTGGCTTTTAAGCAGAGCTGCCAATTTTACACTGATTGACTTTTGCATTTATAAGGTTGGCTCGGTAGTTGCCACAGGACTATGTTAACTCCTCCACGTGGCTATGATGGGCTGTAGTGAAGGGCTTGTTCTTCCTTTTGCCTGGTCTGCTATCCCTGCTTACTGCCATTGACCTTTGTCAGAGCTCTCAAGAGCTGTGGCTTTGCTTGGGATTTCTCAGGCAGAAATACAGGTTTGCACCGTGTAGTACCAGCGCATCAAATACAGTATCGTGCACCCATTTCCTTAATTCCTCTTTCTGCTGCTGATGTCCATTTTCAGCATGTTATCCTGAGGTCTAGTGCATGCTGCCTGTGCTGGAGTTGCTGTCCTGGAGCTGTGGCACTGGCTGGGGTGTGCATTGTGGACCTTTGGGGTTTTGCAGCAGTCATGGCCCAGCTGCAGCTTCTGTACTGCCAGTGGCCAGGAGGCCTGGTTGAGTGACCACCTTTACGGCTCTCTGCAGTTACCTGAAGAGGAAAACAGGCTCTCTGGGTTTCCTGAACATACATTTTTTTCCTATATTTCTTTCACAAATCTTGGTGGCTTCCCTCTTTGAAAGAGCTGCCCTTACTTGTTTACCTCCAGGGTGTGAAGGTGGATTCTTCCCTCTGCCAGCTGATACTTGTCAGACTGAAACCTTCTCTGCCTGCCCAGCCCTTCCCAAGAGCCTCCTCTGTCTGGCTGTGCCCATGCCAGTCTGCCGATGGCTCCTTGGAGAGGCTGTGCTGCCTAGACAGAAGGCAGCGATGCGGGGGAGTAAAAGCCTTTCTGTGGCTATGTCTGAGGAAGGGGCTTGCGTTCTCAGGGTAGATGTCTGCTTTCATGGCTGTGAGGTGGAGTAGCTGGCGAAGCGTATGCGAGGTGACATCCTGGGGTGTCACAGTGACCTCTCACTGCTTGCTCGTACATTCCTGCCTTGATGTGACCACAGGCAGCTTCATAAGGTGAAGGCAGTGCTAATAACTAAACCAGCCTCTCCCAGATTTGAGCCTGTAAGTAGCCGTGCTAAATAAACTGATGAGCAGTACTGTGTTGCGCAGGGAAGCAGTCATCTTGATAAGTGTCATTAGTGCCTGTGGATGAAAGGGGACTGCAGAATCATTGTCTGTTACTTGGAGTTTCTCAGCCTTGACCTATAGAGAGTGTTTCCACCCCTGTGACTAACAAGTGTTCCTGGGAATGTCACCTGCTTTGGTCTGTCCTCTGTCCTTTACTGTCTTTCCCCATCTATTTTTGTTCAGTGAGTCTACTCTGTGTACATTTCCTCCTTTGTAACAAAGTTATCAGAGCCTTATCAGATTCAGTGCTGCTCTTGTCAGTTTCTCTAATCAGGCTGCTCTTGGTACTGCTCAGCCTTCTGCTGCAAGTGTAGCAGCAGCAGCTCACAGAAGGAAGACCTCAAGATTTGCAAATCGGACTTGTAAAACCTAGCCTCCCTTGATGAGTACAGTCAACTTCAATTGTCAAAAGTCGGAGGAGGTTGCATGCTGATGTAAATGTTTGCTTGCTCCATACTTCAAAGCTTTTGCCCCATACTATGAGAAGTTTGAGAATAAGGTGGGCTGCCATATGTGGGTGAGAACAGCAGGCAGAGAGCGGGGGAAGCTGTCCTACAGCAGGGACGTGGCCTCCCCGTGGGGTTTGCTCTTGGAGTCTTGTGCTGTGCAGAGCACAGTGTTTCCCACACCTTCGCGCGCAGCAGTCTCACTCGCATAGCCTGAACACAAGACACAACAAGCATGTAATGCCTCCTCGGAGATGCTTGGCGAGGAGGAGGAGGGTAGCAGGAGTGAAATTGTGGGGCTGGTGTCGAGTAGGGCGGATCCAGCTGCCTACGTGTTGTACATGTTGTACACCTGGCAGTGCCAGAGGCTGTCTGTGGTCACAAAGGTGTGTTCCTGAAACTGTCCTTCAGCCCTCGCCGCCTTCCTCTGGTGCTAACTGCTGACAAACCACAGCCTGCAGAGGTGGTGTGAGGGAAGTCACAGGAGCAGTTTTAGCTGGCTGGGTTAGATTATGTTTTCAAAAATATCTGATAGCTTTGGAAAGTCTGTATTTTGCCTAAGTGGCTTATAAAGTCCGATTTCTTCCTCCCATTCCCAGACTCCAGACGTTGCCCATGACAGCTGTGAGCATGAGGCACCTAGGTGATTGAAGTTGAAAGTGTGCAGAAGGAAATCAGAGGCTCATTCTTGGGGGCTTTAAAGGAGAGAGGAAGAGGCAAAAAGGCCCTGAAAAGCAGTATGATCTTTCCCCTCCTCAGTAACCAGTTTCCAAGTGGCAGACTCACGCTTCCACTGGGATGATGTTTCTTGGAAAAGTTGGTGAGTGTACTTGTGCTGCTAATACTAGTAAAAGCATTGACATGCTAAGATATTGTTAAAGTTAAGTTGACAAAAGGAGAAACCTTCATAAAGGGAGGGAGAAATCTTGGATGTACTCTTAGTGCATTTTGGGTGGCAAGCATTTCAGTTGCTGCTCTTTATTTTTTCTCAATTTATTTTTTCCAGTTTCATTAAAACTCAGTCATGTTTTAATGCTCAGCTGACTTCCTTAAGACTGAAATAATGAAGCTCATCACAGCCTAGAAATATAGCCAGGATGTGCTGGTAGAGACTGGGGAATCATCAGTTAGCTGAAGTTTCGTACTTAACATACAGAAATCTTGTCAGGGATTTTGGTGATCCACTGTTGTTTTTTTTTTACTTGATTTTTTTTTTTTTGTACACTGGTTTAATAAAATGCTGGTGACTGATAAATTTGGGCCATAGTGTTTTTCTCATTTTCTTGTACTACCTGTTGAAGGCAGTAGCAGGTCTTTCGTGGAGTTTTTGGCTGTTGGATCAGGCTTCCACAAATGCTAATGCTGTTAGTGTCACCTTGTTAGATGATTTAAAGTGTTGGTGTAATTCATCTCCAAAAGGAGAGAACTCAGCCCCTTTTCTGTAAAAATTAAGGCTTTTCAGTACTTGGAGAGCAGAAAGGTAATATGGGTAAAGTTTAGGCTGCTATTCAGCTGCCTCGTGTGTTAAAGTGTTGTATCCCACACTTCTCATTTTTTAGGTCTTAGTTGCACAGTTCTCAGGCATCCTCAGTGTGGATGTGGACTATATTAACAAGCATGGCAATGCAAAGAAATTGGCTTATCTGTCCTCAGACTTGTCAGCTGTTAGCATTTAACCCAGAGGAGTTTCTTGCCAACAGTTTCTCCCCTGTGTGTCTACCACCATCTCTTTCTTATCCAGGCAAGCTAGTAAGACACATCTCGGAGTTGCTGAGCACTTTCACAGCAGACAGCAACAACCTAGGTTAACAGATGCTTGGAGTTGCTTATTGTCAAGCTGGGGAGGTAATGAGGAGTCTTGGCCAGGTGTCCAAGCAGACTGAAATCACTTGAAACTCTTCCAAGCCACAGCTGCTTCTCACCAGTGAAGAAATCCAGATTTTTGCCACTGAAGGTGTAGCCTCAGGGCTGATAGTTTCTCTACATCATTTTCAGTCAGTAGAAGCCATCTGGTGCTGTGCGTGTACATCCCAGTACACATATGGCTAAAGGATTCTGCCATGTCCTCTAGCAAAAGCCTGACTTGTGAGCAGCTGGAAGCTATACATGAAAGGGTGTACCAACTCTCTGATAAACTTACTAGGAGTAGAAAAGCTAATTGATCAGTCATTGCCTGTACATTCTAATCGGTGCAGTATAACTGAGTGCTTTGTGCTTCCAGCAGTTGCAGACACTGAAGATCTTGTATAGATTTCTGACACTGGGGGGACAAAGTATAAGCCCTGTTTTATAAACAGTGAAGCTATGGACTGAAGGTGGGCTCTTTCAGGGCTTTTCATTCTTGGCCCAACTTTACTGTCATTTCCAAACCTTCAAACTAGATGTGCTGACTGTGATAAAGCTGAGTCACAGACACGCATAGCACCTGTCCTCAACTTCTGCTGGAGTGTTCCTGCAAACCACAAAAAGGCAAGAAAACACAACAGCAGTCCTGGGAACCATTCGGTTCCAGTACCTCACCATTCAGAGAAGTGCAGTTCTGAAGTCGTTTTGCCTGGGCCTCATTCTTTGATCCACTGTGTATTTTATGAAAAGATCATAACAATGTTAAGGCCAAAAGAAGCCAAACCTTGATACGTCTGTCTGTTGAGATCTGTGAGTTAAAGTGGACAGAAGAGAGAAACGAAAACTGGAACTGCACTAGATACGAAGAACTGATAAATGACTTCCAAGCACTGGTGCTGTTTTGAGACAGCTGATGACTTCAGGAAGAAAAAATTGGATCAGTGTGTGCTTCTTGGAACTTTGGGTTTTTCTGGTTTTTTGAAAGTTTTACGACGTGTTGAAATACTGTATTGCATAACTCCTTCAGCCCTTCCCTGTTGCTGTCAGGGTTTTTTTCTGCTTAGCTTTGTGTATAATTGTGCCTGTTAAGCTCCACTTGACTGGTTTTATTCATCAGTTACTGAAGACACAATACTAAGAATAAACTTCACCCTTTGCACCCTTCATCTTAGTGCAGTGATGCATCTCTTCTAAGGAATGAATAATAGTGTTATGCTCTGGAAATTAAAACAAATATATACCAATCACTATAATGCCTCATATTTTGATGTGAGAAAGGGGTGGGAGGTCAACAAAGAAGTAATTGTCAGATGTTTTTGATAATACTACCCCTGTTAGCAGGGAGATGGTATTTTTGGTGATTTGGCAAGCCTGACAGTGAACTGGGCCCATTGCTGGATTGCCCAGGCAGTCTGTGCCCCTCAGGGGAAGGCTGGCTTTTTTTCCGTCTCTGGAAAGAGATTTGTGTGATCATGTAAAACTTAAACTGTTTGGAGTTTACATTTCTTCATGACTTTGCAGGCAAGCTGGGATAGACAGGTTCTTAGGAATGTGGTGAAATGGGCCATGGGCATCCATTTCTGAAGGCAAAGATCTTCAGCTCTGAGACAGGCCTGTGGTTATCCAGCAAGTCCAGGTGAGGCTGTGCTCTGCTGCTTGGGCGAGCAGTGCCGTCACTGAAGGTTTTCAGTGACATAGGGCAGACTTTCAAAATAAGTCAGTATTTATTAGTCCCCTGGGATGGCACATAAGGCAAGGTCAGGTTTGTGTTGCCAAATTAAACTTAAGATGGAGTCCATGGGGACTGAAGAAACCCTCTCTGGATTTCTAAAACTGCTGGCTGTCCTCTTTATGTCCCAGTGTGTGAAGCCCTTGTTATGTAGTCCTTGCTACAGCCTCCTGATACTGCAGAGCACTTTTTCTCCAGTTGTAGTACTGCTGTGGTCAGAATCCTGCCTCCTCCAGCTCCTGGTGCTGATCTTTGGTCACTTGAGTCTTCTGTCACCTCCCTAAGGTGCTCTGATGGCTCAGGGCAGGTCACAGTAGTCCTCCCACAGCAAACAAGGTTTTTTATATATATATATATACACACACACACACACACACGCTTCTGACAAATACTGCTTTCCCAGGGAAGAAATTAGTTCAGTCATGCCTGCAGGTAGCAAAGCACATTCTCCACTATGGGTGCCCTAGCATTGCTTATTGTCAATGTTTGTCTCTCTGTCAGACTCCCGTTGTGCCCTGGAGTGTGTGGCAGTGTGCAGGGACCAGCTTTGGAAGAAGGGCAGGTTGGTGAGTTTGTGACCAGTTTTAAGAGCTCAGCTGCCCTGGATAACAGCCAGGCTCAGTGGACCCTGGCACGCAAACTTGGCTGAACTTGGGTGGTGTGTCTGTCACATTGCAGCGGGTACTTTGTTGTCTTGCCGCTTGACAGAGAGGAAGAGACTGTAGCCACATCTCTTGAGATACCTTGTCTGTTGTTTGTGATTGACCTTGGCTGGCCCATGCAGCTGCTGGTTGTTCAGAGCTCACCCATAAAACAGGCTCCCTCAACTGTATATTCAAATGAATGTAAAATGGGTCACCAAGCAGTGCTACAGTTGGGTGCTTATGGGCCCAAGTGTGGAAACTGCATGTGCAAATTGAATTACTGCCCTCAAAACCTGTCTGTGGCTGTGCGTAGGGTTGGCAAGTGGGACAAGGGGAAGTTAGTCCTGCTGCAAAGAGCCGTAGGGTGTTATTAGATGGCAGGGTTAAAGGGTGGCTGAGAGGCAAGCTGGCCCAGTCCACACGCCCTTTTAGATGTTTGTGTGCTTAGTACTTGTCAAATGTACCTTCATTGCCATTAATTATTTCAAGTGAAAGGAAGCATTTTCCTCTGTTAGAATACAGATTTTAATAATTGTCACCTTTCTCTTCCGTAACATCCCTTAGGGATTCTTCTCCTCCTCATTTTCTGACTTAGAAGGCAAGCCCTCCTAGGGGTCCCTTTCTTTTAAATTCCTTTAAGATATTTAGATTGGTTGGTATGCAGTTTTTGGTGCAAAGTACGTTAATGATTTCTGGATGTCCTTGATGTGGGATATCATTTGACATGTAACTACCCTTCCCTCTCATGTCACAGGCAAGAGGGGCTTTAATAAAACTAATCACTGCCTTGTAGCTTCCAGGGCGAAATCTTTCTTTATCCACCTGAAACAGTTGTATTTATTCAGGGAAGAAAAATTACCTCAAACCAGGACACCTACTTCAGTTGCTGTATGAGCTGGCACAGGCAGGACAGAGCAGCAACCACAAAACCATGGATTAAATGCAAAGAATAAATTTATTTTCGTTATCTTGCTGACCCGGGGATCCCTGAAGCAGCATCTGAGCCGAGGCATACAAGTGGGAACGCAGGCACCATGGAACTCAGTCCTTGCTAGAGGATCGCCTGATCACAGGCCTATGTTATCTACACACAGATGTTCTAC
The DNA here is from genome assembly GCA_013398295.1 of Chionis minor. Taxonomy (NCBI): domain Eukaryota; kingdom Metazoa; phylum Chordata; class Aves; order Charadriiformes; family Chionidae; genus Chionis; species Chionis minor. Next base: position 694,761 of record VZSF01006303.1, read on the forward strand.
TTGTTAAACACAAAACTAAACAATGATTAGTATGATATGTGTGTTTCACTACTCCCCAGCTGCAAGTCACTTGAGTGTGTTTACAATCCTCCTTGCCCTTCTTCTGTTATTTTCCCACAGTTGCCTAATGTGATGTAATGATGAAAAGTCAAGTAGGGGTGATCATCCAGAGGACTGAGTGATTTGATGTTGGTTTCTTTTTCCTCTTTTATTCCTCCATAAGGCCTTCTTGCATTGCTTCCTTTTATGGGACTTTTTTTATGAGTGTCTGGCAGTGGTAGTAATAGGTTGATAGGTTCAAACCTGTTCCAAGCTTAGCACAGGAGATGTCATAACACATGCTTTCACGCAACGAGTAATAAAGCAAGGGGCAGATGGCTTGATTAGCTTCGTGGATGACTCGTCTTCATTGGATGTGAGAGCTGTGGAGGGTCAAATATGTTTTACATAAAACATATGTTTTATGTACATAAATGTGCAAAATATGTACAAATCTGTTTTATGCCAGCTTCTGGGTCCTGGCTGATCCCTATACTATCATAAATGAGTGAAAAAAACTTGAATCTGGGAAGTCTGATTGTTCTTAAATAACCAGATGGGTTTCCCTGTATCTGTGAGGGTGTCTGTGTGTAGACTGTCATTGTGCTTGGGGGCACATACCTGCCTTTCTCCTATGACTTACAGACCAGGCTTTCAGAAGAGCTCAGCAGCTATGTGTTTTCAGTAAAAGCTGCTGCTTTCCTCTTGTAGGAGGTCTTTTAAAACTAAACTGGGGATCAGCGCACCGATCAGAATGGCTTTGCAAACAGATTCACCTAAACCTGACGGCTGTGCGTTACTGTGAGATGAATCCTGTGACCGGAGACGTTTTCTGTTTTCCTCAGAGCAAATTGGAGCCCTGGCTGGGCAGCACATTGTACACGTGGCCTGCGGAGAGTCTCACAGCGTGGCGCTCAGCGACCAGGGACAGCTCTTCTCCTGGGGCGCCGGCAGCGATGGACAGTTGGGTCTCACTACTATAGAAGACGCAGTGACGATACCAAGGTAAATTTTTAACAGGTTCAGGTTTCTTTAAGACAGCTCCTTGGAGGTGATGCGTCAAGGGTTGCTCGCCTTGCAGCCTGGAGTTGGTGGGAGCAGTTCCACTCAGAAGGGCAGTAATCAGGTACTTCTCACACAGGGATGTGAGAGTGATGCCTCTTCCTTTTTGATACTGTACCTCCCTGGGACTCAGACAAGTCCCCAGGAGGTTTGGGCAGGAGAGGCCTTCTACCCATGGGTGCTTGGAGCATGGAAAAGAAAATCAGAGCGTGCTTGGCTTCCTCAGTGAAAAATGTCACCGTGTTCTCTACAGAGCAAGGAGGTTCATAAGGCAGGACCCAAAAATAGAAATACTGTGTGTGATATCCATCTCTATTTCAGTCCCTAGGAAGTCGTCTGAGATAGGAGATATGTGTTAAGAACGGGGAGAAAATATATGGCTGCATGAACTGGCACCTCAGCTCTGAAACTCTTTTGCAGTATTGCCTGTTAGCAACAAAGCTACCAAGCCAGCCTACTGCAATTCTGAAGTGTGAATGTTCCTCAGAAACTTTAGGGTAGTGCTCGCTTTTCTTCATGTACTTATTTAATGTATCTTGCCTGTGTCAGAACACTAATATGGTTAAGTGCAAGGACACGTAGATGGTGGCAGTGCCCAGTGGGAGACACCAACACTCCTCCATCCGAAGCAGTTCACAGATGATAGGTCTCAGCTTATTGCCATAATAAAGATAACTGGTCTCTTTGTACTTCATGGTGGTGCATCATGCTGCGTTAACACCAGATGTAGTCTGGCTCTTCTTAAGTCTGTCTCTGCAGATCCATTGCAGAGCAGAAGTTTGGGACATCTGTCCAGGGTGGCTGTCTCATCCTTGAAATGGTATTTAAAGGAAAAGAGTTTTAGTCACAAAATATTGATGTTTGAGCTGAAGGGCTCTGTGGGGAGACAGTCCTTAACTTGCAGGTGGCTCTGGTATAACAAAGAGAGATGGGCTCACATGTCAATGTGATAGTGCAGTTTTAAAAATAACAATTTTGTGAAATAACTTGAACCTTTGACATGCTGTTCTCTGTAGAAAGCAGTGAAGAGGTTTTGGTGCTGTAACTCTTAGTAACTGCTACGCCCCTGACAGCATGAAAAATGTCGATGCCTGAAAAAGAGTAGTGAGAGAGACACGAAGAACCAGCTATTTTCACCATTTCCATATGGCTGGGTTCAGTATTATAGCAGTAAATGTAGCTGGAGTTAGTAGTCAAGCGTCTGATGGTCTCTGCAGATTTGCAGCTATTATGGATGTGTATCACCTTCAAGACTCTATTCCTCAGTGTCAAAACCATAGGTTATGCCTGTGTGTATAATGAATGTCTGAGTGGAAGTCATGATTTTGACCTGAGGTGACACTGTATTTGTGGACAGTTATTCTAACATGGTGTCTTCTTTAGGTTGATAAAGAAATTGAACCAACAGACAATACTGCAGGTTTCCTGTGGAAATTGGCATTGCCTGGCTTTGGCAGCAGGTACCGTAACATTCATTATTTATTACTAAGATTTGTGCTGTTATTTTGCACGGCGCCCAAGACTGCATATTTTTGCATAATAAACCAAGGACATCCATGTCCCAGCTGATTTTAGGCCAAACGGAAGGCTATAAAATGGATCAGTTACCATGTTACACACAGGCCACCCACTGTCTCACTGGTGAATGATGGCAGGAACACTTTCCAGCTTTCCATATTGATGTAGAAAAATGTGCGTCATTAATTTATTTGTGTTGTATTTATCCTTGGCTATTACTCTTCTGTATGCAACATGTGAACTGCTCTGTGTTACACTGTTTAACTTAAACAGTGTAAGTAAGTGCAGTGTAAAGTAAACAGTGTAAGTAGCAGTCTGATGTTATATTTTGTACTTAAGTTGCACCTCTGTTTATTTACCCAGTGGCTTCAGACTGTGTTTTTATTTTGGCAAAGAATGTGTTGCTTGATTTTCCCATCATAATGCTTGAAGAGGAGCGAAGGCCCCAGCACCTGTTCTTGTTCATTTTGACAAACTTGCTTTTCTGTTGGCCAGCTTTTTACTCGCTGTTATCTTTCTTCCCTTGTTTCAGATGGCCAGTTCTTCACGTGGGGGCAGAACAGCTATGGTCAGCTGGGACTGGGTAAAGAATGTCCCTCGCAAGCCAGTCCGCAACGTGTCAAGTCTCTTGATGGGATCCCTTTGGCTCAGGTTGCTGCAGGCGGAGCCCACAGTTTTGCCCTCTCTCTCTCAGGAGCTGTGTTTGGCTGGGGGAAGAACAGCTCAGGACAGCTGGGATTAAGTGATGAACGAGGTATTAAAATTACACTCCCAGGTGAAAGAAGGATGGACTTTTCTGGCCTAGTGTCTCCTTTCACATTGACAGAGTATTTTTACTGAGCACACGTTTAACCCTCAGCAACGTCTCTTGGGAGGAGAGGGCAGAGGAACAGTCTCTGATAGACTCCACAGGCTTTTTATACTTAGTAGGAACAGAAATGCTTTTTTTCCCTTGTAAATGTTAGGAAGTGAGGAAGGTCAAAAGAAAGGTCTTTCAAACATGTGTGTCAACATGCAGGCATCAAAGGAAGTGCTCATATTCTTTCTTCCTCTTCTCAAAAATGCTTTGTCAGTAATTTGTTTCAAGTTGGTGTGGTGCAAAGGCTCTCCCTGCAGAACATCAGGCTAAACTTGAACCCCTTGTTTGCCAACCTGTTTGTGGCTTGTGAGCATCTCCATGCTACAAAATGACGGCAACATACAGTATCTCAGTATTGTAAAATGTGGTCTAATTTATTTGTTGCACAATTTTCCAGACACAGAGGGCCTATGGTAGCTTTTTCAGGTGGCCATGTTCAGTGAAGCATGGCCGTCAACAGACTTGAAGATAGGTTTATGAATGAGGCTGATGAGTGGATATGACATTACCACTAGTCTGAAAAGCCCCGAGTTCCTCTGCTTGTTGTTAACACATTCTTTTTGCGAAAGTGAGTGAGTGAAAGATGCTCTTTGGAGCTTCCAATCAACCTCTTCATTGTTTTCTGCATGGTTGCTGAGTGGCGTTAGATATCTAGGCAAGTTACTGAGTGTGGATGTGATACCTAGCATGCACAGATAATTTATTTTGCATGGGTGAGTACATGATATGTACATATTTGTAAATGTTAGGTTGTGTAATGTAGTACCGTATAAACACTGTATGTTGCAAGAGAAAATTGTTACCTCACATTTTGTGTACTTGTAATGGGATGATGCATTTTGACAATCCACCCTACCAACTGAAATGTGTTTAAAGCAACTGCTCAAAAGCAGCCTGTAGTTTAGCAAAGGAGGCTCAGATGTCGTACACATCATTTCATCTTGCTTTACGCTTTTAGGAATACGAAACGCAATTGTAAGACTTGTAAGATACCTTGTGTTCTCTCAAAACTGCTCCAGGTGTATTCTCTTGTACTGTATGTAAGCTAGAGTTGATCTAGTATAAAAGCAACTGTGTTCCTGCCATTTAGACTGGCAGGTAAATGCTTCTAATTTCAACAAAGCTGCAGTATATATATGAGAGACTTGATTTGACATGGGGCTAATCTTAAATGAATATATAAGGGGCATCTGTTTGTGGGGCTGTGTTGGCCAGGAATCGTACCCTGCCTACCCCTCAATACATAGCACTGTAGTAAGTACGTGATATTTATGGTAAGTGAATCATGGTAAGACAGTGTGAATTATGCTTAGTGAACATGAACAGCAAACATGAATAGTCTGCAGCACTGTTATTTAAATAATTATGCCGTAGAGATAAGAAGTGCCATTCCTGTCAAAATAAAGATCAGGGTGCTAAAATACAGAACAAAGTAAATGAAAAATCTGCTCTCACTTCTAAATCCATGAAAATGTGACCACTTTCCTTTCACTACCCAGAAAAAAGCACATGTCAAATCCTTGTGAGAGAGTCTTAAGAAATCGACAACTTCTATAGGTAGGGGGAACCTGATTTTTTTGTTGGTGTGAAGTAACCAGCTGCTACCTTAATATCTAACTGTTTTGAGGTACCCACTGCTCCTTGAAATGCTCAGGTTTTTAATTTTTACATCAGTAAAACAAGTAACCTTGTGTAGTGTATTCATCCTCAGGAGACCCACTTTTAATGATTAGAATGTCAGAGGGAAGGAGAAAAGCATCATTTAACGGTTGGCAGAGATTAGCTTTTGCAAGTAGTAGGATCTTCTTAAAGGATGACAACAGAAGGAAGGCTAGGCATTTAAATACACCTTGGGATTCAGGTTGTCATGTGAGTTGCACCAGTGTCTCCCACGTGTCAGGATTGTCCTTTATGGAAAAGGTCTAAGCAAGGTTTTGGAAACAAATGCTTGCAGTTGTCAGCAAGGAGCCTGGAAATGGAGTATGAGGCTGAAGGTGGGTGTAGTTAGGCTACAGGAGGAGGAAAGCAGCAGTGAAGTACTCAAGGATATGGCTTTTTTCCACAGTTCTTAAAGCTTCCATTGCACGTGTAAAGCACATCTGAAAGTCAGACTGCCAGTGGTTTTCTTAGACATTTAGGTTTGCGTTTATGAAACAGCTCCTTGATTTTCTTTGTCTTCAACGCAGACCGAGAATCCCCTTGTCATGTGAAGCTGTTGCGGTCTCAGAAGGTTGTTTACATCAGCTGTGGAGAGGAACACACAGCAGTCCTGACAAAGGTAAAGATGCCTACCTGGGAGCCCTGGCTGCTGTGTCACCTGCCTGATGGTTTCACATTAATTTCCTGGGTAATGGTAGAAAAGAACAGATAGATTTACTGTATTCCATCTAAACCCTGTAAAATAAATTAAATTGAAGGTATAGTCTTACTATAATTTATTCTGAGATTCGTTGCCAACATGATCCATTGCTTTTTTTGAAGATGAAGATGTTACTGGTCTGTGACAATGAATAGTAAAACTCAGGTGAATCGCTCAAAGGCAAACCTTTGAGCAAAAGAATTAGCAAACATATATCCAAAGGGGGGGAAATAGCATTTTTCATGGATGATAAAAAGAGAATGATATTGTGCATCGGAATAAACAAATTGGGTGTTTAAATGAAACATTAGCAGTCACTCACAGCATTTACAAGAGGCTTTCAGTTCCAAACCTGTTCTTTCCAAGTGGTGTATAGTTTAGTGGACAGAGAATGGGGCTAGGATTTGGAAGATCGCTGCTCAGTTCTTGCCTTGCCTCTGCTACTTCCTAGGTGTTGCTTCCTTTTTTGGTGCCTCGATGTTCTCCACTGTAAAATGAATTAAAACAGCTAACGTTGAGATTCCTGTGGGAAAAACACCGTAGAAGATCAGTTATGTAGAAACTCTTGTTCAAGCAAAAAGATCACAGTCCTTTTCATCAGCAGCTGACAAAGATGGGTGTAAAGTACTGTGGAAATGGGTGCCACTCAGCCACGTTTAAACCTGATGGGATTTCAGACTCATCTGGTTATGATGGGGGGAAGCTGGGCTACTGTAGACATACCTGAAGATAATTCTATCTTTCTCTGATGGGTGGCAAGATAGCTATTTGGAAACTGCATTAGCAGAAAACAAGTTTCTTTTCTGAATCCTTTGGAAACCCTCAGCAATCTCTGCTTAAGCTTGGGCTCCTACTGAAACTGGAGTCAGAGAGTTGCTGCTGGGTTATGGGTCCCTAAATGGAGAATGTGCTGTTTGATTTGCTAACAGAGTGGAGGGGTGTTCACGTTCGGTGCAGGTTCCTGTGGGCAACTGGGACATGACTCCATGAATGATGAAGTGAACCCCCGAAGAGTTCTTGAGCTAATGGGCAGTGAAGTATCTCAGATTGCTTGTGGCAGGTGAGTCCTGTGTACAGACAGAAATTTTCTTTGGTGGAGTTTAATGCTGACACTGAGCCTTGTAAATAGGGGGAATTCTTGCTTCTACATACTACATGTCAAAATTAAGTAAATTTAAATTTTACTTCCCATGAGAATTTTAAGGCCCTCTAAAGGAGGTTGTTTTTTAATTGAGGTTGTTCCCTGTGGTTGTTCCCTGTGCTGTAACCTGCTAAAAGATATCTTTCCATCTTAATAATTCAGCAAGACTTTAGGTCAGCAGCCCCTTTGGTCACAAGTTCCCAGCCTCTTTCGTGAAAAGAGAGTGGGTAACACTGGTGCTGTGTTGTTGCCAGGCTTAGCAAATGACTAAGCTAATTCCGTCTGTAAGCCTGATACCAGCCCTGTGCTGGCACACGCTGCTCTTTGTCACTTCCCCCTAAAGAGCTCCGTCCCGTAAACTGGTGCCATCAGGTGGCAAAAACTGAGCATTGGTGCTAGTGCATAGGCTGCATTTGTTTTTTGTTTTTCTTTTTTTCTTTTAATTGTTAAACAAGGCCCAAACTTTGTACCCATCTCTGTTACAGACATCACACTTTAGCCTTTGTGCCTTCTTCAGGAATGATCTATGCATTTGGCTGTGGAACAAGAGGCCAGCTGGGAACGGGGCACACTTGCAATGTTAAGTGTCCCTCTCCTGTCAAGGGTCACTGGGCAGCTCACAATGGGCAACTCTCAGGGAAACCTGGTACGTACTGTGCATGATTTGGAGTCGCAAATGGACATAGGTAATTTCACTTCACCCACGGCTGTCTAAAGACGTCTTGACATTGTTCTGTTTAAGTTCCTGAAATAGCAAAAGAAACCCATCCTCCTGCCCCAAATGCGCTATGGAAATTACTGGGTGACCTCTTGCTCTCTGTGTTAATGTGTGCCGAGTTCTTCCTTTCTCTTTTCATGACAGAGTTCAACATTTGGCATTCTTGAGCCTTCATGAAACTGTACTAATACTGATTTCTGAGGGCTTCGGTTTCTCTCTAAAACCCCCATTGCAGCTTAAAAATTACAACTTTTCCCTTCTGCCAGGCTCTGTGTATCTCAAGGAAGTGCTACAGTGCTTGAGTTCCAACTGATTTCATCCTGGCCTTTGAGGGACCCAGGTGCTCCTTGTAGTGTAAAGCCTGAGACACTGGTGGTGCAAGTGTGGGGGGGAAAAGGCTCAGTAAGAGCTTGCATTCATCACAATGTGTGTCTTTCTTCAACAGATGCCTGTAAATATCACATTGTTAAACATATCTTCTCTGGAGGAGACCAAACATTTGTGCTTTGCTCCAAATATGAGGTAAAACAAATGAAGTATCTTCTCAAGTCTGCTCCCCGTCCCAATCTTCACAATACGTCTTTTTTTTTTTTTTTTTTTAATACTGCCTGATGATGGCAGTTGTTACAGGGATTTACAACTTTCTAGGAGTGGCTGAAAGCTGCCTTCCTTGAGAGGCATGTCAAAGAGCCATTGGGAAGACACTGATTTCAGTTTGATCAGCAGGGAGGGGAGTTATTTCTTTTACAAATCAGAAATGAGGGTCTGCTTTCCTCCTGAGACACCTGGGTCCGTGTGATTAGAGTGTAGGGCTGTGGACCACATCACTGGGTTTTTGTCAAGATATGCTGGATGGAGGGCTGAATGTTGAATTGATTTTTCTGCTTCTGTCTTCTTATTTCTTTCAAGAGGTGTTTGACATATGCTTTGGAGGCATGGAAATAGGTCTAGAATAAATGTACTGAGCCTGTAATTACATATGGTGGTATTTAAGAGGGCTTTGGTACATTTAAGGAAGTGATATTTTGGATTTCTTTCTTTTCCTCTTTTTAAAATGTACATGATGATGATCTTGGGTTTTTTCCCATACCTTTCCATGACTTTCCTTTTGGATTTCTTAGTAATGCCTCAGCTTCCTTACCAAACCTGTTCAGAGCCCACACTAAGGAAGCTATCAGTTATATATAGAAAACAGAGATTATGGATAAGAAGGAATTGTTTTACAAGCCTTGTTTTTGCTGAAATCTGTATCTTCTCACAGAATTCCTTGCCTGCTGATGATTTCCGGACCATAAATGAAACACGTTACACCTGTTTAATAAATGATGAAACTATAGATGTCTGGAGGCAAAAGCTTTTAGAAAAGAACAGTTCTAATTCTGTCAAGTAGGTATTGTGGCACTGGACAAGCCTTTTGTTGAAAGTGTTGTTTAAATAATTTTGTTGGCTTCCGTGCCATGCTTTCACTTGAAATTTAGCAGCCTTTTCAAGTGTGGTTCTTGATCATTTCTGAGGGGAGGACAGTTGCCAGTCACAAGGCTGCCAAGTTAGAACTTCTGAGCAAAACCAGAGGAATTTGAGGCTGCCTCAGAACATTGCAAATGGTGGGTGGGAAATGTTCTTTAAAGTTCGTCCTTCCTTGTGTGCTTAGAGTTGGTTAAAAGCAGCAAGAACTTGTGAGCAGACTGATTAAATTCCTTCCTCTGTATGCCTGCCGTGACAAGGGCAGAACAGGCGGAAAGGAGGCACTGCTAACATCCCTCATTTCGAAGAGGGAAATTACATGATCCTGAATGAACCACCTACCCTCTATGCATCTGAAGGGGTAATCCTGACATTGTTTCCCATAGAAGGAAGGGAAGAGAGCTGAAGAGATTTGCTGAGACATCTGTTCATAACCTTTATACCTGTTTTCTTTTGTCTTCCTGCTGCAAACAGTAATGTTGTTCAGATACTGTCCTCAGCTGCCTGCTGGAATGGAAGCTTCTTGGAGAAGAAGTAAGTGGCAAACAGAGTCCTGAAGTGTGGCTTTCCCTTGAGGCAGACTGGAATCCCTTTACTTCACTCACTGCTGCAGTGGGATTTGATTTTCCTGATCATACAGGAGACAGGGGCAGAGAGTGTTCACTAAAGAGGTGGGTGGTCAGAGCTGGGTAAGGAAGGCAAATGGTCTAAGAAAGTGCATGGTGAGTGTACTGTAAGTGGCACAAATTCCTTGGAGTTGTCACAAATGTTATTTTTCCTTACAAAATTAATATAATGATTTTTTTTTTAATTTAAAAAAAAAGTGGGATAGGAATACAGCATTAAGGGGAATGAGTGATGCCAGGTATCTGAATAGTCTCTTACCCACCTGAGCCAGCTGGTGGGGGCTGGTGAGTGTGGAGGCATACTTCAACACAGGCTGCTCCTGAAAAATACATCTGGGGCAGTGTGGAAGCACTTTCCTTTTAGGTGGCATCCGTTGTGGAAAGTTTTGTGCTCCTGCTTACAAAAGCAGGAATTTCAAATGGGTGTAACCAACAACAGGTGGTGACAAGGGTGTAATATGCAGAGCTGAGTCAAAGGCTGTGGGTTGGGAAGGATTGTGTTGGCTGTGTCTGTAAATGTTGGGGAGGTAACAGCATAAGATGAGGAGGAAGAGAAATTTTTGATGGTGATGTGATGAGTAAATGACCTGTAACTAGGTGAAGAAAAGTTTAGTTACTCTGAGTAATCTTTGAGTAATATTTTCCAAGAAGAACTTGAAAAAGAAAACTATTTACTCATTATTCTCGCGTTTTTCCACTTGTCCAATGGTTTCTTCTTTAGTGTTGTGACAAGGCAGAGTGTTACTGCATCAGGAGAGTTGTGTCATGTTGGTTTAAAACACTTGTAAAGATATCCAAGTTGTTGAGTCACTATAAATAGTCCCACGTCTCCTTTGAATGTGGAAATGAGCGGAGTTTATGACTTCATCACTCCAATGCAGTTCTTCTACTTCAATGAAGTCTTGGCTAACTCAGGACTTAACTTTTACAGAAAATCTTTGACCAAATGAATGATAAAATTTGAAGCCACCATACGCCAAAGTGAGGCTGTATTTAACCATGTACGTTTATATGTGAAGCCTTATGTCATAGTGCCCTTGACAGAAATACCCTGCTATATTCCTCCAGTATCCTAATGCCTAATTGCCTGTTTGCAATACAGCATTGTTGTGCACAGGGTTAGACGGAAAAGCAGCTTTTCCATGGCTGTGTGACTGGACATGCTCCAGTACTGCTTCTGCACATCACAGCCTGAAGCGCTCTGTACTGCAGTGAGACTTTGAGGAGCTATTTCCAGCCTGGTGCCTGTGCCGTTATGGAAATATCCATTCGACTACTACTATGTTCAGCTTCTCATGTCGTTATAGCCACACCAGCAAACTGGCAAATTCATCCCATCTTTAATAGCTACCTTTTCCTTCAGAGTATCTAATACAGCACAGTCTCAGATGAGTAGTGACAGACGGGAAATCCTTGAGGTCATTGGAATTGTAGCAATGACCTTTTTTTACTAGCAACTGCAAGGTTTTACAGGCAGCTTTACTGCAGACAATGGTGCTGAGAGCCTCCTCTACAAATTCTGATCGTGCTGTACATGCTGAGCTAGGTAACTTACCTGCTGGCCTGGACCTTCGGTGTTGCTAGATCTGGCTGTTACAATATTGTCCTCCGCTGGCTTGCCTTCATTATCCCTCTTACACAGGTAGCCTGAGGAAATCACAGCCTTTCCAGCACAGGAGAAAGGACAGCACGTGTTTGTTGCAACTAAAGACCATGTGAAGACTGTTCTCAGCTGTGCTGTGTTTTGATTGTGGTCGTTCTTTAGTTTCAGAAAATTTGAGGGTGGAATTGCCAAACAGCTACTCTGAATATCTTCCCCCATTTTCTTTCAAAACTCCTCATCTGATATTCACTTGTATAGCAGTCAGTGTTGTCTTATGCATCACCCTGCCCTTTCTTACTGTGTGTGATTAGACAGATTTTGCTATAAAAGTAGTGTATATGAAGACAACACAGAGGATCCTGATGCATATGATAGATACATATTTTACAGATCTGTTTTAAGCAGTTCAGCCTGTCTAGACAGGCTCTTCTGACAGTGAAGGGGAATCAAAGACTTTGAAGTGTTTCTTTGCAAGAATCCCAACCCTAAGCAAGGCCCAGGGGAGTTCAGAAGGGATAGTTGTCCATCTTGTCTTTAGCAAGAAGATTCCAACTTCTGCTTTGTTTCTAGTCTGATTAATTCCCTAGAGGTCATTTCTCCATTGCTTGCTCTCAGGCCTTGCCAATACACAGGTTATGGTGTCTTTTCCTTAAACTTATGCCTGTCTGTGGGATTTTTTTTAAGAATTGACGAACATTTTAAAACCAGTCCGAAGATCCCAGGGATTGATCTGAACTCCACCAGAGTGCTGTTTGAGAAGCTGATGAACTCTCAGCACTCCATTCTGCTAGACCAGGTATTGCACTTCGGGGGCTTTGGCTATTCAGAGGGGAAATAAAGGCTTTGTCCCTCTGTAACATGCAAGTAACGGCAGCTTTTTTAGGGAACGGTTGTATCGCAAATCTGCAGGCCAGATCCTTCGTGGTATCAGTTGATACCTCTCCGTTGACCTGGGCTGATTTTCACCTTCTCAGAATGTGTCTCACAACTTGTTTTTAAAAAAGTTTTTATCTTATGGCATTTAATACTTGAAATGGCTGCTGAAATTAATTCTCTGTGTGTTATACTTGTGAATAATGACTACATGCTCATTTATTGCCTGTGAGGAATTGAGTACTTTATAGTTGTGTAGTTTATTCTAACTCAGAGGATTTCTTTCATGGGTGCAGAGCTGTGGGATAAAATAGTGTATGTTCCACATGCCATTTTTTTAGCTATAATTTTTGTAGCTTTTTTCACTTTGTGTTTGACTTTTAAAGCAGGGGTGTGACCTTAACAAGAGGAGTTGACTAACCTTTAGCCAGCTCTGGAAAAACCTATACAAACGTTCATGTGTTTTGAAAAAAATGGAATTTAGTCCTGTCCTATGGAGGGTTTTTAAAAGATCGTGAGCAAAAGCTATTAAGTCCACCCATTGTGGACTCCATTGTGCTCCATTTCATCAGTTCTTGCGCATCATCTACGTTGTAGGTGCTCTGTCACCAAGGATAAATTGCCTTCTTTTGTCTTGTTTTCCTCTAGATACTGAAGAGCTTTGAAAGTTTTTTGATTCCACAGCTGTCCAGCTCACCACCAGATGTCGAGGCAATGAGGATTTATCTGATTCTCCCTGAATTCCCACCCTTCCAAGACTCCAAGTATTATATCACCTTAACGCTTCCTCTAGCAATGGCTATTCTGCGCCTAGATACCAACCCCAGCAAAGTTCTTGGTAAGAGGCTGTCATTTAAGATGCATGTTGCTCTCAGTATCCAGCTGGGACACAGTTGCCTATAAGTTTTTCAGTTGTGTTTTAGTATTGATTTAATTTTTCTGTTCTGTTACAATGGCTGCAATGATAATTGGGTATTATATATGATACAGTGTTGATATGAAGCAGTCACCTCTAAAAAGCAGCTAGGAACCAAAGAGACTCAAGGAATCCTCCCCCCAAAACCTATGTTCCCACGTAAAAGAATTATAAACATAAAAATTGAATTTTAAACATGAACTATGAGGAAATGAAGAATGTGCCATGCAGGTAAAATATGGGAAGTTATTATCTTAAATTTAATCAGATATTGTTCACATTAGAATATCCTTTCTGTATAAGGTAAACAAAAGAATATACTAAATGTAAAGTTACTTTGTCCTCTATAAGGTGCAGAAAAACCTATTGGCTTGGTCTGTGACCAAGCTGAACACCACAGCTCTTCTTCCACTTCTGAATTTTCTAATTTCTGCTAATATTATTTCCTATGAACTCATTTTAAGCTAAGCAGAACATATGCTGCTTAATGATTGTTACTCATGTTTGCTAAGCTCTTAGTTTTCTTCTTATCTTATTCTGTTTCTTAAGGTCATCTTATACTAAATCTCATATTATGAAGTAAAATGCTACGTAATCAATTCAGACCTCCAGGAGCATTGCTCCAGTGAAACTTATTTTGAAGTTTAGTGATTTCTATTTTTTTTTTTTTAGTAAAAGAGGCTTTGGAACTGAGTTTCCTCCTCGACTCAAATTAGTCCACTGTGATTGTTAGCATACAGAAGTGTAAAGGATTCTCATATCTTTGCCTTCCAGAATCTATTGTTGTGCTGACACTTGAGAGGATAAATTGGTTTTGGTTCCAGTCACGTTGACGTGATGGTTTCCCAGGCTCCAGCTTTGCAGGTGGATTGGTTCTAGCAAAGAAGCTAATAGTCAGGGTCCCTTCAGAGGAGAAGTAAGGGTTACCTGTCCTTGACAAGAAAGAAATCAGCCTTTCTAAACAGGGAGAGTTCGGACCTTTAATGCAGATGTGCCAGGTGACACGCTCTGACACCTGCTAGAAAAGTATGTGGTACTACGGAGAATTGTCCAGGCAACTGCTCACGAACGGCAGTTTGCCTGCAAGATCGCGGTATCTTGAATACAATATGTGTGAAACAGTATCTTCGATTCAGAGCTGAAAAACCTTGAATTCAGGTGCTCATGCTGATCAGGGGTTGGGACTGGGTAACGACTGGGGTGGTTGTATGATAGCGGAAAGGGAAGGGCTTTTCACTTTCTGGTATCTGTCTGACTCTCTGCTCACTTCCCTGTTGCTACAGTTAGGAGGGAAGTAGGGAGGTTTTTGGAAACAGTCTTTAGGTGTGTTCCCCTGTTTTCAGCCGTAACCCCTTATTTAGGGGGTTACTCTGGCTTTTACTTCAGGATTTATATTGATGTTCCTCTGCTTTCCAGATAACTGGTGGTCTCAAGTGTGCCCAAGATATTTCCTCAGGCTAGTGGACCTCTATAAAGGTGCAGTAGTTTACCTCCTCAGTGGAAGAAAGACACTGTTGATCCCAGTCCTATTCAGTAGCTACATTACAGCTGCTCTCAGACTTCTGGAGAAACTCCACAAGGTAAGAGGAAAGCCTGGGTGCGTCTTAGCTCAAGATGATTCAGTTTTGTCTGTCCTTTGCCAGTTGGTAGGGGCAGAGTGGTCATGGCCCCAGCTTGTGAGCTGTGTCATTGTCCACCAAGACACCACATGGGGAAGATGTTAGTGGTTTTCCGGCATTCACAGTGCTTAAAGATTGTTTAGTCCTCTCTCAAACAGTACGAAAAATTTACCCTAAAAAATGGTGCTGCTGGGCGACCAGACTGCACGCACTGTGGTATCACAAATACCTGTCTCATGATGCTTTCTGCTCCCGCTGTGTTGGCGCTGGTTAGTCTGGGTGAGGAGAAGGGGGAATTAAAATAAATCAGAAGGAGGTTTATCTTGTTTCTTCTTGGTTCGTACTAAAATATAAGGGACTGTGTGTTTTTGCAAGACTTTCTAAGGCCTGTTGTTGCAAGGTGCTATAATTGATTTTATGAAAGCACACCTGTGTGTTCTAAGAAAAATGCTGAATGTATCCATATTTAAAAAACCATCTGTTTTCTTCACCAGGTGAATCAGAAGGTTAAGCACGTAGAATATGATAAGTTTTATATCCCTGAGATTTCCAGCTTGGTGGACATTCAGGAAGATTATCTCATGTGGTTCTTACATCAGGCTGGAATGGTAAGTTTTATGTATAGTCCTTAAAATAGCTGTCCATGTTTGTCTCTTTTGTTGTAGAGATCTGTGTTTTTAATATCCTCAATGAGAGTGTAATGTATTCAGTATAGGAGCCATCTATATATTAAGTCTCTCAGATTTGGGTACTTGGTGGCTTGAAAAAGTTGACTTAAAATAAGGCTGTCAGAAGAGCTGGAGCTAACAGTATTTAACTAATGCTTGCAACAATCTCTGTGATTATTCATGTGAATCTCATTTAATCCTTGCACAAGACAATTAATTCAGTCACTGGATCCTTTTAATGTAATCAAGACCTCAGGAGCCAAATCCTGCATTCTAAAATTATAATTTTTACCCTTTACTTCTGCTGTTTAGGCAGGTATTGTGAATAATGTAGCCAGTGATCTTAAAATGTTGCTCTGTAAGAGGAGACAGTGTGGCGTTCTGGCTAGGGGACTGAACCAAGACTCAAGAGATGTGGGTTCTATTCCTGGCTCTTCCAGTAACCTGCTGGGTGATCTTGGGTAAGACCCTTCACCTCTTTTATGCCTCACTTTCCCGTCTGTAAGAAAGGAGATGATTAAACTGAGGGCTGGAATATGCTGTATAGGAGCCTGGTGAGATTATTTAATTATAGCAAGGAAAGGAATCCCAAGTGTGAGAAAACACCAAAAAACATCCACCAAGTGATGCTGCAAGAGTAAAACCTGACTGTAGCAAGAATTTTTGTGTATTTTCATGGACTTTCTAAATGTTGTGTGCTGTGTCCCCCAACCCCTGCTTTCCGTCATTTAAGTAGTGCTGCTCTGTGCTTACTTTAAGTGAGCAGAACAATAAAATACTGACTCAAATGTATGTAACAGTGATAGTTAAAAATGTATCACTATGGCTAATGAGAGGAGTAATTTGCATTGCAGGAGTGGTCTTATATTGTCATGTTGTGGCCATGTAGTCTGTCCTGTTTTGTATGGTCTCTGCCTTGGGGGTAGTTTTCTTGGTTTTCTTCATAAGAGTAAGCTTCACCTGTGGCAGGCTAACATGGGCTTCTGTGCCAGTTAGTCCTCTCAGTAACGTCTGATGTTCAAATTTTGAAATGGACTTGGGCATTTCCTTGAGAAGGAAGTTCCTGTGCTTTTCTTTAAGAGGAGAGGTTATTGATCCCAGAGGAGAAAAATTTTCTTTGGGTCACCTTTGAACTAGTCTGTCCAAAAAATAGGAGACACAAAATCAAAAGAGTAAAAGATTTTCATAGTTCTCTTTTTTTTCTTCACAGAAAGTAAGACCATCTATTATGCAGGTAAGAAAATTGTTTTTCACAGCTCTTATTTAAAGAAGTCCTGTAGAAGCTGTAAATAGGAATAAATTGGCCTGCCTTTCTTGCAGGATGCTGTGACGCTCTGTTCTTATCCTTTCATCTTTGATGCCCAGGCTAAGACCAAGATGTTACAGACGGATGCAGAACTACAGATGCAGGTAATCCTTCTCTCTCCCAATTTGCCTGCCTCATTTCTTTTTACCTGGCTTTTGCATTGATGCCTGAAAGGAAAGGAGGTCACTAGCAGTTAGTGTGTGCAGCACTTTATTGTTTCCATGATACAGGAGAGCAGAGTAGCTGGGGAACCTCTTTGCCCTGGATATTGCAGAGGCAGTGCTTGGTGTCTTTCACTTCTGCGCACGGCCAGACCCCTCCAGGAGAGTGTTCCTGCCGGGTGTTCAGCTCCAGCACCCTTACCCTGTAGGTGGCAGCCAAGACAGCTCACAGCCAGGCTGTGACAAGGACAGCTGACCTCCACGCCAGTGTGAACCTTCTAGTGCCAGGCATTGCTCATACAGGTGGCTCCTGGGAGAGGGGCAAAGCATTGATCACTGGTTGCTCATCCAGTGCAGCCAGTGGAACTAGTCCCATCCTCTGTGAAACAAGTTTTCTGAGGTCCTTGTTTGTCAGGCTCCTTCGGGGTGGAACACTGTCATCACAGTTACTTGTGACCGTGGTGGTGGCTCCATGTGACATCCATCCCTTAGCTTTTCTATGGCTGCTTGAACACATAGCCCGCAGCAAGGCAGAAGAGGCTTGGCCTATGCTCAAAAGTGGGAGTCACCTTCTTCCTTCATTTTGTCACCCTCTTGTGTATATTTTCGGCTGCCCAGTTTGTGAGCCGTGCATTACTGTGAGGAGGGTACGTACCTTATCTTGGCAGGACAGCAGGCTGGTAAAGGTTTTGTTGGACTGAGAGAATCTTTATGAAGACAACCACTTCGAGGCCAAAGAAACCAGTACTTCTGTGAGTGCTGGAATGTA
Organism: Chionis minor; assembly: GCA_013398295.1. NCBI lineage: Eukaryota > Metazoa > Chordata > Aves > Charadriiformes > Chionidae > Chionis > Chionis minor. The sequence goes on from VZSF01006303.1 coordinate 712,462, forward strand.
GGAAGCCTGATTTCCAGTGGATTTCTGTCTCAGGGTCCACTGACTTTTAAACTGAATTTACAAATGTGAATTTGCCACTTACTGTGGACAGTGCATAAGAATGAACGTGCTGTGTGTGATCAGAGCTTTGACTGGGCTTTGTGCCTTACCCGACTCCAGAAAATCCACGTAGATGAGGGCTTTGGACTGTGTGTGATGGGTTCCCTGGTGCCTTGCCAGGTGTGGTTGTCAACGGGCTCTTTGCTTGGTATATTAGTAACAGTGCTTTCCCTCATGGACTCTGAGGGTTGTGTTCACACAGAGTTTCTTAACTCAATAAGAGCATGAATAAAGCCTCTTTTCCCCACCCAGCTACCTAATATTGCTACCTAATGTCAAAAGCCATTCAGGAATTCAGTCTTTTCTGTTGCTCAAAGTTGGTGAGTTGATCAGTGGATTCAAAGTATTGGTGTGGGAAATACAGGGGACAGGTAGGCGCGAGCGCGCGCGCGCGCACACACACACACACACACACGTACGTACAGAGTGAGCACATGATCCGTGTATCCTGGGGAAACCAAACTAAAAGAGTAAGTAAGAAAGGAACAGCAGGCATATAGTTGTTAACTGTTTTCCTGCCATAGGAAGAAAGGAGCTGAGCAGCGGTTGTTTTTCACCCCTCTCTTATTTACAGGTTGCAATAAATGGTGCAAATTTGCAGAATGTCTTCATGCTTCTCACCCTGGAGCCTCTGCTGGCCAGAAGCCCTTTCCTGGTACTTCATGTTCGCAGGAGTAACTTAGTCGGTGATGCTTTAAGGGAGTTGAGCATCCATTCAGACATTGATTTGAAAAAGCCTCTTAAAGTAAGTTTTCCCCATGCCTTTAGCACGCGCTCATCCAGGTGGCGTTTCTGCAGCCTTTCAGCCCTTCACGCTACCACTTCACCAATGTACAGCAGCTTCTCCATAGGTGTAGCACCCAGGGACTCTTGACCTAATCAGTCTGGGGGTTTAGTCTCTCTCTTCTCACGCACGGAGCGTTTTGGCAGTGGACAAGAAGGGGTTTACTCTCTTTTCCTGGTCCATCTGCTGTATAAGGGGCAGGGGAAGAAACATTTCTCAGATACTATGCAGTCTCTGTTTTGCTCTTCTGCAGGAACAGGACACTTAAAATAGGACATATTTTATCTCTGTGAGGTTGCTACGAAATTCAGCAGCTGCTGTCATGTTGCTGCTTCTGTTGTTGGGAGGACAGGTGGTTATTTATTATTTGCTTAGGGACATTTTCAAACATTCTGATTTCAATTTCAATTCAAATTTCAAACATTTTCAAACTATCTGATTTTCCACGCCCTCTTCCCTTTGCCTCCCCACAGTATTGTGGGTTGCAGTGGATTTGGGCATCTTAGGCAAGCTGCTTTGCGTGGCTCCCTATTAGAAAGATGTCTGATTCAGTCTCAACTCTGCGTCCCTGTTACTGACCTGCTTTTTCTACAGGTCATCTTTGATGGTGAAGAAGCTGTTGACGCTGGAGGGGTGACAAAGGAATTTTTCCTCCTGTTGTTAAAAGAACTCCTCAACCCCATCTATGGCATGTTCACTTACTACCCAGAGTCAAACCTGCTGTGGTTTTCAGACACGGTAAGCCCTTTCCCTCTATACACCCAGGCTGAAATAATATGCTGCATTTCAATGACAAGAAAATTAGTAGCAAACTATGGGAAAGAAATTATCTTCCTCTCATTTTCCACCCACAGTACAACGTGAGCTCTATTTTCAGTTAGTATAGGTCCATTAACTTTAGTAGAATGGTGATGACTGTACCTGTTAAGGAGTTGGCTTCTTCTCTTTATTCTCATTCCATAATAAAACTTGGATTAAGTATCAGATGACAGTTAATAGAACTCTTATTATCATGAACGTGATAGTCGTGCTATTTTACAGAACCAGAGGTTTAGGTGGCAATGGCATTAGAAGTCTGTGCTTCCCCTGCTGTTCATGTAATTGCAGCCAATCCACTTGGTCATGCATCACTATCACCTTCAGGATCTGAACTTGTTAATGCTTTATGTGAGGAAGCTCTTAAATGGCAAGAAACACAGTTTGTAGTGAAAGTTGGTTGGTTTTGGAAAGGTAGGGGGTCCAAGTTCTGTACCTGTCAGATAGCGTTATGCTGGAGGTGGTGGTATATGTCCTTTTTAATTCACGTGTCTAGCTAGCAAGATGGGGAATAGTATTGTCAGTCTTCCCTTAAGGTGTAGTTGCCCTGGTAGGGGTTCTTTTAATTTATTAATGACGTTTTACAAGGAAGGAAATTACATGGTAGCTTTTGTAACTTGTAAACAGTGTTACTCCTCATGTTAATGCTATAAAAACAACAAATATTGTGACAGAATAATGACAGCATAAGCACTGAAAATGAGCGTCCCATATTTACAACATTTAACAAATACGGGCAGCCAGTCTGTGACTGACATACCAGTGTGGGAGTAAATATGCGCAAGAGTGAAGGCCAGCATACCAGCACCTGTGTTGGTGTATTTGCCTTGGGTGCAGAGCCTGGGTGGCGCTGTGGTTATGCATAAGCTTTTAATAGGAGGTAGGATGGGTGGCAGGGAGAGAATTGTTCACACATTTTCTTGCAGTACGTAGACAGCAAACACTGAAGCTTTGTTAACGGTTAAATGCAGGGGTATGTAGAAAGGAAATAAAAGGTAGATAAGGTGGAAAGCAGCTGTTGGTGTTTCCACTGCTAATCGTGGCTTACAAAAGTAATAGGGCTTGGTTTCTGAATCTTCATTTCTGTGCCACGCTCCAGCAAGGAATTCACAACCTAACTGGGATCTGATGGGAGCTCTCTGATTTTGTCCCAGCTGGAAAAGCAGGGGCTGGCTTCTATGTGGATGGGGGAAAGGGTACTGCACATTGTACTTGTGACAGCGTGTCTCATCAGGATTTGTCTGTGTGGTTTTGCAGTGTTTTGTAGAACACAACTGGTTTCACTTGATTGGCATCATATGTGGTCTGGCAATATACAACTTCACAGTGGTGGACCTTCACTTTCCCTTGGCTTTGTACAAAAAACTCTTGAATGTGAAGCCCTGCCTGGAGGATTTGAAGGAGTTGTCCCCTACGGAAGGAAGGTATGAAAACCAAAATTTGCAGCCTTTCTGGGAAGGGATGCTGACCATCTGAGAATGGGAAATGCCAAACTGGGTAAAAGCTATTCGATAAAACCCCTGATCCTTTTGGGCGACTGATTAATTTGGGGGGCTGTCACAGCAAAGTGCATAAGCCGGTGGTGAATTTCATGTAAGACTTCTCCTCTCCCACAGGCTATCAGAGCCATCTTCTTAGACTCTAACCTCTGTACCCACTTTCCCGACCCCCAGAAACTGGTATCAACGCAGCCAAAAGATACCTACCGCACTCCTTTGAACACAGGGTGGGGGGCTGTCCCTCCACTGTGCGATTGCATGCACGACCCCAGATCCGAGCCTCAGCCTTTCCCCCATGCCAGGCTTGGGTTAGCAAGCGGATCTGCTGCGTGTCTCGTGATGTAGCCCAGCTCGTGAACTGTCCCATCCCTGAACCAGTGTCTCTCTGACCTGCTCCCATGCCAGAAGGAAGGGATTTGAATGGAGTGAAGGAACGACTCTTTCTAAATGGTGTATTGAATCTTTTCTGCCTAAGTGCACGGGGATATTGGTTCCCATGGATGCTGAGAGGTTAAGATCCCACTGTTTGGCTGCTGTCTTCTTTTTTTTTCTGAGTTGCCATCTGATTTATCTGCACAAAGCTACAGCTGTATTTAACAAAAATGAGGTAAAATTCCAGGAAGACAGCAGCAGGATAGAAGAAGAATATTTTCTACATGATGTGGGTACAGATATAATCCACCACCCTCTTCCTCCACTCTTAGACTCTGTATGGTGGTGACATAAGTACCTAGCAGTCCTTAAGTACTAGAAATGTAATTCTATTCTAAGGCCAGAATCATTAAAGCAGATCCATGTGTTAGGTATGTGCTTCTAACAACACATCTCTTTATTTGAGGTGTATTTCTTTCTTACCCCTTCAGGTGATTCAGATTCTCTCTCTTGTGATCCTATTACCCAGATCTACGATGCTGTTTACTTTTGCTGATTTTCTTTTGCTTTTTGAATCTCTGACTTTTTCTTCTCATTTCTTTCTCTACCTGTCACGTAGGAGTCTTCAGCAACTTTTAGATTACCCTGGGGAAGATGTAGAAGAGACATTCTGCTTGAATTTTACAGTAAGACACATTTAACATACCGGCTCTGTGATTGTTGTGGTACAGTTGAAACCCATTTGCTTATTCATGTGTATTATGGTTTATTCCAAACTATGCCTGTAGCACATACCCCATGTTAATGTTAAATGTTAATGTTAAAATTCTTTCCTGTCAACTGCCTTGTTCTTTTGTATGTGGTTGTGAAAACTGGGCTAGTGGGTAGATTAAGCAGAGTGGTTTTCAAAACAGCCTTGTTGTCCCTGTGACTTAAATGCCAGTGGCCAGCTTCTCACGCTAGACAGTGAGTAGATTCCTAAATCCTCCTTGAAAATGGAAGTAAGGCTTTGACACCACTAGGGCAATTCTTGAAATGCTAACACAATTTTGAATTTTCCTTGCCTTCATAATACTAATACATTTTAACTTAAAAATGTATAGTGAGTGTATTTGGTCAGACTTTCTTAGAAACAAAATGCTGGAGGCTATTGCAGGAGACACGCTGAGGTAGTCAGCTTTCCTGCACTACTGCAGCAGTAAAAGAATTTTTTTTCTAGCTAGTAACCTACATGCAATAGTTTCTATTACACAGTGGAGACTACCTAAAATTAAGATTTTGATTTCGATGTACATTGGAATATCAGGTACGTCCCTCATCATGTGCAAACATTTAGAACCTCACAAAGAGATAGGGCATCGTTATTCTCCAAGCTCTGTTTTGCTCTGACTTGGGCAGGATAACGGCTTCTGTGTTTCAGTGTCTTTGGTTTAAAGTCCTGATGCTCCAACAGGTTGTGAGTGATGGGTTCATCTTAAGCTTGATCTGGATTCTTGACTCTCTGGCCAGGGCCTGCCTGAGGTAAAACCAAAGTACCAGGAAACAGTGATACACACTGTGAAGAAAATCCTTGCTGAGCGAGGAGAGTGTTGTCCATTTCCTTGTTTCATAAATGGCAGCACATGAAGTCTCTTACATCAAACTTACCTTTGGAGTGAGTCAGACCTGGGTCTGACTGTGTCTCGTGCAGGTCAAAGCTGCAATTCAGGATGAGGTAGTAAAGCCATAGTGACGGTACTTCAGACTGTGTAAAAAAGAGTACCTTTGAAGTAACACAAGAGATTTTTCACACAAAAAGAGTATTCTTACTCTCTCTTTCTTGTACTATATACTGTGTAATATATAAAGACATACAGATACATCTGCTAAAACTTTGAAATTAATAAATAACTGGTATCCTAAACACTGAAATTAATAATTTTGCAAATTTACATCTCAAAATCTGAGAGAACTCTGTGTCTTTCTGCAGGCAAATAGCCTGAAAAGTACTTCTGGTGAAATTAGTTTTCTGTTTTTGCATAGATCTGCAGGGAAAGCTATGGTGTGACAGAGCAGAAGAACCTGGTTGAAGACGGAGATAAAATTCTGGTGCAGAAGGACAACAGGTAAGTGGGGCATATGTGAGGAGGGACTTGTACTTGTGGTGAATTCAGGTGCAGTGCCACAGAAAATTTGGCTGAGGTGAAATGTGGGAGAGAATTAGAAATCACTGTGAACAATTTCTAAGACTGGTTGTTCAAAAGTTGCTGGATGCCAGTGGCACTTGAATAAAAAGCGAGTTTTCGTCATCTTTCCATCGATGTTCGGAAAATGTCCCACACCGTTTTTGGATGGACATTTTCCTCCTGAAAGGCCTTCACGTAGACCCTGGGCAGTTTTCTCATGGTAAATAGAGATTGCAAATGATTTTGATGGCCCTTGAAGATTAATCTGCCTCATGGTTTAGAGAGGAATTGTACGTGACCAACAAATCTGAGCCTGGCAAACTTGTTTATACTATTAATTCTGGAGCCGGAAACACTTTCCCTCGAGTATGTCTGATGGAGGACCACCATCCCTGATTAGAGCCATAAGGCTGTACTGTACGTAGATTCCTTTCCGTTTGACCAAACACCTGAGAGTTACTACCAGCACAGCTACCATTTCCCCTCCTTTTTTTTTTTTTTCCAGCTGCTAAACTATTTTCTTCTCATAATCCTGTAATTGGATTTCTACAATCCACTGCCTTTATTACTTGAAGCAGCATTCACATTCTTTCTCTGCTGGCAAAACAGTGTGATCCAGTGACTAGTCAGCAACGTGGTTAGGGACTTGAGCTAGGATTGCTGAAGACCTTGCTGGCAAGCCTGGAGATGAAGTCATTTCCTATTAATCTGATTATTTAAAGGGGTTCTGATTGTGTCTAGAGCCATTGCTGTAACAGAAGCTTTGTCTGTATTACCTTCTTACCTACTTTACTACTGCCCCAAAGGGTGCAGTTTTACAGCTAAATAGCTGCCTCTGTGCAAAATCCACGTGGAGATTGAGCAGTGTAAGTCTGTCTCCCTGCGAAGAGAAGATGGGCTTCAGGTAAATAGGAGAGTTTAATCTATACTTGCTACAGTGAAGTAAAGATGAAAATGCCAGTAATAGTACCCTTTAGGGTACTACATGTGGGCATGTACACTCAAAAGAAAAATGGCCATTTTCCTACTCTGTTCCATACTGGCATAGGTGAAAGAACAAAGATTTTAGCTGCACAAATGTTTGGGAAGAGCACCCAGGTTAGCTCCTGCAACTGTTTGTTAAGTCAGGATAGGCAACAAGAGAAGAAAATCCTTAAGGAGAAAGGCTTGTGTGTAGCTCTGCTGGCTTAGCACATTCTGGAATGCAGTTGCTTCGTCTTGACCAGAGTGTTGAACTCGAGCTAACCTCTAAATCCAAGTCTAGACATGGCTGTCAATTCATCCACCTTACGGTGCTTAATGACTTCCTTCAACCCTACGTTTAGAGGCCAGGGACCAATTTGCTGCCCTCCTGGCCTCAATAGTTTGCTGTGTGCACGCCTTTGGGCACTGCCCTTCCTGCCTGAGGGAAGTTCACCGGGAACTGCAGAATGCACAGGATTGCTCTGACTGAACAATGCCAAGTAGAAAATGCCTGCGTTTTCCCTTGCTCCTTTGGAGTTCATATTGCGTGTCACGCCATAAAATGTTCTTGATAAAGGGTTCATGACCGTAACAGCCAGAGAGGTATTAAGCAACAGTTAAGTGCTTAATCAGCTTGGATTTCTCTAATGCTCAGGTGACTATCGGGAAAATGACAATAAAACAAATGCGCTGGAAATTAACTCCCCCTTCAGTATATGATTTCTTATTCCACATTCTCATATTTGTCAGTCTGCTTCCTTATTTTTCTTTTTTAATTTCTCAGCCATCCCTCTCTGCTTTTACATAGCATATGCTTTGAGAATTCCTCCACCAAAAGGTCAAAATGTTTCAGTTGTGACCTCCTCAGCTAGAGATTGAGATATGGGATTCCATGGTGTTCCCTGATCTGCTTATCGAGTGCAGGTGTGAGATGTGCTCGAATGTCAGGCAAAAACAACAGCTCCATCCCCAGAGAATAGTTTTGTGTCCCGGTTTGCCACATTGGCTGGTGCATTATGGTCAGGTGTAATTAAAAAGAAAAAAAAGTTAGAGGAAATATTTTAAGTCATTGCACAGATAAAATTCTAGTGTTGCACTCAGGTCACAGTGCTCTGAGAATAGGAAAGAGAGAGCAAAATAAAGATGCTTAATGCTTAACCTCCTAGCAAAAGTCAGAGGCGGGATTTGGCCAGGACCTGCCACAAGTTTCTTGCCAATGACTATGGAATGGTGTTTTTATTTTAATACTGTTCTTGGGAACCCTTGAAGCAAAACACGATTGTCATTCGGAGAGGAGTCATTCTCTTTGTCACATACTCCAAATGCCCAAGTCCTGTGCGTATTCAACTGGAGTGTGAAGGCTGAAGAGAAGGTTTCCTAAGACTATTTTCTTGCTCAGTAGTAAGGGGTGTGTCTTGATTTCTTTTGATCCCTTCCTCTCTGCTGCCAGAAGGGAGGGAATTGGCCAGGTGGTTTCAGATCAAGGCTTCTCAGAGCAGAATTTCCTCAGTCTGTCTCTAGGCTACAGCTTTGGCTTTGAAAGTGCTGAACCACTGTCAAGACTCACTGGGGACTAAGTCAGCAGCAGCTGCCTCTGAAGATTCACAGGGTACCTAACTAGGGTGCCACGAGGCTCTTGGTTTTGGAAGTGGTGGTCTTCTGGGCACTGTTTGATTTGGTTCCCTCTTCCCAGCAGAGCGCTTGCTCACCCAGTAGTCCAAGGTCATTGCAGGGGGGCACAGAGCCCTGCGCTGAGTGACTCTGGACACCTGCAGACCAAGAAGAGCCATAGATTATTTCCTGGACTTCCTGAACGAGGGTTGGAGGAGCTGGGCCAGGGAGTGGACTGGTGACTTCAGTCCTCTGGTGACTGAATCCTGAGCTTTGCTTAACACGACCTCTGTGCCGGCATGGGTTCCGTGGGGGTGAGGGCTCTGTTCCTGACACCTCCACAGTGCTTGGTGCCACCCTGGCTCCCTCCTGGCCCCGTGGGCAAGTGGATGCAGGGCCACTGGGCTGCTGAGGGACCTCCCATGCTGGCACTACCGGGGAATAAGCAGATGCACGATGGTACTTGCTGCCTAATTCTTTGTCCATGTTGCAATGACTCAGCTCGGTGAGAGGAGGGCAGTGGGTCGAACCTGTTGGAAAGTCGTGTTTGCAAGACACGTTACAGACAAAACCAGGAAAACTTAGCAGTGCTGCTGCTCAGGCATATGATTAAAAGTGCTTTCCTTTGCCTGCTTTCTCTCAATGCACTAGGGAAGAATTTGTTGAAGCCTACGTAAATTACATCTTCAACCTCTCCATCCATGAGTGGTACACGGCCTTTTCCACTGGCTTCCTGAAAGTGTGTGGTGGGAAAGTCCTGGAACTCTTCCAGCCCACAGAGCTCAGGGCCATGATAGTTGGAAACAGTAACTACAACTGGGAGGAATTGGAGGAGGTAAATCTTCCCTCTTGTCATATTTTTCTTCTTTTTCACAAGTATCAGGATTGCGCAGTTCCATGAGGTGGGCAGTAGCCTGGGACACGAACTGTGATGAGCCACAGATGTCTTTTTTCATACTCCTTTTGCACCTTGCCATTATTCACATGAAAAGTTTGTTGCTGGGCTGTCCTGCTACTGATAAAACTCAGGGAAATTCAGGATGGAACAGGACTGGAGGGAAGAAACAAAGTCAGGGTCTTCGGCTACGGTAAAACTCACTCCACTGCACAAGGGGAGAAAGTACACAGCCAAAGGGGAGTCTGGACACCAACTGAGAGTTGTATCCTCTCAAAATGCATACATCAGCAAGTTATGTGCCCTGAGCAGTAAAAGTGGGTTTGCAATGCAAAATACATGATCCTCTTCATGAGTCCGTCCTGTGAACAGGTACTCCAGGATTCCTCACGACACGTTAATTAGAGGAATAGCTAGAAGCCTAACGTCCGCTTTCCACATACTGCTAGGAGAACCCTTGACTGGGTCTTTGAGCCATGCTATTGCCCATGACCCATCCTGTGCTTCATTTCGTAACTGTCAGACATCGATCTGATGTCAAATACCAGAAGAGATCAGGTCTGGATTCTGCTTAGTCTTTGCTTTCTAGTGCCAGAGGAAATTATATGACTTTTTTTTTTTTTAATAGAGCGCTGTCTATAAGGGAGACTACACTGCGACACACCCAACCGTGAGAATGTTTTGGGAAACCTTTCATGCTTTTCCCTTGGAAAAGAAGAAGAAATTTCTCTGTAAGTATCTCGCAGTGGTGCAGAGTGTTTCCCAAAATTGAAAGGCTTAGGTGGGAGCGTCTGCGGAGCTCCAGGGTTGTGGCACATTGCATTAACTGCTAGAAGATGATTCAGCATGAATGGCTGTCTCCTGAGTTATCTGCTAGTAAGACAATCTGTTTTCTCCCTCTTGTGTATTTTTTTTGTGTTCATTTTTTACCCTCAAAATCACTGTGTGATATCTGCAGTGCAAGATCCAGTGCAGTCGCTGATGAGGGAGCGCAGTACCCATCTGTTCGCATTGCCAGGAGGAGAATTCATAGCAGTGCCCAGTGCCCGTACTTAGCCTGGTTCCTTCTTCTGCAAGCTGAGCCTTCAGGCATTGCAGCACGCTTTAGGTGCGATGGGGCGATTGCGGGGTGACAGCTGAGTGGAGAAACTGGTGTATAACATGGCAGAAAAATGAGACCACGTATTGGTGTGACTGGTATTGTGTGTCTGGTAGCAGATACCTCCCCTGTGATGGTGGTATCCTTGTGCTAGTACCATGAGTGGTGTGCTGAGGAGGAGAGGAAATGCCCTGCAGAAGGGGCCTTGGGAAGTGCGTGTCTGTGTGTGTGTGTGTTTCTTCATTTCCCAGCCACCCACAGATCTGAGCTGCTGTGTGTGAGGTCACTTTATTTGGGACAGAAGGGAAGAGGAGGAGAAATACATGTTTTTAAGGGCAGGTGGTTCCGAGTTTGTTGCTACGGCCAGCAACTTTTGGTCCCTTGGGGGTCCTCGTGGACACCAAGTTGACCATGAGTCAACAACGTGCTCTGGCTGCAAAGAAGGTGAGTGGTACCCTGGGCTGCATTAGGGGAACTGTTGCCAGCAGGTCAAAGGGCTTTTCCCTCTACTCAGCACTGGTGAGGCCACAGCTGGAGTGCTGGGACCAGTTCTGGACTCCCCAATGTACAAGAGAGACATGGGTGTACGGGAGAGAGTCCGGCAAAGGGCTGCTAAGATGTCTGGGGGACTGGAACATCTCTCCGGTGAGGAGAGGCTGCGAGAGCTGGGACTGTTCAGCCGGGGGAAGAGAAGCCTCACAGGGCACTTGATCGATGTGTATAAACACTTGAAGGGAGGGTGCCAAAAGGATGGAGCCAGGCTCTTTTTGGTGGTGCCCAGTGGCAATGGGCCAGAGGCAATGGGCATGAGCTGAAACACAGTGTGGTCCTTCTGAATATCAGGAAGTACTTTTTCCATTTGAGGGTGACTGAACGCTGGCACAGTTGCCCAGAGAGGTTGTGGAGTCTCCATCCTTGGTGGTACTCACAGGTGGGCACAGTCCTGGGCAGCCTGCTCTAGGTGGCCCTGCTTGAGTAGGGGCTTGGCCCAAAGGATCTAAAGATCCCTTTGACCCCAGCCACTCCGTGATTCTGCTACTGCTGGAGAGGTAAAGGCTGGTGTTTTTCTATGAGTTTCTTTTCCCCCGAAGAAACGAGTGGTCAGCGAGTTGTCCTGCACCTTTGAGTTGGAAAAATAACTCAGCCAAAATTGAAATTGGCAGCTGTGTAGAGAGGGTGCTGTAGAGAGTGTAGAGAGGGTCCTGGGGGTGCCGGTTCACAGCAGAGGCTTCCATGGGTAATTGCCCCCACCCCGCTGAACTGCCGTGGCAGGGAGGATGCAGCCGGGTCATGCTCTGGGGCAGGATGGGTATGATGGGGGAGCAGCAAGGAGGAACCAGCCCTGGTCCCGGCATCGAGGTGCTGTGCCTGGGAGGGGTGGCAGCAGGGAGTGTCACTGGGCCCCCTCTGCCTCTCCCCAGGGGCGCACCGCTGCCGTGGGCGTCAGGCGACCCTGGCTTTGCTCCTTTTTGTCCTGCCGGGGCATGCGAGGGAGCTTTTAAGGGAAGGAGGGGTGCTGTGGGCCACTTCATTTCCTCATCCGCACCCGCAGCAGCGGCCTTGTTTCTTGGCTGCGCTCTCCTGCGCCTCCCCTGTGAGGCCAGCCGTGCCCTGCCTGGCCTTCAGCCAGCGTTTCGCCCCTCCAGGCAGGGTCCCGTCGCGCGGGTGGGGATGGGGTTTGCCTTCAGGTGCGGCCCTCGGCGCGAGGCCGCCTGCCCTCATGGCCCAACCTCCCTTCCGCTTCTCCTAGTGTTTCTGACGGGCAGTGACCGCATTCCCATCTACGGCATGTCCAGCCTGCGCATCGTCATCCAGTCCACCGCCAGCGGGGAGCAGTACCTGCCTGTGGCGCACACCTGCTACAATCTCCTGGACCTGCCCAAGTACAGCAGCAAGGAGGTCCTCAGCGCCCGGCTGGTGCAGGCCATCGACCACTACGAGGGCTTCAGCTTAGCTTGACCGGTGTGGGAGAGGCACGGACACTCGGGTGCGGAGGAAGAAAACGATGGGCTTGGCTTTATTTTTGTAAGGGAACGCAGCGGAACATTTCGAGGGAAAATATAATTATTAGTAATAATAATAGATTGAGATGATGCAGTCTCAGCCTGATGCTGCCAGCATTTTGTGGGGCTTCAGCAGGGAGAGGCTTATTGCTATGAATTTTCTCATCTACTGAACAGAATCAGTTCAGTGGGCATTTTTGTTGTTTCCCCTCCAACTGACATCACTGCCCTCCCGGCAATTCCTTGTAGTTTGCTTTTATCGCCCCTACACACACACAAACTTACCTCTCCTTTTAATCCAGTTTAAATATTTTGATGTTCCTTGCATTTAGGCTATGGTGGAAATCGAGGATGAAATAGTGATCTCCTTTTTGAAAAGCTGTGATTTGCCCCCACCCTTTTTCCCTCCCATTTTAAATGCAAGCTGGTTCTTGCTTGCTTTGAATGGAAATATCCCCTCTGCCCCTCGGTCCTTGGCGGATCGTACTGGGCTGGGACATCATTTGTGACCCCCAGGGCAGCGTATTAGTGATGGTACTGGCTCGGTCTTTTTGCACCAGGATGCCTGATGGAGAATGTGATGATTTAGGGGGAGGGGGTTGGCTTGTTTTTCCTCACTTGTCTCGAATTTTGTTTCCAAGCAATGTCTTCTTAAGGAAGCCTCAGATTCCTCTGGAGCGGAGTTTGTGTTCAGGCTTGTGGAAGGACAAACCCTACCGGTAATAAGGGGTTTCTCAAATTACATCTCTCTTGTGTTGCGTTTCTATCTTGGCAAGTGGACAAGTTAGATGGGTGGACTTTTCTGAGCCCTGTTTTTCCATCCGAACAGACCTGTTATTCCAATACAAGGTGAGGTGGCTGCTTCTGCCACTGCCGCCTCTCTCCAGAGGAGTCGGGCGTGTGTGAATGTGTGTGTGTGAGCCTGTGGGTGAGCGGCAGTGCGTGAGGTGTGTACAAGCTCTCCAATCTCCTCAGGTCAGGAAGGGAAATCAGCGCGAGATTCGCATTCGAGCGCTAAGCCGCTGTTTGGAGACGGGGTTTATTTTTGCAGTTAGGGTAACTTTATTTTGCTGTTTCAGAGGGGCTCTTTCACTCGACAGCTGTTTTGCTGGGGGGGCCTAAAGGACAATACGCATTAGATGGGGAATGTAAGGACTTGAGTACACAAAATCATTATGTAAACCTATCCTGTAAGATTGGAGAGCCTTTATCCTCTTTCCCCCTGTCCCACTGCCCCAGTAAATGAAGTTTGAATGATTCCCCCCTCTTTTTTCAGGTCTTGATGTAAATCTCATTTTAAGCCTAGGGTGGTTTTGACATTGACTTGTTATTAGGACATAGTATTTATGCACCATGTTCAATATACAGTATTGAACTTTGCACCTCGTAACGAAAGGGTTTAGGCTTCTGGGTTTTTTTTAAGACAAGCGGTGGGCTACACTGAGAGCCCTCCAGCCTCTTTCTAATGCAGCATTGAAGACAAATATACAATTATATCAAATGTTTATTTTCGATGTGTGTGTACATAGTACAGTATTATGCAATAAATTTGATGTTTAATTCTGAGTGGCTGCCTTTCTGTCAGGAAGCAAAGCAGGAGCTGCTCCAGGCTCTCCTGCTGGCCTCTCCGTAGTGCCAAGCATCTGGAAGGAGGGCGCTGCTTTCCTCTCCCTCGGCCCGGCTGCTGCTGAGCGCCTTCCGTCACACGCTGCCCTTCCCCTTCCTCACCCGGATTTGGCCCCTGTGCACTTGTTGGTAAAGGAGAGGAGGGCAGGATGGCAGCCCCAGCCGCAGGGCACCTGCTGTGGCCACAGACAGCGCAGGAGGAGTTTTGTGTGCCCCTCCTGGCTCAGGTGAGGTCAGGCAGGTCCTCCGTGGGACGTCTGGGGGTGGAGGCCAGACCCGAGTCCATCCGTCCCTGACCCTCTGTCCCCACAGCCCCACCGTGTTTCTTCTTTCCTCCACCTGGCAGGCAGCAGGGGGTGCAGCAGTGCCTTTCCTCATGGCACTGAAGGCCACCAAGGCTCCTCCAGCCCCGTGTCCTCTCCTGCCTGGCCCCACAGCCCCCCAGCTGTGGGCAGGACCCCCAGGACGAGGTCCCCATGTCCCCAGTGGTGTGAGCAGCCTGAGGAGAGAGGAGCCCCAGCTGGGGGCAGCGAGGCTGTGGCAGCCCTGCAGTACCCTGTGCCCCTTCCCTATGTGGAACCAGCCACAGCACTGTTTCTTCATTATTTAATGGCAAGTAATTAATTAACAAGGGGTCTGTATGTACAGGAGCTGTGGCAGCCATACCAGAGCAACTGTAACACCAGACGCTTGCAGGGGGCGAGTGAGTGTCTGTGTGTCTGTGTGTGCACCCGTCTGTCTGTCCAGGGTGCGGTTTGGCAGCCGCGATGCCCCTGCAGGCACCAGGGCTCTGTGCCCTTTGCTCGGGGAACCCCCATCGCCTCACCCCAAAACAGGCTTGGGCGGGGGGTGGTGCTCGGCACCCGCTTGTCAGCTGCAGCCCAGGGCTTCAGCCAGCCGTCATGGGGCCTCACGGTGCTCGCCTGGCTCCCCCGCACTGTGGGACATCATTAGTGTATGAAATACAGTTAATTTGCTGGCTTAGTACAGGATTTCCATCACGTGGCCTTACGGCTTCAGCTTTCATGAGCTGATGAAGGAAGCGTGCTGCTCTCTTTCCTTTCGCTCTGCAGGTGAACCCACAGTGGCTGGAGAGGATCAATAATTTGGTACTAGGTGCTTATGTGTATACATATATAAAAATAAAAAGTCTCTGCAACATAATTTGTAATTAACGTCGCTTATAGTACGGCACCTAGCACCTCTGGAACTAGATGGTCTTTAAAGGTCCCTTCCAACTCTAACCATTCTATGATTGCTCCTATCAGCTGTTATTATAACATACCGACAAATAAATCTTAGCAAACTGAAAATACACACCCAAAGCATTTGTGTCATATCAGCATGATGGGCACGCTGACAGGGAATGAAAAGACTCGGCTCAAAACTCCGCTGGGATGCTGGGGAAACGGCTGTCCTGGCGCTGGCCAGCATTTGGTGGCAAACAAACTGTGGCACTGCTCAAAGGCCAGGAACGCTCCGGCAGAAAGTTTATCATTGAAGCACAAAGTAAAATATGGAAAATATAAATCCCCCGACAGTTAGACACAAGCATTGCGTGTGTGTATGTGTAGCTGGAGGGATCCCTATGTACATATAGGTATAAGTACATACCCTATATATATGCTCTTGCTAGAAACACACTATAATGTGTATACTTTACTACGTGAGCCATAGTGTATAATTGTGTAAGGTCTATATATAGTTTCATAATAGTGTATATAGAATATGTTATTTGTATATAGTGTGTTTTGTGCAGCGAATGTCTGACAGATGTTATATTATTGTAGATGTAACAGGTGTTATATCTACAATATATTGTAGCTATGTCTAATAATCTGTGTGTTATACACAGTATACAGATAAGGATGGGGACTGCTGGGACAAGCACGTGGTGCTGCCCAGCCGCTGGCTTACTGAGCTCAGCCACCACGAGCAGCTGGTAACAAAAACCATCACCAAACACCTGCAGTCGAAACAGTTTCACCCTCTTATACAAAATACGGAAGGTACCCAAATGTACACAATAATGTTTGTCCAGCCATTGACATTAAAAAAAAACCGCTGTAGATTCAAACTAAATGTGCGTACAAAAAAAAAAAAAAATCACATAAATATAGACCCAAGCCCGTATTTGCTAAGGTTTCATTACCTGTGGAATACATTGATTGCATGAAGAGACACATTGTTGCATGTTGTTGCTTCTCTACAGCAAATTAAGTCTGAAAAATAAATTTTTTTCAGTCACACATCAACACCTCCCCCCTCCCCGGTCCTGGCTGCTGTGTGCCAACCAAATCAAATACAGCACATTATTTGCACAAATATACCTCGTTTGATGTACATACAGATCCATAGACTGGTTCACCACTGCACGCAGGTGTCCGAAGGGAGACTGAAGGATCACTGTGCCCATACAAGGCCCAGCAAGCGTCCGACACTCCGTGCTGCGAGTGAGGGTACGGGCCGGTGACACTGGAATGTCCCCCTCAACAGCTGGAGGTGTCGCTCCACTCCGCTCTGCGAGGGTGAGAGCTTTTTACGAGTTTTCCATGAGTCTTCTCGCTGTGGGGCTCCGAGGCACATGGGGGTGCAGGTGGGCTCTTCATGGTGGACACCTGGAGCCGATGACGTGCCTCGCAGCCCAAGCACGGGGCCGGAGCAGCTGGGAGCTGGGGTGGTCAGAGGCAGCAATACCTTAGAACTGCCGTTCCCGAGGGAGACACAGGAGGAAAGTGGGAAATCCTGCTTAGCTGTCAGCCCGGCTCCCTCTCATTTTGCATCTCTGCTCGTTCCCTCGCTCTGCTCTAGCCATCGCAGCCTATGAACATTAGCAAACCTAATTAAGCTAGTACGATACACCACTTCTTATGGCCCTTCTATTGCTATGGGTTACTTTGTACTTTTCCAGGTATTGAAATCAGCGCTAAATTTATTTTTGACTTAGTCTGTGACAGTTTCAGTCCATCCATCTGTTCCCCCGCGCCCTCGCCTTTTTATTTCCAAAAAGTGGGAAGAAAGAGGAATTCATTCGTCACAGCCAGCTGAAGCTGGGCTAATATCATTATGCCTGTCATAAAAAAAAAAAATGCTCAAGTGCAGTTATGCACTATTGTAAATCCAGTGGGAACACTTGCTTTCAGTAGTGCCAGGATTTCACCCCCTGCATGCACTTAAGAAGCAGCTCCCTCGCCTCTTCAGTGGCTGCACCTTTTTATGGCTGGAAACCAGTTGATTTTATGCAGTTTAAATGTTTGGAAGTGAAATCCTCAGCAAAGACAGATCTTTTCTGCCCCTGAACCCCCTCCTCCCCCAGACCCTGTTTACCAGAATGTCACCATGTTCAGCGTTAATAGATCTCACCCTAAGCGGGGGCCATGGAGGCGGCAAGTAAGAAAAGCAGCCACTCCTCAAGGAGAGAGGGAGGGATTTAGGTGACTCGGAGGCAGGGAGAGATTTCCCTCTGAACACGTACGTTTTTGCGGTCAGCCCAGTAACACCACGTGCACGGCCAAGAGTCCGGCGGCGCTGAGCCCTGGCACACATATCGAGTATCCGCCCTCCGGCCGCAGCCGGGCAGGAGACGGCTGTTACTAACTCCAGCGGCAACAGGCTTGGGCTGACACGCCATCCCGTGCTTCCCAAGGGCAGACACCACCACCACTTCCCATCGCACTGCTGTGGAATCGGCCCGGCCCACCAGGGGTGCAACAGGCGCACGGCCCAGGTTTTGCTCTTGGTTCTGCCGATGCTCCCGGCATCTTTGTAACACACCCAGGGGATACTGCTGGAATCAGCGTCCCCTGCCAAGCCAGAAAGCACTTTCTAAGTGCAGCCCCTGGGACGATGGTCTCTTTTGCCTTTCAGGAATATGGCAGTACCCAGAGATAGGAAGGAAGCGTGCCACGATTTCCACTGAATTATCCCACACGAGAAGGCCAGTGAACGCATCACTTTTGTTCCAGTTTTCAAATGCAAAGTTAATTTCCCCATCTGCACATGAGCAAGCAAAGTCCCCTCCTAAGCCCTGGGTTAGAGGAGCGAGCTTGGACCCAAATTCCCTCCGCAACAGCGAGAAGTCCTTGGATCCCTCCCCAAGAGACAGGAAGCAGAAACAGTGACGCTGAAGAACAAGCTGAAGTGCACTGGTGCAGGCACTGGTGAATCACCGGTTTGCAAACATCTCCCAAGAGGACTCCGGAAGCACCTCAGGCTGCAGCACTTGCCCTCCAAAACTTGCACATACCAGGAATGACAACTGATGTCTTAGCAGAATGATTAAAAGATAAGATACTTTAATTTCACTGCCTTCAGCACAAACATCCATTATTTGACTGTTTACTCAGGAGTAAACAGGATAAAACCAAATGCAACTTGTAAGAATGACAAGTTTTTCCTCTAACTCTGGCAATCTTATTTTGTCCGCAACCCGTTCGTCGTCATCATTTAAATAAACCACAATGATTTATTACACCACAACGTGGTAAGACACAGACACGCGTGTCTGAAATGGCCCCAGCGGGTGGGAAGCCCAACAGACCGTCCTGTCACCCTACAGCAGACAGTTTGTTCTCGTGACACGGAAACAGGTCTTCTTCTACTAAACAGCTTATTCATATCACATAAAGCAGATTTTTGTACAGTACTTCACACCTTTTAAAAACACAGTCTTGTATTTAATGTTCTCCAGTCAATACTCATTGACGTTGGCATAGACAAATCGTCAAACAAAACGCACAGATGTTGCTTGGATGGACCTAGAGGAGTGTGGCGGGGAAAACACCATTTGTGGCTATTTGTGGTTAGTGGGAAGTCAAATCCGCTGCGGGAGACACAAAGACAACATTTTAGTGCTCA
Source organism: Chionis minor (assembly GCA_013398295.1). NCBI lineage: Eukaryota > Metazoa > Chordata > Aves > Charadriiformes > Chionidae > Chionis > Chionis minor. Next base: position 731,251 of record VZSF01006303.1, read on the forward strand.
GGTCTGGGAGCCCTCCTCCTGCGCAGGCTTGGGAGAGGGGAGTCACAGCATCTGCAAACCCAGAACAGAAAGTCGAGCATTTCTACGTGTCTTTCCAGGACCGGAATTTTAAAATCCTCTTCTTCTCTACGACGGTCTTTCCTAGCCGTTCCCTTCACAACTAGGTGGAGGATGTTATTTTTTGCCACGGGGAGAGACTTGAAAAGAACAGTTTAAAAAGAGAGATGGCTAGGTGTGGTTTTTTTCTTTTAATGTACAATTTCAGTTAACAGGTTTTGTTACTTTTAGCTTTCAAAGTTCAAAAATATAAACTCTCTAAAGTGCATAATTGTACTTACATTTCATATAAACTATCTGAAATTCTAGCAATATACCATGTAAACAGCGGTAACTAAGCATCAGAAAATGCTACAATCTCATCAGTTTAAAAATAAAATGGACTGTTCCCTACATATCATTTATCAAGATTTGTCAGGGGCAAAACCCAGCAAAACAGATAATTTATCAGTACACAGTGCAAACAGGCTTTTAAAAATAAGCAGAGAAAACATACTCCTGGGAAGCCTCGGCCCACTGGAAAAATGTATGACTATGCAGAAACAGCAGAAACTGCTTTTCTTGTCCGTATAAAGATGTCCAGGCCGAAATTCAGCAAAGCACCCAAGCTTTAGTCCACTGTAATTCAGCAAAATCCCAAACGCAGACCAGCCTGAGGCACACGCTCACCATGCCCGTTTTTGCTTTGCTGAACAACAGCAAACTGAGCCAGTGCTAAGGACTTTTTGGTAACCCAACAAATCCTTCCTCATCCCACACTTCCACTAGTAGAGTGGCACCGCAGGCAGTTTGGCTCAGCTGCTATACCTCAAATAACTAGGGATGAGCCGACTATGGACTTTGAGAGGAAGAGCCCATACGAGCAAGGCTGGAGGACAAAGGCACAGCTCTGATTCCCTGGGCTTACCCTGCTCAGGCTTCCCTTCCACTCAAACGTCTTCAAAAGAAGTTTTTGAGCCCGTTTGTCAGCCCAGTTAACACATTCAAAGGATCGTCAGTTTTGCAGAGGCAGAGCCCCACATCTCTCAAGTGACAGGAACTCAGCACCTCTGAAAAGCCAAGCCCCAGGTCAGCACACAAGTCCTCCGGACTCTTTGGAAATAGGAAATTCAGTCTTCACTGATTTTATACAGAAAGGGTGATTCTGCAATCAATAAAAAAACAACCACCCAGGAGCTGCCCCTCCTAAGTGCTTTCACTAACTAACGCACACCACTGCCTTACCCACCCAGACTCGCAATGTGCAAACCCCCAGGGAGAAGGTCGCCTTCTGAAGTGTTTACGGAATACTGAAGAGACCAAAACACCCTCAGCATCAGTTTTGGCAAGAATTAACACAGCAAGTGGAAGGGGGTAAGTCTAAGTACCGCAACCCAAACATACTTATTCACGAGCCCGCTCGCCCATATAAAGAAGGAAGGGCTAGAAGTTGTTCTGGGGGTGGTCTTCTTGCCTACCCCAGCGCGACCTGCGTGAGGCCAGCCTCGGACAAGCGGCACTGCATTTGATCTCAGCCATCTGGCTTCTGCACGTTAGCTGCCCGGGGGAATCGATGCAGAAGAAAGCATTACAGAAACGTTCTCCCTGGGACATCAGCCCTGGCTCAGGGCAGAGCGAGGTGGTGCACACAAGCCTCTGGAGTGGGAGTCCCAGGTGGCCCGGGACTGCGGAACTGTGAGCCCTCGGCTACTCGGTGCATCCCTGAACCTGCTGCCTTTTGCTCCTTCAGGCAGCATCTGTCTGACGCCACCAGACCAGGTGTCCCAGGACTTTCTTTTCTGAAAGTCATAAATTAATTTGAAAACGCTGAATTGTCAAAACTTGCACCCAAGATGCAGGCCCTTTCCATAGGCGAAGCACGGCTCTAGGCTTTCAGTTCCTCTGCGCTGGTATACCACCTCTACGCACCAGGAAAAAAAGACCATCCTCTGATGCCACCATCACAGTGTCGTTGCTGCAGCCCATAGTCCGATTGACGGTATACATAAAACAATAAAATTTAGGCTAGGGAGTATGTATGACACCCACGTGGACTGTTCAGCTTGGACTCCTATGTTTGTATCAGATGATGAAGCACACGTACTAATGGGGTGGGTCTTCTAGATATCTTCCAGATTTATTGACACCAGACATTGAACTGATCAGCTACCAAAATCCCAAGGGATTCTGACTTAAAGCTTTTAAACCCTCTTTTCCTCCCAGTTGCCCAAACATGGTCATAATGTTACAGTATCGCCTTCCAAGCGGAACAAGCCGGCAAGAACCTTGCTGCGCGGCTCATTTTCTTTGCTATCCCAAACAGAGGTAGGTACCTTCTTCTACTTCAATCAAATTGGTCATCAAAAAAGCGGGAAGAAAACCCAACTCAAGCCTGGGGAAAACTGTAACTCAAACCAGCTCTGGGTGATGACCGAGAGATTCTTACAGCATTTACCTAGAGCAACAGAAGATGCTAGACTCCAAACAGTCAGGTCAAAAGTCTGAGCAAATCTTTACTGTAGCCACAGGAGAACAGTCTTGGCGCTATCTGACCTGTGCCTTCACATGAGATCAGTCAGGGCACTTGCCTGTTAAAGTAAAGTAGAAGCTATTCGATGATTTAATCACTATTTATCCTACTTTGCCTCTTGCTATGATATCCTGGGAAAACAGAATAGCATGGCTGGCATTGATAGTCTAAATATTACAGGCTATGTAAGCAAATCAAAACAGAAGGATCCCTTCAGTGCAGTCACTGAGCGCAGTGTCATGTCTCCTACACTGGCAAACTCCATTTTGGGCATCAGGCCTCGAGAAAAAAAGTGAGCAACAGCAAGTGCAGAGAGTGATGGAAAGCCATCTTTTCTCCCCCTCCCACCTCTGGGAATGGCCCTTCAGTTCCCAGGGAGCTCCTCAGCTCTCCCCAGCCAGGCTCCTGCCGCAGCCACTTCATGTGTTTGTCCATTTGGTGCTCTTTCTTCTTTGTTTACTGGCAAAACCAATCTCCTCCTTTACATGACCTTAGAGCCGATATCTCTTTTACTGATCAGGACCTCCAGCAGCCTCAGCTTGGCCTTAATCTGCTTGTATTCATTGTATTCTTCAGCCATAGGAGTGCGGTCTTCTTTCTGCACGTTCCTAGTGGGAGTGAAAGCAGGTCATGAGGATTTCTGTAACAGGACATCTTCCCTCAGCAGCCTCCCTCCGTCCCGCAAAAAGACCTACAAAGGAGCTTCTCTCCTCCACTCCCCATCAGGGAACAAACCCAAAACTTTTATCCTTTGAGAAGAAAAAGAACAAGAGGGGCCAGAAATCTGCTCCAGCAAAGCATGGGATGTTTTGGGAGGCTAAACGCAATCCCATGGTTCCAAATGCAAAACGTTATTTGAAAGCCTGTCCTACTTCTCTGAAACTGCCAGCCTCTACACAACAGTTGGAAAAAAAGACAGAAGAACCCCTTTCATTCCCAGAGCCATCTGAATGTCAGTGTGTTAGCATGGCGAAATAAAATACAGCTTCTCCTGGCTTGGCACCACATCACGTACATGAACAGGCACACTTGTGAAAAGGAAGAAGATATCTGAACAGATTTCTCTCAGATTACATGAAACTCTCAAGTTTCCAGCAATTTTACAAGAACCTCTAAGGATGACAGCTGGTGGCAGAAAACTAACAAGATAATTTAAATGTATTAAAGCATTCTATCAGCTTATTAATGAGGGGAAGAAGTAATTAATTTTAATGGGCAACTGTAATGAATGTGGGTAAAACACCGATGCTGATGACAAAGAAACATGTAATAGTGAGTTCTGGTAACTTTCCCTATTTGGAGGTCTTTGTAGATGCCAGACAGATTAGAAGCACATGAAGGACAGAGAGACAGCTGAGAAATTATTACCTTCCATTTTGTCGGAAAAAATTATCTTCAAAGTCTCTCAATTTTTTTCTGATTCGCTTTTTCTCTTCCCTGACTTCTTGGAGCTGCTCTAACAGTTCAGGGCTGTTGGGTTTAAATAGAAGCAAGATTATACATATGTACACAATTATAACAGGAAACACAGAGTAAATCTACAAATGTATGGTTGTAAGTATGCCAAGCAATGGAGCTGCTCCTGCAGGCAGCTCTGGCAACCTGGTGTTACAAAAAACTTTCTGAATTTAGTTCAGCAAAATGATCATAGACTTAAGCTGAAGCCTATAAGGAGCTCAAGGCAGCATTTCACAATTCACCATTAACTTCTATGAAACTTACTTCCTGAAGATGGGTCCTGTTTTAGTGACTTTCATAGGATCAAGAATCAATGGTGATGACTTAAAGCTACCACCTCTGTGTGTTTCCGTTAGACCTAGGTGTCTAAAATTTGCAAAGCTAGTTCAACTTATGTTCAGATGGAACTTCTTGTGTTCCTGTTTGTGCCCGTTGCCTCTTGTCCTGTTGCTGGCCACCAGTGAAAAGTCTGGTCCCACCCTCTAGACATTTATAAGCATTGATGAGAGCCCCTCTCAGTCTTCTCTTCTCCAGGCTAAACAGACCCAGGTCTCTCAGCCTCTCCTCATAAAAGAGATGCTCCAGTACCCTGATCATCTTTGTAGCCCTCCGCTGGACTGTCTCCAGCAGTTCCCTGTCTTTCTTGAACTGGGGAGCACAGACCTGGACACAGTACTCCAGATGTGGCCAGGGCAGAGTAGAGGGGAAGGATGACCCTCCTGGACCTGCTGGCCATGCTCTTTTTAATGCACCCCAGGACACATTGGTCTTCTTGTCCACAAGGGCACATTGCTGGCTCATGGTCATCCTGTTGTCCACCAGGACTCCCAGGTCCCTCTCTGCACAGCTGCTTTCCAGCAGGTCAGCCCCCAACCTGTACTGGTGCATGGGGTTATTCCTCCCCAGGTGCAGGACCCTACGCTTGCCCTTGTTGAACTTCATTATGTTCCTTTCCACCAAACTCTCCAGCCCCTCCAGGTCCCGCTGAACGGCAGCACAGCCTTCTGGTGTATCAGCCACTCCTCCCAGCTTTGTGACACCAGCAAACTCGCTGAGGGTACACTGTGTCCCCTCATCCAGGTCACTGAATATGTTGAACAGGACTGGACCCAGTACTGACCCCTGGGGAACACTTCTGGTTACAGGCCTCCAACTAGACTGTGTCACTGGTCACAACCCTCTGAGCTCTGCCATTCAGCCCGTTCTCAATCCACCCCACTGTCCACTCACCTACCCACACTTCCTAAGCTTACCTATGAGGATGTTATGGGAGACAGTGTCAAAAGCCTTGCTGAAGTCGAGCAAGGCGGTTTGACGTCTCCAAAACCTGAACGACCTTATTGAGTACAGGGTTGTTTACATGACACAGGCTTGCCACTGGTGAAGTGGAGCTACTATGTAGTGCTAGATTCCAAGGATGCCGAAGTCAAATATCAGTACCAGGACAGGGTAGTTTCTTCCTAAACCCTTTCATGTAAGGGTCTATTGTATTTAAAAACAAAGGGCAAAAACTTCTGACTTGGAACATAAATGGAAAACCAATTTAAATCTAGGTACTTTGCCAACAAATAAAATGCTATCTTAGCAAGAAGTAACTTTTTGAAGTTGTCTGTGAATTCAACATACATGGATGCTTCATGGAGATTTGAAAGCCCCATATCCTGATTGCTCCTGGATGGTATCTTATCATCCACCGGGGAAACAAAGCCATCAGCATCATCTTCTAGTTGATCCAAGAAGCTACGCACATTGAAATCTGTTTTCATGGTAATTGTGAAATCTGGCTTCACGTTGCTGTCCTCCTCGGACCCCTCCTCTTCCTCCTACAGAGAGGAACACAGCACCCCCATAACAGAACAGGTTACTGCTTCCCTTCTCAGAAACAGGTACCTCCTTTCACCACATGCACTGGGGAACAGGTATGAAAAGAAGTGGATAGGCAGAGCAAGCACTTTAATTGCTAAGCAATACAGGACACCAGAAGACCATCAGTAAGACAACCTACACCCAAAGCATGTCAGAGAAAACGCGACCACCAATTCAGAGTGGTTAAGGAGACCCAAGGCAACAAAACTGAGTGAAAAAAATACCCGGGGTTCTTAGCAACCTGTCGCTTCAATTTATGTATTCTGATGTAAATAAAACCACAGTCATTATGCATACTGTCTAAAGCACACCAGCCATCCTCTACATTTCACTACAAATACACTTGGCAGGATACAGATTGCCGGGTTAAAATGTGAAATGTTCTCTCAATAGATGCAGCTCAACAGCTCGCTCTAATGGTTGAATTCGAGACCTCAGATGCTCATACAGCGGTATGAATGAGCTCAGATCAGTCTTTCAATGGCCCAGATGTGGGATATGATTGACTGTAAAAGGATTGCTGTCACTAGTGTGTTCCCAACATCAGTTCTGTACCACTTAGCTGGAATATACTAAAAATTGGAGTGGAAACACTCCACCAATTGCCATTTCCCTAGAGAACACTGATGAATTGGTTGTGTTCAAATTTTCTGCGAAATTTATAGGCGCGAGATTTGGAAGTCTGTGCTGCACCTGGTACTTGCTAATTCATAGCGTTCTCAAAAGTAGGGCTTGTCCTGCAACACTGTCCAGAAATCATTTGGATTTTCAGGAGACAGGGACCGGTTTTCTCTTACTTACAGAGACATATCTAGAGAACAGTTTTCAACCTTAATATAAGAAACGAGGCATGAGCATTAGAGGAAGGTAGTAAATGCCAGCATGGACAGTAAGTCTCTTAAATATGTATGCATATGTATATATATTTATTTCACAATGATGTACCTCTAGCCAGGAAGGATCTAGGTACACGCGCATCTTTAAAAGCTTTTGAGGGCTAATATCACTGAAGTCTTCAAGTGTATGCAAAAAATATATTGTTGCACCGGGATCAAAAGAAGCCATTTTCTGTACTTTTTTTCCACATGATTCCTTGTGAATAGTTAGAATCATAGAATCACTTGGGTTGGAAGAGACCTTCAGGATCATCGAGTCCAACCATAAACCTACGCCAAAACCACCCCTAAACCATGTCCCTCAGCACCACGTTTACCCGTCTTTTAAATACCTCCAGGGACGGCGAGGTCCGTCAATTATTCAATTATTCTAAGAGATTGCTCCCATATTTCAAGCAAAAAGGGAGAAAGTAACACTAGGACCTGGCATAGTCCCATTAAATCCTCGAAGTCAATGATTTATAAATGCATACATTTACATAAAATCAAAGTTTGCCCAGAGTTTTCTTTTTATGTTAAAGCTCCAGGCCATGAAAACGCAATGCAAAGCCACAGGCTGAGAACTACAACCAAGATGTAGGCTTGAGGATGAAAATAAGATTAGCTGGGGAGAAGTATAAAAAACACAGAGAAGTTTGAAAGCATCTCAGGAAAATCTGCAGGGAACTTGTGAAAGTTAAAGCAATATTTAGCATATGATTAAATAAGACCATTTCTCCAGGTGGAAATCATATAATTTAAACAGAAGGCATAAAACATCAGCCACGTACTGTCCTTAAAGGCTGCAAACAAATTCAGGCTGGGCTGGGGACGCCATCGCTCACTGCCATTTATCAGTCCCCAAGCATGCTGTCCTGCCTTGCCAGGTCAGGGCAACTAGACCTGAGGCAGGAGAATGCTGATCCTGCTGTGTGGCATGGAAGAGGATTTGCTAAATCAATCCAAGCAGTAAAAACGGTATGCTTTGTTTTAGGGCAACCTCTCTGGCACCAAAGGAGGAGCTCCTGCACCCTTTCCTGGGAGAGCAAGTTGCTTCTGCATTCTCCCTCTGGAGAGAAAGTAAAGGGACAATTTTCATAAGCAGTGTGACAAACTGCTCCTGAGGACAGATGCAAAATGTCTTCCCCACAGATGCCCATGAGCCTGTCTTGCTTGCCTCACTCCAGGGCACCAACACGCTGCCCAAGCCAGCAAGGATTACTCTGGTCCAGAGCTCAGGAGTGAGCCTCCTGCCAACAGAAGCTCATGGGAGGAAAAGAAAGTGTAGAAATTTCACTTGTTTAGACTTCAGTGCCAAAACACTACATCTGGCTGTCACAAGATCTCTTAAAGCATTTTGCTGTTTAAAATGAAGGAGCAAATTAAAAGGATTCTTGGCGAGAACTCAAATGGAAATGGCCATTGAAGGCCGTCACTTAAAACAAGTCTCATGTGGGAATCTTATTTTAAACCTACACTGGCATTTACACCTCGAACCACAATGATCTTCACTGAGTAGATCCATTTGGCTTGTACCTGCCTGGGTCTTTAGGCACCATGAGGCATTTAGATTTTCCAGATTTACAAATATAAAGTCTCCAGAGTATCCCATCATCAGCACTCCCAGCAAGTAAGCTTCCCAATGATTTTTTCAACCCAGACAATATTCAGGATCTTGTACCCAAATGTTTGGTTAGGCTTCACCTCAAATGTCCTTTCAAACTTTTATCCAACTCTCCCAAATGCTTTAAAAAAAACACCACCAAACGAAAAACAAAACACCAAACCAAAAAATGAAAAATCCCGACAGTGTCCGGATGGTCAAGACAGGTAGAGCTCTGCCCACAGTGGACCTATGCAGGGGGTAAGTTTTGAGGCCTTTTGGCAATTTCCTCTCTTTAGTTCTGAGTATAGTTCAGTGCAAAGCTAACATGTGCAGCTTCACATTTAAGTGTTAACAGGCAGTTAAGGGTTAATGGGCTTAAGGCTGTCACCCTGATCTTCAGTCAGAAACCTCTCAAGGTTTGTATTCCCTGCAGGACACTGCTAAGCTGGTGCAATACTGCCCTGGTGCAGCACCAGCCGTGCTGGTCATCAGAGATCACCATAATCGATAGCTGTAAGTTTTGACTCTGGGTGCAAGCACTGAAAAATAGAGCACACACTAAAAGAAAAAAAAACAAAGCCAAAGAAAAACACACTCCACCAGTCTACTACTGCAGATCCGATCTAGCAGTTATCTAGAAAATACTGAGCGCTTGGTGATGACTAACCAGCCTCCCAACAGCAGCTTAACATTTTAAGTCTGCAATCTGGTTTTAATAAATACATGCCTTGAATAGTCCATTAAAATACAACCTACTCTAACTGCCTAATAATCAAATCACCTTGAATGTCTAGGTCTGCAGTACTTACACCATTAACCAAACTCTGGTTGGATAACAAATAAATGACCCAAGTGTGCTGAAGCACTTTTCCCCCTGTAACATTGCAAGGGCAACGAAAGCAAGCCAGGGCCCAGCTCCATGCTGTGTGTCCTGGTCTTCTCTTGGACCACTGGACTTCCCTTCTTCTCAGGGGAAGAAGGCCCTATAGGGTAGCAACCTTCACCACCAAGGATTACTTCCCCACAGCAGTATGAGAAAGAAAAACAAGAATCCTGCCATCCAAATCTGACCGAGCATTAACTAGCAGAACCGAGTTGCTCTTACTTCCATCCTCATGTGACTTAGTTAGAAATACCCTTCACAAGGCGGTGACAAACAGCCCTGGATAAAATAAGCATGTGAATGGGAGTAGGTATGGATCCCATAAGTGCCCCGGTTGTCTCCACGCGTGAATGTTAGTTTTGTGAGAGCTCGTTCCTGCCACGGTGCTGTGTGCAAGCCACAGAGCTTTGGAGTGAGAGATACTACTGCCAAACAAGTTAGTGTCATTAAAAAGAAAGGAGGAAAGCACAAAAAAAAAAAAGGCAAGTAATTGTGATTTTTTTTTTTTAAAAAAGCAAAACAAAATATATTATGTGCAGGTGGCGGGGGAAGGAGAAGGATGGGAAAGAATGCAAAGCCAAGGAAATACTGTAGTCTTATCTACAACAAGGGAAAAATTTGATCAGAACTGGCAAGGCTTAAAGCAGCTACTGATTTTTCAGGAGGACACTGCAAAAAAATCAACACTGATGGGAAAAAAATAATCAATCAATCATCGTTCTCTTTCATTGGTATAAGGGGAAAATTGATGCAAACTGAGCAATTAGTTAGCAGCTGGAGGTCTTCACCTTTATCTCCTTGAAGAAGGAAGCTGTTTCGCCCTCGATAATTGGCTGCAGCAAAGGGCTTCTCCGCTTGCTGGAGGGGGAACCCTGTGACAGGTGTTAACAAGTATGTTACATTATGAACCCCCTTCTCCACCACCTGCTCTCACCTCATTCTCACCCACACATTCACTCTCAGCTCATCCCTGGACCGTCGGGAGAAATCTGTTTCTTAAAGAAGAAAACCGTGCCTGGCAAACCCCCTGAAGCTTAGGCTGTTTTCTTTAAGGATGCTGCTTAGCAGGGTACATCACTGCCAAGCACTTTTAAGAAAAAAGCTTGGATGCTGGAATACTAGCTGGGTAGGAACTACAAAGTAAAGGCTTCAAAAAAATAATCCCCAGCCCAAGGCCCATACACACACAACATTTGGTTGGCTCTCCAGAGCTACAGTGTAAGCCCAGCTGGACTCTCCAGGCTTGCTTTCCAGGAGCCTCATTTCCCACTGAGGTGCCTAATGATATAGAGGTGGATTTTCAAAGGTATCCTGCCTCTGCACGAGTCTCTCACTGTTCTCACTCAAGGGACTGGGGAAAGCCAGTCTTGGCTCTCCTCTGCTAGCCACTGGGCACTTTCAGTTTTGTGCCTAAACAGGACCTGAGCTCTCCTTTGCGTGAAACTGCCCATGCACAGCTACATGGTTTCTTCCTTCTTAATTGCCAGCACCATCTTCACAGCACACATTTTGGGGATTACTTTGCATATGCAAGGAGGAACAGCTTTTTGTTTTGTTTTAACTACAGGACCACCTCCCGCTATCTGCAGAAACCCCCCCCACTTCTCAGTGTGACTGCACTGAGTAATGCTGTGCCAGTCCATTCACTTCACTGGTGGTCTACGAAAAGCGGCCAGGATATGAGAGCTGCTTGGAAACAGCAAAAAAGGTAAAGGGTCATACATGACAGACAGAGTAAACAGGAACCATGATAAAACAGTTCTTCCACAGACAGGCTGAAAGTATTCTGAGTGTATTTTTTAGACCAAATAATTTTTAAAAAGCAGCCTACACAAGTTGTCTAAGAATAGACAGTCCATTTGCTCCCTTGAGGGTTACACTGGAGTCCTTGCTAGTGATAGTGCCCCCTTGCCAAAGCGCCACCTTGAATGAGAGAATATCCATGACTTCCAGGATCTCTTTAATGCAAATGAAATGTTAGGAGACTGTTGGCCCTTTCTCTCAGCCAAGGAGACTGGTATCTCCTGTGGGACCCACAGAAGTCTGCGTTCCTGACATACAATCCTGTGTAACCAAGCAGCATGGAAGACCTACAGCTCCGAGTGGATTGGTAAAGAAAGGGAAGTGAGGCTGTAGCCAAACACAAGATGATGAAATAACAGCAGCAGCCCAATGGAAAGAAGAGAAACAACACAAGGTGAGATATGCCCCATGGCTCATGGGTGGGCACTAGAGTCCCTTGACCAGCTTTGCCTGACTTCAGTACGTGGTGTGTCACTGATTCATTCATTTGCTTGATCTTTGAGTGATAAGGGAGGTTGGGACTTGGCCTTAGTGATTGTGTTGTATGCCACAGTGTGGTGATTCCTGTTTCCTCAGCTCAAAACCAAAAAAAACAGCCCCCAAAAGAATGCTTTACTCACAATGATAGGGATGGTGTTGGCTCTGGAAAGGATCTGCTTGACCAAGCGATACCTGTCATACAACGGCTTCATCACCTGTCGTTCATTTTTGGTAACCTGAAAAGGAAAAAGAAGCGAGATCCATGAAGCCTGCAGCAGATACTCCACTCTATAATGCACGTGGCCTGTTATCGCTGTGAGTCAGAGGGGGCTTGGAGGGAATTTCATGAGGATGACAGGCCAGCAGCATTAGCCCTGAAACTGGTAGTGCAAGTGCTTGTGTACGTCACTGCATCTCCTGCCCCAGGTGCCAGACGAAGCAGCACCCAAGCTGTGGGGCGTCTTGTAATGTGGATGTACGAGACAGGTGGTTTAAATGACCAACTTAGGTATCATATGTCCACAGCACAAAATGACCCATAGAAGCAGCAGTCTGTGCTTCTAATCACGTCTGCTATTATAAGGCACAACATGAAGTTTCCCACCCTTATTCTTGAGGCTAGGATATCTGAGGCAGTGTTTTTGACCCAGGAAAAGAGAACCAAGCTGCAATCACTGGGTACTGCAATGAAAGGAGACTTTCCCAGGCTAGGTTAAGCTACAGATTTCACAAAAGCTAACTTCCTGGCATTGCTATTCCTCTTAATTTCCTGTCCAAGCCAGCAGTTCTTCATCTTTTTAACCCCCTACCCTTCCCCTCCACCCCACCTTCCCAGCAACCTTGCTGGGGAGAAGTTACCACAGAGCTGAGAAGGGATGAAGGTGCCAGGGCTGTGTGGCCAAGAAAAGACAGAACAGTGCTGTGGTGCCCACCCCAAGCCTTCTTTACATTGCTCTGTCCCTCACTTCACTCCTTCTAGCTCTGTGTTGTGCTCCCTCCTCAGTTTGAGCGTCGCAAACTGTGAGTCTTCATTTCTGTTCTTTCTGATCCAAGCTAAGCTGAAAATCTCAGCTGTACTGACAGTGCAGGAGAAGGGAAATCCACTGTGGAAAGCAAAGGTCTGTCCAACTAAGTACTAGCTGTGAGGAAGTTGGGTGCTATTTCTTCAATGCTTGTCTTCTAATCCTGCTGTAACAAAACAAACCAAATACTCAGTAGGACCAACCTGATCACCATCTTTCTTTGTATTCATCACTGTCTGACCCACATTCTATGACTGTCCTTCTATTAGATCTTTTGTCTAACTTTAGATTATACAGCTCTTATGAGGGGAAGCTTTAACTGATGCTGATGTCAGGCCTACCTTCCTCAAGGCTGCTAATCACCAGAGCATCTGAACAGCTGCCATATAAAAATCAACATAAACCAGAGTAACCGCTAGTGAGCTTTGTACAGTCTCCCTTTTCTACAACAGAAACAGGAGGAAAGGGAATAGAGCTTGAAACAGCGAGGAAATTTTAAAATGAATGCTATTTTATTTTGTCTGCAGTTGACTTTCACTGGAGTAAGCTTTCTAAAACTTTCACATCTTCCCTCCAGAGCAGGAAAGGGTGTTGGTTTGCAAAGAGCAGAAGAGCTGTAAGTACTGCCAGAAGTGGGACTGGCAGGGATGAACTCCCAAGAATCTGGAGGTAGCATTTTCCTCCCGATAACCAAGCCTATTTCCTACGTTGGCGGCAGAAGAACAGGGAGGAAGAAGGAGGAAGACCTTTTTATCCCATTCTGGGCTCAATGCAAACATCCCCAAGCCTGGTACGGGGCACACAGCTTGGCAGTCTGAGCTCTAGGGCCTGCGTGTCCCACACCTCCAAAGTGCAGGCTGGCTCCAACAGTGGATAGCCTCAAGCCGGCTGTTTGCTGAGTGACTAAGCAGCTCGTACAGATTAGAGGGCTGTGAGCAGTATCAAACAATTCAGTCAGCCCTCTCTATATGGAGTTTAATGTTGATGTTGCCTCGAACTTTGGACATTTCTCTGCAACCAATCAAAAGCATACAACTGGAGAAACAGAGTGGCTTTTATAGCTATATATTCTACTATTCGTAGCTTTACTAACTTAGCAGTTAGTAGAACAGGAGGCACAGCACTACTGTTGGCTCAGACAGTCTCTCTTATTTAAAAAAAAAATAATCCAAAAAACTATGCTGAGGCTGAGAACCAAACCTTCAATTAATGATGTTTCAAAGTTGATATATAGAATCATAGAATCGTAACACGGTTTGGGTTGGAAGGGACCTTAAAGATCATCTAGTTGCAACCCCCCTGCCATGATTCTGTACAGAAAAATAAACATAAGCCTCGGAATAGGCATAAAAATCCTTAGGTATGTTGAAGAATGGAAAAAAATAAATAACATGCTCGACTGCCTGAGTATCAGTACAGAGGAATAACACAGAGAATTAATTTAGGCATTGAATTTAAGTGTGCGCAGCCTAAGTCAGCCCTGCAGACTTACACCAGCACACTTACCAGAAAGCAGACTCTGAAAGAAAATGTTTAGCACATGGGCAAACTGCCTCACTAGGTAAACACAAGTAATACCAGCAAAACCCAAGTATATTTTGGGAGAACATCAAAATGCAAAAAGACTGTTGGAATAATGGAGCCTTTGACACAACTCTGGGGCACCCTCCACACAGCAAAAGAGCAGCAGCTGAGGAACAGACCATTGCTTGCATTGTTAGAGCAGCTCAAGAATTTCTGCAGAGATGGAGTTTTTGGCTTAAATAAAACAGTTCAGTTCCACCTTTGCAGGTTCATCTATCACTGGTGCAGAAAGACCCAGTTGCACAATAAATCTGAGCTCCATTGTTTTTCTTGTTTAGTTAAATATCTTTAAGGAAAAAAAAAACCAAAAACCCAACTTGGCTGAACTGTCCCCATTCTCCTCAAGCTCTCAGTACTTTTCCACTGCTGCAGTGCCAGGAGCTGGGAACAGCAAAAGCTGATCAGCTGCAGTCTTCCTTGCCATGCAGTTCAGTGTTGCTAGGTATAGACTGTTTACTTAAAAACAAACAAATTAAAAAGCAGTTGTATAAATAAGGCATCAGAAAGGAGAGAAAAAACAAAAGGTATGCTGACAAGCTAGACTCTGGGCTTGTCCTCTTTTTAAAGAGATTGCAGTGAATTCACTTCAACAAGATGTCACCTGTTGATTTATAGCATTGTAAAAGCAGCAAAAACAGACTCAGTGTCATGGGGAAGACAGAGAACGGTAAGTGTGTTTGCCTTGTGCTGGCCTTTTGCTACTTTACACAATAATAAAACTGTGCGTCCTCATACAGCTACGCTGTTTTCGGCTGCTGGTGTATGTGAATGTACAATATTAGCACTTCATGAAGGCACTTAAATAAATTAGTGAGACTTTTTTAAAACAATGGACAAAAGAGGAAATAATTCAGGAGCAAAAGGAAGGAAGAGATCAGGACTCATATGCAGCAGCAGAAAGTCAGATTTGTCAGCTGCGCTAATCAAGTACTCCTTATAAGCAGTAATTTGCTGGTCCCAAGCCACTGCTCGAGGGATTAGCACCACTCTGAAATTAAGTTACTTTACCTATACAGCTGGTAGCAGAGATTATAATGTCATCAGTGAAAAAGAAGAGATTCATACAAAGCCAATTTGGTGGGCTAGAAGCTACTATGTTTCTGCCATGGCAGGGATCAACAGCACACAATACTTAATTCTCTGTCTTCACAAATAGTTTTCCTTTGTTAAGATCAAACATGCAAGAAACCTCATGCCCTCCCCTTCCACTGGCACATGGGAAAAACGATCCATTTCTCAGTGGAAGAATGAAATCTCCTCTCAAGTTATGCTGTGATGCTCAGGAGACAAGCTGTTTCACGAATCCTCTGGCACAAGAGGATCATGCAAGTAGTAAGGTACAGGTGCCTCCCTGCAAACAGCAAGGTGCTGGGAGAAATACGCTGTAGCTCCTCTAAGAAGGAGCAATGTATGCACACCTGTCTTCCCAGTGAGCCATTAATACTAGCAAATGGCAAAATTCCTGGCTGCATGGGGGGGGCCACACTCAACTATTCCTGAGCAGACTGTATCCCCTGCAAAACCGGTGCATCAGCTGGCCACCAACTGGGTGTCTGTAGATCCTGATGAGTGTGGTGCCAAAATAATGCACATTCAGCCTCATCAGCTTGTAGGCTCGGTCCTACAGGTGTCTGCCAAACCCAGCGCTGTGCGCAGACGTCACCTTGCTGAGAACAGACTCAGCAGCAGCAGCGGTAGTGAAGGATCAGGGAGGTGGATTAGAGGAGGCACGTGTGGTTTGAACAGTGAGAAGTTCTAGTGACTGTGATGTCAAAGGAACATTAGGGGGATCATTTACCACAGACAGAGACATATAAAGATGTATTTTGAAAAAATACTGCTGTACGTACCGGTCTGCCGTGAATGCTTTCGTAATACAGCAAAGCTTTTTGGAGAGCCACTTTTTCAGCTGCTATCTGATCTCTTGTCATGTCCTATGAAAAGTGGCACAGAGAGCGCAGAGGGAGAAAAACGTCAGATTCCTGGACTCAAACAGTACTGATTTGCGGCCTCACCAAAGTCATGTCATTTTGTCATTAATGGTTTGAAGACTCATCTCTGCCTCCCAGTCCTCTTTTCCCAGCTATATTGCCAAAGAGACTGTTTACATGACTGGCACCCTATGCACAATGCAAGCAGATTAAAATGATATAAATTTTGCATAGGAAGGTATTTTATGTACTGCAGGAGGATTTATCAATTATCAGTGTACTTTGAAAAAAACAATGGTATGCAACTTTTAATGATGGTGGCTCTTTTTCAGTTAAGATCCAAAGTGTAAGTTTTACCAAAAAACACATGTTCTTTCTTGTTCTCCAAATCCGAGACAAGCTCCAGTACCTCTTGCAAAGCTTGCCATCTTTGCTTTGACGGCCACAAACACACTTTACCAAGAACCAAAGAGCAATCAGACCATCTCTTTCTGCCAACTCTGCTATGGAGTGCAAAGCTCTGGCTGACAGGCCGAGGGGACCAAGCCAAAAAACGGGCAGACAGTTGGAGAAGACTTCCCTAACTAAGTTTGCCTGAGTTCCCCCACTGAACTTGCCTGACAGCACCAGATACTATCACAGGCCCGCTTTAAAAGGCCAGGCTGTGGGTTCTTGCTACCATCAGAAAACAGCCAAACACACACTGTGTGTCTCTTCTGCTTCTGCAGATTTACTAAACAAAGATAACACTGTCTGCTCCTCTCTTACAGAGCACTGCACAATTTACATGTCAGCAGACTCAAGGACTTTATTTACAAGGCTGCCCAAACCTCAGGAACTAGCAGGATCAGACACAAAGACTTCCCTGCTGATAACAGAGATTACAGCAGCTAACAGAGCTCAATGCGAAACTCTGAAGAGCAGCAATAAAATGCCCTGAGAGAAGAGCATTCAGCTTTGCAGTGAACTAGAAGAAAACAGATGACTCAATCTCCAGAATCACTGGAAGATTCAGAATTTGCCAAAAGCCTTTTGACATAACAGAAATAGCCAAATACAGGGCAGGAAATATTGCAATAATTCAGAAACATTACTTGGAATATACAGAAAAATAACACACAATGACATTCTATAGAAACCAAGCTCTGGAAAAAAAAATCAGAAACTAAAGGCAGAGGGATAGAAACTAAAGCAAGTGAGCCAGGAGAAAAGGTTGTAGACTTTGTGACAAAATGTAGAAGATCACAGGGCTTTCACACGTGACTGTGGAGCCACGAGTTACCTACTTGTACTTAAAGGCCTAAATGTGATCTGTCTACATTGTACCTTAATATCTTCAGGTCGGTTTGTCTCTGTTCGTTTTTCTTGAAGCTTTTTCTGGATAGAATCAAGGGTTGCTTCCACGGCAGGCTTGGCAGATTTATCTGACAATTCTTGCTTCTTGTCATCGTCTTTTTCAAGCTGAGAGCCAAAACTCTTGGGGAGCGTGTTGCTCCGCTGACGCACAACAGGGCCAAGGTCTTCCTCGGATATCTTCAGCTTTGACTCTAAACAGGGACATTTAGGGGAAGATGAATAATTTTTCTTTTTAAAAAATGTGACAGTGACAGGATCACTGCCTAATATCAAATTTAAATGAGGCAGAGCCCAGCTGCCCCCAAAGGTGGACCAGTGGTTGCTGCTCACCTTTAAGTTGCTTTCGGAATTTGGCCAAATCATTTGTCCATTTGAGCACTTCAGGGTTGGCTGCTTTGTCGCTGTGGGAAGGCTGGGAGGAAAGAACAGTCATGCTGAATCTGTGTTAAACCAACAGGAGAGACCCACTGAAACAAGCCTGTGTCACAAAAAGAGGTACAACTGAACTTGGACCCAGCATAGAGCATGGGCACTGGCTTCTGACTGGCACCTGCATACCTCTGACGAGCTCATTTCAGACCTTGCTTTAATTGCTTCTGCCTGTCACAACACTGTCTCTTAGGGGCATCATCAGATTAATTTTCCTTTTAGAAAACACAAAACTTTTGATGGCAAACGTCAAGTTGTAGGAGTGGCTCAGAGGGTTAGATGCACACTGGAATCCTTATGCCTACTGCTTTCTAACAAAAGAGCACCTCCAAAATAGAGGAGGCCTACCACAAACAGTTTAAGAAGCATTAGCATGCATGTATACACACCAAAGGCTCCCTTACATCCAAAGATACTGAAATAACCCGAATGCTATGCTACAGCAAGCTCTGAGCATTTCTTCCAGCCTTTTCAACTGCAGGCAAGATCCTTTCAGTACAAGCCTCTGTGGTTTAGATCACCAATAAAGATGCACACATGCAAAGCTTTAGTTCCTTAAAAAGCCTTCTGTGCATCGGAAGGGCATGTCAGGAAGAATTAGAGTACAGTACACTGCTACTGCTCAGCAGTACTTGACTGTGGTTCCTTGCTCAGGAGTAAAGGCGGCTGCTCTCTCTCCTCTACTATGCACTGGTGCCCTGGGATTACCATCATGCAAATGAGATGTGCAACTGTGCTTCCCATAAGCTGAACTTGAATAAATAAACAAAGAAAGGTTTAACATAGATGTTTCTACGCAATGAGTATGTGCTTTTGGCACACCATCTTTAGTAGTGATCACGATCCTATGAGTTTATTAGGCTACCTCTTGTGCTGCGCTGACAGTACATAACGCCTGGAAAGGTAATTTGCTTGTCATGGATGCACGTTTTCTTTTTTTGGGCAGCAGGTTTTTTTCTTCTTTTTCCCCCTTATAAAAACTTTCAAGCCCTCTGTATGTTTGACAGACTTCCCTGGTGTCCCTTCCCTTTGTTGCTGATGCATCCCTCTCCATACCAATGCTTAAGTCCTAGAGACTCACTCTGTATTTCCTCTCTTCTTCAAATTTTTCCTCAAATCTCCTGATTTTTTTCTTCAGTCCTTGAATCCTCCGGGTGAGTTGTGCAGGAGTGAGGTCCTCTCTGTCATCTTCATAAGATCCCAAAGATGAACTCCGTCTCCTACCAAGAGCAGAGATTGCAGGAAGAGCTTATTCAAGCAGCCACACTACACCTTCACGCAGAGAGGGCCACTTAAACTTTGTGTAAATAAAGGCAAATCCCACAGAAGTGAGAAAGCTATGTTGCTACTCCGTAATGACAGCTAGCAAAAGATGCTATAACAGCCTCTTTCAGCAACAGCAACTCCTTAGATATTAATTCACAAACCCAGAAACAATTAGTTACCAAGAATTTTTCTAAAAATATCAGTTTCCCGTCAGTAGGAACAGAAAGCCAACACAGCATAGCTATGTGGCATACGTGACCCAAAGGGATGTTGCTTGACGCAACTGTGCAAACCCTTTACAGCTGGGTGCGAGAGTCAGCACAGGCAAATCACAACCCACCTCATGAAGGAATGAGAATTGGGAGGGGAAGGAGGCACTTCTGTGTCATCCAGGTACTGTTGGCTCTGTCCATAGGCATAGAAGCGAGGGGACAGCATAGGATCACTGTCCTCGTCCAGAAGCTGGCGAATTAAGCGACCGGCCTGCGGGGAAAGGCGAGCCTCATCTGAGTCTAAGCCGTCTCGCTGCCATGAGGAAAGAGCAGGGATGGGCTCTGGGAACAGTAAGACAAAGGCTGGTTTTATCGTTTTTGTTTTACATGTACGACAGACTCCAGGCAACTTTTCTAATGAACCCTGACCCCTTTTGTCCTGGACCATGATTCCTTGTTGTCAGGCATTCTCTGGGTCGTTAATGTGAGGCATGGCCTGCCCACAGCGGTACTCTACATAAACATACATAATCTCCTAGGTGCAACAGAAAACTGTATCCAAAAGCTGGCCAGGAATTACCACAGACTGACACCAAATGAGGCTATCTCCAGCCAGCACCTTTGAGGAAAATGTTACGCTGAACAAGAGAAAATTACTGGCACATGACAGTATAAAGGAGGCAACTGGATTACAGGAGGATTTTTTTTTTTCCGTTTCAGGATGTACAAATGCTGTAAATAAATAACTTATTAATTGTCCTCCTGTAGCCTCCAGCACTCCAATAGGACCCTGAGGCCCGCTATTGCAAATTCAAAGACTAAGAGTAAGCGTAGGTTCTTCTAGACTGCAAGGAAAAGGTGTCTCACGTTACTACCTGTTCCACGGGGTGCCTAGCCTGTAAATCAACAACGATAGTAATATGGGCTGAGTTTCCCCCTTTTTTCACGTGCAATCCTGCTGCTTAACAGCATGGTAGACAAGTGAGGAAATGTTCAGTCCCCCGGACGATCTAACCAGCTGGAAGTAAAAGAAATGTTCTACAGGGAGATGGTGCAGTGGGAGAGAAAGGGAAGCCCAACTTCGCACTGCTGATTAGCATAGCGGAGCCCGCGGAAAGCAATTGCCTCAATCTTGTGATCACTCCCTCCAGATGCCATAAGGAGTCTAACATTTTGTGTTCAGATAGTTTACTAAGCTGATTTGCATGCTCCTACTTAGCACCACAGGATTAGACAGTTTAAGAGCCAGGCTTTGAACTTATAAATCTAACAAACAGTTCTAGAGTCAAGTAACAAAACAAAAAACTTGTAGAAAGCTCACAGACCAGTTGCAGAGCTATGGACTCATTATTTCCCGTGCCTAGCGTGTCTTTTCTTCTTCCATGAAAAGAAGGGGCTTTTGAAGTTAACAATTTTTGAATAAAAAGCAGCATTTCCTTTTGTGGAACGAGGTTAACATTTTCATAGCTCAGAATGGATCGCATGAGGATTCCCTTACAGAACCTCTATGCTGTTTAAGATTCCCCCTCCATGTACAATTAGGACAGTGCAAGATTGTCCACAATTCAGTAATGACAGGCTCAGTTGTATTTTGCCTGTACACAGTGTCAAACGATGCTCTCCCTCCCCTTCCTTTCCTCCTTAGCACATGAATATAAATGGCACACCTCAGCTTAGAGGCTGGCGCTGCCTGCAAATTGATGAGTTGCTCTGAAAGGGATGGCTGGAGGGTTTTGCATAAGAGCCTCTCGCAGGTGCTAAGCGAAGCGCATACAAGCCCGGCCCGCAGAGGCTACGCCGATGAGGTGTGCAAGTCCCCAGTGTACGTAGGTTGTTTTGCCGTGGATTGCAAAGCTTATGCAGCCTACATTTCTCTCAGTTAATTTCTGGAATAAGAGGGTTTTTTTTCTAAGCTGTGTTCAATCTTGGCAGTTCCTAATACCTAAAATATTTTGCCCAAGGAATCTGATAAGAAGGAAGGTGAAACGAAGGGCAAACCCTTCAGTCAAACTGCAGCGCTTTGCTGTCGCACACTTCCCTGAATCTCTCATGATTTCAGGAAGGTTCTCACAAGATCTCTTATAGCAAAATAAAGGCTAATAACACAAAACGAAAACATCTGATACATTTGACTAGCAGGAATGAAGTTAAGTGATGCACGTGATTCTTCCAGACATCTCTCATTTCCAATTTTTGGAATACACTCTCGCCCCCAAACAGAGCTCTTGGGGAATTGTTAAATCACACCTCCATGAGATTTACACAGATGGAATAAACTTAGAAGAAATCACGAGCATATTTAGCAGTAACCAAATTAAGCTCCTACCATACCAGCTAACAAAGCCATTATTAATCATGCATGACGCATGTGACTTTGTCCCAAGGTGGATTTATATACCAGATAGCATGCGACATTCAGGGAACTGCAATAGCTCAAAGAGCCTCTGATCAAACCCCAAAAGGCAGCAAAGCACTTTATGCAAGCTAGTGGAGACCGAGGTATGTGTACTTTTTTGTTGGATTTAATTCTAAACTTGGTGATTTCAAAATACTGCCCAAAACCAGAAACTCACATTCCAAATGAGAAAGTGTTAAAAAGGAGAAGGAACAAAACCCTTAAAGGAAAAATCAAATTTGAGACTTGACAGAAGAAATGGCTGCTATAGAAAATCAGCTGGTTTTAACCCTGATCCCTAGAAAGCCTGACTCTATGGATAACTTGTTCCCCTTGATAACTGTAAGTATTTAGAAGAAAAAAAATCTCATTTGGACAAAAAATGGCTAACCCCCTAGAAAATAACACAGCAATTAATTAAGGAACATATTTAGGTACTTAGAATCATGGATTTTTATCTACGTCAGATCACAAAGTGGACCAGAGCTGCAGTCCAACTGACTTCTCTCACATGCTGGCCAGGTGCCCGGCACTTCAGCTGGAAGCACTGGAATTGCTGGATTGCACAAATATACAGGAGCCCGCTGTAAGCTGACACTTTTTCTGACAGTGCACAATCAATCAATTCCTTTTAACAGAATACGTAATAGCTTTTGTTATTCATTTATCCAAGATTGCTATCAAAGTGTTCAGCGTTTTCTGAAGGCTGCTATATTACTGTACTTAATGGTTCAGGTTTGAAGTACCTGCTACCAGGATTAATGTTGCCACCCTTTTGCCCTTCTGCTAACTGAAGAATAAAATCTCAGTAAAGAATGTAAATGCTTTACCTTTCCTTTGCCATTAACTTGACGGAGCAGTTACCCTTATTCATCTTCAATCTGGAACAGATCTCTCTTGCTCAGAGAAAACTCTCAGCTTTCTACTCATTTCCACATTCTTTCTATGTACTATTTTTTTCCCCATTTTCCATAATGAGAACCTTTCATAAAAAAATACTTGAGAATATTTAACCACCATGGCTTTACTAGTGCAGAGAAAGGGTGAAAAAGTTTTCTACTTCTTGGTCAGACTCTCCACGCATTTCTTTTAGGTATGCCTTTTCTAAGTTGGCGCAGAAGAAGTGGAATATGCTGGTATTGAGCCTGGAGTCCTTCAGAAGTGCCACACTCCCTCTCAAAATGCCACCACCAGCTAATCTTTCAACAAAGCTGTCAGCCATCTGCCAGGTGTTGCTCCGCAGAACTCTGCAGGCACACATACGCCTACGGCAATACGACCTCTCTGCCAACCTGCTGCATGGAGGGCTGCAGATATTAATAAACCTGTATCACGAGTAGGAAGAAAGATTAATTGCATCAAACTGATGCATTACTGGTAGGCTCCAAGCTGTCTCGCTGACAAAAAATGACTTTTTTTATCATTACATTGTATGTTTGCCACAGAGCTACTGGGGCTTGCAGGGCCAACAGAGGGGTACCCACACACACACATCCCACCTAAGATGCAGCCAGCAAAATGCCGTGGGCATCTCCCGTTTCCCTCTCTGCAGCCGCACAGCTGATACACGCTGCTAACACTGCTTTTGCACACACCCATCTGACAAACAAAGAAGGCCAAATCTTAGCTGCTGTAAACTGAAGTAGGTCTGGAGGGATTAAAAAGCCTAAACTAATTAAACACCTGAGGTCCTAGTATTAAATCCCATTTGAAAGACCTCAGAAAGACCTCTCATAAGGAACCAAATAAAGCCATTTAAAACCCCAAAACATTCACTAGCTCAGTAACAACCTATTTTACTCATCTTATAAGTAACTGTTTGAAAACATCCTTGTTTGAATCCTTCAGGAGGTACTCCTCCTACGCAGATCAAAAAGAATGGCCCAAATAAAATGATACCACACCTTTTTAGTTAGTAAGATGACACATCTCTCAGCTAGCAAGCCAATTTTTTATTTTGTTTATAATATAACGTCGTAATAAACAATGAAAACCCACATTTTAAAAATATTGATGCTATTAAATCAGTAAACAATGCAATTATTCTTTTCTACACATAATAATAGAAATGCAGTGTGTTTCATCACCTTTTGATTTCTTATGCTAAAGTGTTACACACAAATACACTGATGCATCTAAGTCCACAGTGTTGGAAGAAGGAAATCTAAATCCAGCTTCCCTGTCGTTATACTCTTTGGATTTTTTTTTGCTTGCTCTGTCCTTTTTTTTCCATGGGCAAGTATCAATTAAGTCAGCATCGAAACTATTTGTAGATGAGCTTCACCCTCAGGGTCTCAGTGCTGCAATACTTGAGTTCTCAACACTGAGAACTCAAATTGTGTTTTAAACTTCTGCTTCTATTCTTTTTTAAGCTTGAAAGTTCGCAGAAAAATGTCCACTGATTGTTTCATAAGTGCTTGTTACTGCAAACTCAGCTTGAAATCTCATCTACAGAACTTTTTTAAAAACGTCGGCAATAAGGCAACGTAGGCAGCAATCACACGCCATCGTATTGATTTACTGAACTGCCTGTTCAGCTCCAAGCTGCTGACAGGGCCAGCCCCTGTTATGAAGAGCAACATACTTCCAGATTTTCCTTGAGGGCAGGATAGTGAGTTCTGGGCTTGAATTAGAAACATTTGGTAAGAAATCTGCACAATAGTGCTGGGCTGTGAGAGAACACTCTGTCCTCCTCGCTCACAGCACTCGATTCAAATGTAATCCACAACAATTAAAAACCTTTGCTATGGAAGTAGCTCTGAAAATGCTTGCTCGCAAGCTGCCTCGGCTGGCACCGACTGACTGGCTTAGCAGGCAAACCTAAGCAGTTGGACATCCTGCTTCACAGAGACCGCTCGGTTCACACACAGCCCGAGAATAAAACTATTTGATTTGCGCCCGCCAAATGCACACTAGTAAAATACTTCTCTCAGACCATGGGAAACGCACCTAGGCTAAGTGGTCAGCACTTGGATTTGGCTGGGGCACTGCTCACATCCTGCATGCTACATCAACAGCCTGGTGATTACTACACCTATGCCCCTATACGTAGCAGGCAAGGTGGAGGCAGAAAGGGGACGTATGCCAGAGTGTGAACCTATGCACTGCAGGAAGCGGGAACCAAATGTCTCTGTCCTCTCTCTGCTCAGCTTTAGGTAAAGGGAGCACAGCCTGGAGAAGAACAGCAAATTTCTCCTTTTTTGTACAGATTTGACTATGTGGTAAACTTAAAAAAAAAAAAAAANTTACTTCTAGCATAACATAAAAGGCAGGGGGCCCTGTCAGCTCACCTAGCAGCAGTTATTGCAGTTCTCTCCCCCAAAATGAGGCTTTTTAAGGCAGCTCTGGTCTTAACATGACGGACAGTCTGCCTGAGTGACAAATAAAAGCTAGTCAATGGACAAGGTTGTCTTGCATAATTTTGTGCCTATTCTTCAAGACTCTTTCCTAACATTTGACTGGAGGCAGTGACAGCTACAGCTGAAGGCAACCCCTCAACGTGTAATTGTTCTCACAAGCCATTTGTGAAAGGGCCACCAGCTGCCCTGGTCACTAGATGCTCTGTATCTCCCGCAGTATGATACAGAGGACCCTGCCCCCAAAAGTCAGCTCAACTATGTCCTGGAGGAATGGGTAATCTTCTGAGAGATGGACCTACCAAATCTGCTAGAGCAAAGCAATAAATAACTCTGTGTCATTGCATTTGGAAACATAGTCCTTTTCCTTTTCACTGGGGATGCAACCAGAGCTGTGGCACTGATCCTGGTGAGATGTGTGAAGGTTGGAGTGACACAGGCTGGCAGGGGAAGGGAGGATGCCCTGGCTGCTAGAGCTGTGGACGAGTGGTACAACCCTGCCTTGCAAAGCCAGTCTCAATGACAGACTGCAGAAGCAGTCTGCGCGTTGATGTTAACATCTCCCCCTCCCCGGCTGCTGCGAGCTTGATTTCACATCCACAGCTAGGAAAGACTCAGTCTTTCCTTGTTGAGACACAGAAGGCACCATTTTGCTGCTCCTTCATCTGTGCCAACAAAATGGTGATTCTCAAAGGCGAGTATTTTGGATGACATCTCTCTCGCCCCAGACAGCTGATTCTTTTGCAGCTGCCCACCTCCTCCTCTCGTCAAACACATGTGAACAGAACAGAGGAAGGAGGAATCCCAGAGAAGCACTCTTCAAGCCCAGTCACACATGCTCATAATCCTGTTTCATTTTTGCAGGGCAAGAAAGCTAGAATCCAAACATAAGAGCCTGCCTGTGAAGAAGGAGTTGTACCAAAGGTGCAACTTATTTCATAAGATGGGAAAGCCTCTGGCAGACAGAAAGGAGCTGTGTTCTCCTCTTCGTGCATTCATATGACTCCCATTAGTAACCCAGGAAGGAAAAAAAAGAGTCATTATTTCCAAAGATTCACATGACGGCTGAAGCCACACATCACCTCTGAGAACACAGATGTGCTCACCCTGGCTCCAGACGCTGTGGGCCACTGCTAATTAGCATCTCAGCAAACATGCAAGACGGTCAAGGCCTCCTGGGAGCCCTTCCATGGTGCTTTGATCAGCCATGCCGCACGCATGGTGATACCACCCAGGGAATCCCTGCCAACCAAGTAAGTGGAGAAATCCTCTCCCGTCCATGGCGACTAGTTGCCTGGCTGAATCAAAGGCAGCCATGGCTACAGGTTTTCTTTACTCCCCTCCTAGAGGGAAAGGCAAGATACACTAGGTCAAGTACTCTGTGGAGGCAGGAGCAGAGACCTTAACTTCCCAGTGTTCCTCAGAGATATTTTTTTTTAGAGCAATAAATTAGTTATACATTTTCCCTCTCTTGCTTGATTAAAATACCATAGTCGCATTTTCCTGTTTCTTTCCTGTCAAAGCCCCTCTTTCACTCCTAAAGCACAGACTAACAGAAGAATTCTTGCTTGTACACAGAGACATACTCAGTAATTGGAAAAGGGCTTGATCCCAGAGGTGCTGGACACCTTCAATTCATCTCAATTTCAAATGAAATTGAGGTTTGTGGCACCCACAGAGTTCCCCCAGATTTCCTTGTCTTAAGTGAGTCAGTGAAATAGCCAACCAAGCATGCTCTCTGGAGATGAGAGCGAAGAAATGGTATTAAAATAATTTAAAACACATGCAATTTAACACTTCTGTTTGAGCTGGTGATCAGAATTTTTTCACAGTATACATTAAAAAAAAAAAAATTCTGTAAGAGCCATCAAAAGACAGACTAGCAGATAGATAGCCTTTTTTCCCAGCTGTGGTTTTCAGATCCAAATCATTATTTCCAAATACTGACTGAAGTGGAAGAAAACGGAGCAAGAAGGAAGTTCCTTTTAGACTGTGAAATATCCAGTTTCTTTGAAGTGGAGGCAGTCTAGCTTAATACTCGAGTGACCAGCCACCAATAAGTAAGTTCTCCTGAAACGCTCAGGGTCTTAACACTACTAAACAGCACATGAAAGTAATTTCAAGAATAAAACCCGATTTCTTCCTCTAAGTGACAATTAAAATTAGTACCCAACCATTATTTTGCTTCCAGTTTCTCCAAACTTTCAGTTCAATATTCAGACCAAAATTGCTTTCCTATTGTTTTTGGCAAGGGAACATGATCACATAAAGATATACCGAGCCCACTCAGGTTTTCCTCTCTCTCTCTCCTTTCACTCATACAACCAGCCATCACACAATCCTACCTTCCCAGTTGTTGTCATTACACAGCGCTGTCAAATCCAGCCGAGGCACTTCAGACACAAAGCTGTTTTCCTGATCATCAGCATCTTGATTTCTTTGCAACTTGTTTTCAGGAATGCTTGGATGCTCTTGAATCTTCATACTTGAAGTCAGCTATATTCCCATACACCCACAGAAATGAGAGAGAAAGAAAAAAAAACGTTTCAGGAAGCAGAGGAGGGGAAAAAAAACCCCTGCAGTCACAGCAGCTCACGCCTTTAGCTAAAAAGATCCAAAAAACCAGACCCTGACATTTCCAGCTCCAAATCCAAATTCCCTGCTCGGTGACCCCTATGTACTAATTGCTCACTCACACCGGTAAAAACATCTGTCCATCTGCCTTCCTTGAATTTTTCCTTCTTTAGAAAGCCACTGCAAGTTCCCGAGACTGCCTGCCCTGACAACCGCATGCAGCTGAAAACGCCTCCAGAAATCGATTGGGATGAAAAGGGAGGGAGGAAGGCAGGGAGGAAGAGAGAGAGAGGGGGCCGCTGCATACGCTTCCTACAGGAGAGCACCTCCTCGGAGCAACAACAAGAACGCTGCTGCTGTTGTAAGGCTGTAGCAATATGGTGTCTTCTAAAAAGCAGGCACCGGAGCTCCTGAGGCAGCAGCCGCAGACAGCGAGCAGTGCAGGCTACGTACATGAATGCTCTCATGCAGGCTGTGCTGGCTCAGATCAATTAGTGCCAGCTAAGCTGTGCTGGCTGCACATTCCCCGATTTCCTGTGGTTGTTTTCTAGCTGGGCGTGGGGAGAGCAGAACTATTTATGGAGGAGCTCTGGGTATTAAAGCAGTGTTGCGCAAATCCAAATGGCAGTGGGGTTTGGCATCTCAGCTGGAAGCAGTGTGGACTCTGGGAAAAAGCCAAAAAATTCACACAAGCATCCAATGACTTGGGGAGGGGGGGGGGAAGAGGCAGAATGCTGTCAAGTAAATGATTCATCATTTAGCACTACCAAGAAGCAACTGCTGTTTGTCTCACCACTCTTCAGCCCTGCACATACCACACGTCCTGTGCATTTATGCAGAAATCATTGCCATTCCCACAATCCAGAAACACAGTGCGCGTGTCTGTAATTCTGCTTGATGACACAAGTAGTTTTGTCATTCTAAAATAAACTAGCTGTAATGTCTCACAGAGGGCAGTAGCAAAAAGGAAGTGCAAACCATGTACATAAACATATAGTGTGATATGTATAAACCCACCAACTAACACAGAGCTATCCAAATAGACAGCATTACATTACTACGTAAACTATTTGATCTTGGTAAGAACAGTTTAGGCATAATTCTTTCAAATAAAGTCTAGCAGGTAGTCAACATGCAGATCCCCCCCCTGCAGGTACTTTGATAATCTGGTTAGCAATCTGCATATGCTGATGTGTGAAGTATATGGGCCTTAAGAAAATAACCAGCATATTTGGATGTATTTTACTTGTGAATCCAGAAGCAGGACCAAACTGTACTAAATCAATACCCTTGGTACATGCCAGTAAAGCATTTAATTTTTTTTATCCGCATAAAGCTAATGATGTGTTTGGGGTTTTTTTCCCCTTTGAGCTGAGAAAAACAAGTAAGCTACACGTAGGAAGGGAAAAAACCTGCCCAGTAGACAAATCATATGAATACATGTTTTTATCTGGATTCAATCCCATCAATCCCTTCAACTGGACAGTGGGGTAGATAATCTCATCTAGGCTCCCTTTCCCATGAAAAGCTGGACCAGGTGATCTTTTGAGTTCCCTTCCAACCTGGGCTGTTCTACAGTTCTAAAAACCCGGGTGATGAACACCCTGGTATTTGTAAAGAGTGTTCTGCATTGTATTTGTATAAGGTTTGTATTTCCTTTTCATTTCAATAAATCGCCTTTTTGAAAAGACTGTAACAAAAGGAAACACTAGATGACAGTTTGCCAAGCACTAATAACTCGTACAGCTTGACACTAAACCTGATTACAGATGTGTTTATTGTGAGAACTGTACATGGAAAAATGCTAATTCACCATTCAATATCTTTTAAGCTGCTTCTAGGTTGGGAGGACTTAAATATTTCTTTAAGGTCCAGTAACAAATTTCTTGCCAGGATCTAAACAGTCAGTGTACATTACAAACAGAAAGACTGGTCAGTGGCCAGAAACAGGTGGTCTTTTACGTTTACTAAGGAACAAATTGTACCAGTTGATAAATTGCATTTAAATTGCCAGCAGAGTATTTTAAAGCTGAAAGAAATAGAGCAATAAGTTTCAAAACAGGTGCTATTTTTACTAACATCAAGAAGTGTAAAGGGAGGAACTTATCTAGATTTTAACAATTTCAAAGGGAGAAACCTGAAAATACCATCTCGTCACCACTACCGATACTAATTCCAGAGTTAAATATCCTTTTATCAAGAGTGTACAGTGTCTTGACTTATTAAGATATCTTAAAAGATATCTGTAGCAGATATTAGAGCACCTTCCAGATGGGTAAACATTTCCACTACAGATATATTAGAAAGATCATATCAATGTCTTCTTCCTTCTAAAGTCACTTCAGTTGTTGGAAATATTTAAAAGCTGTTTAAAAACAGGCCTGTGCTGCGCCTGCAGCCAGTCACTCTCCTTTCCTTGCTCACTGATGTAGCCTCTAATACAATGAATAAATCATTAGGTGTTCTGAAGAATAACGGTGGTACAAACCCAGGAGACTCAAGAAAGCAGATGTTTAACCTTCTTTGCATTAACGCTCCAAACCCACAGAGTGGTATTTAATTCAGTATTCCCATCACTTATTTTCCTATTTCATTTCCTGATGCCACCAGTTGCCAACCTCCAGGATGAAAATGAAGTAAGGGAGAACTAGTGTGCTTTAGGTACGGATGTGCCACAATTCTTACAAACTAAAGGGGCAGCAAGTTGATGATCCCAATAGCATTCGGCAGTCACAGTGCACTGCGGATATTACATAAATGACCACAACCTCCCCCCCACCTTCAAACTTGGCACTTGAGTTCTGCTTTTTACAAGCTGCTTCTGCAGCCATGCTTTCCAGGTACCAGTAACTACAGGTCTAAGTAACTTGGGGATAAGTCAGCTGCTTTCTTTCTCCCTGCTCCAAAGGAGATTGAGTGCAAAGCGTAGCTCAGGCAGCTAGAAATAAATGGCAACAGAAAGATCTTTGAATTCTGATCAGGGAGCTTTATTCTGTTCGATTACATGTGGATTCAAATTCATTTTATTTAAAAGGCTTGCTTCCTCTACATCCGATCATTACAACCACAAGCAGGAAATATCCTTAAGCATCTCTTGGTAATAAAATCTGATGCCAGAACGCAGCAATTCTGCTGCCTTACTCCTGAGTCATGCCAATCCCCCTCTATGCTTGCGGCCACGTTGGTGTGGATCTTAAACTCCCTTCCCTTATCCAAACCTGGGTACCCTACCATCCTGGAGTTTAGCTACTTCCAAGGGCAGATTATGAGGGCTACAAAAGCAACGAAAATTCATTAAGGACATGTGTTTCAAGGTATTTTTACTGCCTCATGGAGACCCAACTCTGCACAACCAGTAGCTATGAGAAATTTCAAATAAATACCTTTCCTAGTATCTTCAGACTGAAGACAGGATAAAAAGAGCTAAGAGTAAGAAAGTCCCTGTCCCTTCCTCATCCTGAATGAGTTGTTTGTTACAAAAGGTATGTCTCTAAGCTGCCCTAAGCAAAAGGCTTATAAGGGACAAGGAATGTAAAACAACCCAGCAGGAATGTAACATTTTCTCGACTTTGTAATTCCTATATAATACAATCTCTGGGTTAAGGCTACATCTTCTCCTGCAGATAAAATTCTAAATCTTAAAACTCTTCCCAAGGAGAAGTTTATTTTAAGATCATGATTTCATTTATACCGCCCCCAGACTAATTTAAAAGCTTAATGGGAGTATTGTGTAGCATGGCAGTGACAGCACCTTCTCCACATACAAGCAGGTACGTGAGGAACGCGGTATTGCAAAATTCACGCTCTGGAAAATGCAACAACTCACAAGCAAGTGCAGAACCATTGGCGATTACTAACCCTCTGGGAGCAAAGCAGGAAATCCATCTAAGCCCAGTCAGAGCAGTGATCAAAGGCAGCACTGAGCACGCCTTGCAGAGGTTACGTGTTTCGGTGTCCCATGAACTTCTCCAGCTACAACACAGCCAGTCAGAGCCCAGCTGTTAGCAAATAATCTCTTCTACCCTTCCTGATAGATGGAAGGAATACCTACCAGAAATGAAGTCTTCCAAAGGCAATAAATGCATAGTGCCTTTTCTCACAAGAAGAGACTAGTTTAAAAATACCGTCAGCCCTCAGTTAACTCCAAATGGCCAGAGAAACCAGACACTGTCCACAGCTGCTTTACTATTCTCCTCTAAAATGGGTGCACAACTGAGGCAGAGGTGCCTCAGATAACTCTCCCTGGTATTTTAAACGCTTGGCTGTCTAGAGGTGTTTCAAGCAAACCCAGAAGAACCAGTGACTGCAAAGGTGTTCCCCTAACCCAACCCCAATCTTTGCTTTGCTGAATAGTTAGGTGAAAAACACCATAAAGCAAATGCAAGAGGTGAGTGTTGAGCAGAAAGGGAAAGTCAGGGAAAAAGCTGTTGTCATCAATGTCCCATCTCCCCTCCTGACATCCATCCCAACCACCAACCCTTAGAGAGAAGCAGGAGATGACCCAGTTTTCTAAGACAAATGATCACAGACACCTACGTTCAAAAGCAGAAGGCTGCATTGGGAAACCAAAAATAAAAGACCAAAATGATTTTTGAGAAATCAAGAGAGACAAGCTAATCTTACTACCCTGGGAGATAACCACTCACACACCCTGTTTGCAATGATTAACAAGGGAACTTGGCATCACTTAAACCAAAGTGCTTACTTCAGTGACGCTTCCCTTTTTGGCGAGGAAGGGATTGAAGGGACTGAAGTAGAAGCTTTCAGACTCCTCAGTGCTTGAGAGGCTCCCTAAATTATGTAAATAAAAAGCAGACGGCAGGGAAAGCAAAAGGAAATGCTAACTCCATTTCTCCAGGAGAAACAAAATTTCAGAGAACTGTATGCCTAACTACTTGTTTCGATTCATTAAAAAGCCCATTTAGAGCCCAGAAAACAAAACACCAAAAATCGAAAAATACCAACCTGAGAGTGCCTTAAAAAAACCTCGTCGTTTTCACTGTCTTTGCTACAAAACAAAAACAAACCAACATATTACAAATACAAAAGCAGACATGTTGTAACAAAAACAAGCAGGACTTCTGTATATACGGGTTTTAAGATTCTTGCTATTACTGCATACTTGGTAATACATTCAGTAAAAGAGGGGACACCCTGGGCTGCAGCACTTCAGGCTGCTGAAGTATGTATTTCGCTTCCTCTCAGGAGCTATTTGTGAAAAATATGTCCTTCAATTCCAGTGCCCTTAATCCAAACCAATACAACGCTCCCACCAAACATAACCGTGGAAAGACACTGTCATCTCAGGTGAGCACAGTGGGGCTGTACAGCTCTTGCAGAAGAGCGAAGCACAAAGAACAGGCTGGGTTCCCAACCCAGAGGCCAGGTGAGACAGTCCCCTGTGTGGAGCGTAGTGTGCTGGTTCAGGTGCTTCACAGCTGACTTCTTTCAAAGTCTGCACCATCAGCATCTTCAGTGCCACTCCTAACAGGCTAGGAGAAGAGTCTTGATGGCGTAGGGTGCTGGGCAAAGCCCACACATCACTTGCAGTGCCTCCATACAATTCCACTTTAAAGCTAACACGGCGGGTAACAATGTTCTTCAGCGTAACTAAATGTCACCCTCATAGTCTGAGGTGGAAGATCTTTTAGGCTGTACTATAACCACAGGGAAAATAAAACATACGTGTGTTAAAAAAAATTAAAGTATCACCTTTCTTCAGATAAAATTTCCATGTCATCAGGTCCTGCTCTGTCTATAGGCCTGGATGAGCTAAAGCTTTCCATACTCTGTAATACAGTAAATATTAAAGCAGTAAGATACATAAGGGAAAAAGATTCAAGCTGCAAGCTGTTAAACAGATCAAATATAGAAATATCCAACAGAACTTCTAGAAACAAGACAACAATCAGACCACTGCCTGCTGCACATTTATAACAAAACAAACCCCACAATTTGTTGCCCATAAAGTGCAGAATACCCAAAACTGCTCACTACTTCGTCTCTTTCATCAGATGACCTCAAAATGCCTAAGAGAATAATGCTGCATCGTATACCTCCAGTTCCTCTTTTACAGGCTGACAAGACAGGCTGAGCTTGAGAACAATTCTGTGGTGTGTGCAAGTCCTGTAAGCACAGGTATCAAAATCCACAGCACCTTCCCAACAGGACTCCTTATGCTCATCTTGGAAAATACTCCCCTTCTCGGCCCAACCCTTCCCTAGTTTCTTCTTAAACAGGCAGAAGACTGCAAAGAGACTGCCATATGCACAGAGGTAATGTGAAGTTGTGCTGATACGAATGCAGGGCAAGAAATTCAACTGGTTATGACTACTTGTTGCGAAATTTGCCTTGGCTACCATTTGGAATATTAACACTGTTGTCTTCTAAGAGCTCGAGAAAGTACTGTGAAGACAAGCCATGTTGCCACTTTGGACACATGTCCAGGAGGTTTTTTACCCTGTTTTTTTGGGAAAATCCCTCTTAAGTAGGAAGATGTCAGTCAGCAGCGCGCAGTGTTCCTGCGCTGGCCCTGGGAACTGCGTGCACAGATGTATCAGGGCAATCACAGCCCTCTCTCACCTTGCTACACCTCCAGCCCCATAAGGTGACACAGCTCAGTCATCCCAGCCTTGCTTAATGTGATTCTTCAAGTCCTACTGGTACCTGGCTACCATGTCTCTGAAACGTAGTTACAGACTTTTAATGCTTCGTGGTTCGTTTGCTCAGGAGACTAAGCGGAACTGACAGTTTTTCCACTGCTGACTTACGCTTCTGAGTCAGATGCAATTAGACAACTAAGAGGAAAGCTTCTACACACTGTCCTACATATGCTTTTGGGCTTTGAAAACAAGGAAAGTTCAGAAAATGGTGGGTAGGAAGACACAACATCACAAACTTGTTTACATGACAAAGCCCTATTAGTAAATGCTAAGATGCAGGTTATGTCCTTTGATACTCCAAGTAGGTAGTCTAATTTGGGTTATCGTTTGAACTGTAAAAATGTAGCCAAAAGAAAGCTAAAGCACCACACATCCTGCTGGCAGACTCTGAAATGCAAGTATGAAATAAGTGCACTCATGAAAACTTAAAAAGCAGCCTTGGTGTTTCAGAACGAGTAGCACCATGCTCTCGGCAAGCTGTTTCATAATGATGTTCCCAGTTGGCAATCCCACTGTAACATTTCCTCTAGCAAAACAAGCAAGAACCACACTGATGGTCATCTTGGTCAAAGCGCTTTTTGTCAAGATTAGTCCATTTTATGTTCCTTTCGGCCTTTGCCCCTTAAGAGACCCAAAAATGAGGGGCAGGGCAAAGTCCAGTGGACATAGGTAAGTTTGAGGACATTTCTTATGTGCACATTTTAAGATTTCATGGATGTTAATTCAGGTCCACAGTGAAGGCAGGCACTTCTGTCAGTCTTTTTTTCCCCCCAAATCCCGAGTCAAATTCTCATGTACATTTAAACTGCTTTACACTCCACAGGTACACAGAAAAGGTGCAGAAAAAAGTGTAAGCACTTGACCTTTGCCTCTCTTTGCAAGCAAAGATGCAAAGTAAGAGTGTGTTCATCTCACTGTGCTCTTCACGAAGTATCACATGAGTAGGTTACCAATATTGAGCACTAAACCTAAACACAGCCTAAACTTTTTGGCATCTTGCCTCCTTTTTATCACAAAGAGAAGCCAAAATCTGACTCTTTCTAGAATCTCTGCACAGGGTAAGAGCACATCAGATCATTGAAATTTGTGACCTAAACAAAATGAGTCATAACACAATGTCACATTAAGAAGGAACTAAGTCACAGCAGGCTTTAAAGCTTAATCAAGTACAACGGAAGAAAATGCCCTATAGCTTGGAAGGACAGTCTTTTTACACAGCTTTCACTGTTACTAGTAACCGGGTAATCCATGCCTGGCGCCAGGCACCGGGATGCACAGCACTTCTGCCACTGTAAGCAGACCCTGCACTGAAGCACAGTACAGTTTCTCAACCACCGACACCATAATCAGTGTCCGGTCTTGTTGAGAGGGAAGGAGGGCGCATCAGTTTTATTCTACAGCTTGTAAAAATTAGCCAATTGTCTTCTACTGTGAAGTTCACACAAGAATATACTGGGCAAATTCTACAGTATTCCAGATTTTTAGCATATTATATTGGTTTCATTTACCTCTGCAGTAAAAGGTAGCTACAGGGATCACCTTTTGGACCAACACGCTCCAAAGCGTTTTGCAAATTGCAAACACCACAGTAACACACAGACTTTAGGGAAAAGGCATAAAACACCTCTGTCATCTCGTTATCAAGAAATCACTTGCTATCTACAGTTTCAGAACTTAGCAGGAATATAAAAATAAACTTGACCTGAACGTGTGAACCTACATCTGAGGTTCCAATGTCCTTGCAAGACTTTTGAAAGACTGGGAAAAAGACTTCTTTTTTCTCCTTCTAAAATGCTTCGTTGAATTCAGAAGAAAAGAGCAAAAAGTTTTGGAAAGAGAAAATTATTATGGATGGAGTAAGAGGATGATAGCAGAAATACAACTTCTCAGTTGCCTCATCACAAAGGTTACAAGTGCGTGATCCAGTGTTCCCCATAGTCCAAACCAGCCACTTTAGGCCTGTACTGTAGGCAAAAATGGCTACCCAGGGGAACCAGATGTGCACTGAAATAAAAAAGACTTTTTCCCACCTAGCACTAGGCGTCAAATAGTACAGCATGCTGGCTTACCACAGGACTGTCCTGGTTGTCATTAAGCTCGGAAAGCTTGGTGCTGGATTTCTGCCGTTTTGGTTTATTCCTTTCACTAAGATATCCGGAGCTGTTTTCTTGTAATTTTTCTACTTCTTGAGCAGCTAGAATA
The DNA here is from genome assembly GCA_013398295.1 of Chionis minor. NCBI lineage: Eukaryota > Metazoa > Chordata > Aves > Charadriiformes > Chionidae > Chionis > Chionis minor. The sequence goes on from VZSF01006303.1 coordinate 767,777, forward strand.
CAGTCTTCAAGATTGCTGAATCCAGAGGGAATGTTTTCTTTGTTGACAACTTCCCTAAAAACAAAAGGGACATTACAACAAGAGGTTGTTTAAAATACTCTCCCGCTACATTTATGGTAGCTCTAGAGAAATGCATCATGCTGACTGGTGCAGTTCCGGCAACATCTTCTACACCCTACGAAACCAGTATCTCTGGTTCTTCCTACTGCAGCAAATACCACACACTGTGCAACGCCAGATCTCACTGAGGAGTGAAAGCCAGGTGTATACACCTCAGGTGAGAAAGCTGCGAGGATCAACGTTTGGGACTTGATTCACTTCCCACTAAAGCCAACACAGAGAATCCCATTGACTTCACATGGAAGCTGAAGTAGCTCCTGGCGGTCTGTGGTATTTTTATAGGGAATATGCAGCATATTTTCCTTTGAGACACGTGCTTTTAATTTAGAAAAGTGATTCACAGCTGCAGTCCAAGGATCTCCTTTGGCACACGACACCGCATAATCAGCCCTCTAACTCATATTCTCAAATGCAAGAGCAGGACTGTGGTGCTTTAGCCAAATGTTTGGTTCCTATTTGGGAATTATACAAAACAGAAAAGGGAATGCACCTCTGCAATGGCAACACAACTGCTAGGACAGAGGACTGTTCTGCTATGTTGGGAAGTGAAGGGGACAGCTAGCTTTAAGTCATCACATGATGCACTAGCTGGGACTCTCGGGGCTCGCAGAGTTTGTGCATGTTTTCCAGAAGTCTGGTGTATGGCTTATCTTGCCCTGCACAATTTGCCTGCTGGATCCTTCAGCAGGCAGTTTTCCCTTCACAACCTGTTCAGTAGTCTTCCCCCTACTTTGTGCAATAAGGAAGACACACATACATAACACATCACTGCATTATGGGAACAGGAGAAACACAATGCATCTCATTCTTCACCACTCTACCTTGCCGGAGGCTAAAGGCCGGCTGCTTACACTTGACATGGAAACTGGAATGTTTGCTAACTGTTCTAAGCGTGGCTGCCTTTCACAGTGCTTTCTGACTCCAAAACCTGCTTTCACAAACAGCAAGAAGATTTCACTAGACTTGCACTTGGGTGACAAGAAACCAATTACTCTCTAGTATCCGGACAGTGCAAACATGACAAAGTATTCAGATCAAGAACGAGACCAGAAAGTTACAGTGATTTTCTAGGTCACAAATCTCCAGGTTTTGTTGGTGGAAGAGATATACAAAGAGGCATTGTAAATCTATGATTAAACTTTTACGCGTAAGTTTTTGTGCCTTTATGTAAGTCCCTGAGCAGACCAGTTACATATACATAGTCTGTGGATCATGTAGACTGCAAAGCTTGGGAGTTCACGTACGTGTTTTTGTGATACATACTATTCCTAGTTGAAGTCCCATCTTGTGACATTACAAATCCTCTTGTGATCCATCACAAGGCAAGGAGATGAAGTCACTGTCAATCAAAACAACAACTACGGAAAGAAGTTTTGAAAAGAATTCCCATTTTTGATAATTCACCCAAAGGACTTCCAGCAACCTGACCTAAGGGAACCAGGGAAAACAATTTGAACCCTAGCCAGTATTCAAAACTTCCGATATGCTTTAAATCTTTGTCTCTGGCTTTCCAGACCAAGCCTGAACAACCGTGTCAACCTTGTCTAAAGGCAGCTCTGTAATGCAATGTTGAAAAAAAGCCCCGCAGTACTATATGCTTCCAAACACGTACACTAGCCAGTCTCTGACCTACTTACCTGAGACGCCTGTCAGCGGGCCTACGGAACAAGAAAAACTACTTCAGAGCTGCTGCCAGATACTTTGGTGACTTGCAAATGCTAATTTCCCAGTCTTTTTTCACAGCGTATTTTCATTCACTACGGAAATGGCTTTTTATTTTCTAACTATGGACTTTTTTTACAATGGTAACATTGACACATTTTGGTAACATTTGACACATTTGCATGACTGCAATATTAACACAAGGTACTGATGGTTATGCACCTGTATAAAAGTGGCTTTGTATAGGAAGCTGCAGATCCAATAGGATATAGGTAATTCATCACCCGGGGAAAAATGATGAGAGACTAGATGTTTATTTCGGAATCTAACTCGAAATCCTAGAAATCCAAGTCATGTATACATGTTCTTTACAAAAACTAGTGCTGCGTTAAAGCTAGATATATGTGTAAGCACTGACTAGATCATGGACTTGCAAAGTCTGTAGTTACAGTTCTTCAAAGACAGCTATGCCTTGGGCAAATGTTAAGGCTGTGGTGGTAATACATCTATACCACACAATTTATGCCACAAGTAGAGGAGTATGAAAGGAAAAATGGGCATTACTTTTACTCTTTGACAGACATTTAATGTAATTCACCACTAAATCATGTTTAAACTTTGTGTAACGGGGTGAATAAAATTTCTTAAATTCTGATTAATCAAAAGGAAAATTTTTCCATTTTCAGACAAACTCCCAGGGCTCCTCAGTAAATCCAAACACAAGCTGTGCCTCCACATACAAAAGGAGAACTTGATCTCATTTTTCAAGACATTCTGAATTCAGAAAGGCATCTAAATCCAATGTTTTTATATAAAGAAAGTTACAGGCAATAGGGCCAACTGCTTGGGGATTTCCACTAAAGCTACAAATACTGTAATTAAACATTTCCGAATACTGTAATTAAGAACTCTACCATACTTGTTTAAAAAAAAAAAAAAATTCTTATCATGCTTTGCCCCATTCCATGATCTCTAATAAACTCTACATTTCCCAGCTCTAACTGATGTCGTGGAGGTCTGCACTTTCAACTCGGGGCAAGGGCCAGTGCATTTCATCACAGAACTAAGCATTGCTTTGATAAGAGGACATGACTAGGGTACGCTTAATCAAATATACTTTCCAAAACAAAGAAATCAGGCTCGTACATGTCTCTGTTTCTCCAGGCTTCCTCCTGCTCTTTGTGGTGTCGCCTCCTCTGCCTGGCAGACACATTAGAAGAGGCTGAAGATGTTCCCGATTCAGAGTCCTCTGAACTCTGGCCGCCTGAGCCATGAACATCAAAGAGATGCTGCTCCACGGCTGAGCGGATTGTCTTCTCTAAATACCTGTCAAGCCGAAAAATAAGGTCAAATTGAGCTCAGAGACTTTGTGGAGCTCCCTCTCTGCAGCAATAAATAAAGCAAGGGTATCTGAGATTTATGTTTTATTATGATGGCAAGGCAGTATAAAACGTCCAAGGGCTGTGACATCTGCAAAGAGTTAAGCCAAAATCTTCCAACACCTTGATGTTCAGGTCCCTCAGAAGAGCTGAGCCTTCCCAATTCATCTTCCTCTTTTTTTGTTTCTAAGGATGTTTGCACCCTCAGTAAAACAGCTAATTTTACTTACTGCAGCTCTAGACATTGGTGCCTAACTTTCACCCTCCGCTTTAATAGCCCTTGCCCTGACAAAATTGTATTTAATACCCAGCCATGCTGACACTGGTCAAGTCTCTTGGGCAATCCAGGTTCAATAAGGCAACAACAGATCATCTGCAAGCAGGTGATTCACTGCTGTCTCACAGGAGGATGGGAACATGCAAACAGTACCTGACTACTAACTCCTCATATGCTTAACTCGGTGACCAAGCACCAAGTTCATGCTGTTTTTGCACTGTTCTTGTGCCACAAATCCACCCACAGCCACCCCTGACTTACTCTGATGTGAGATCACCATCACACCCACTGGCAGGAAGAGGGCATCCACACAAGCCACAGCAAGGGAGCCTCTGCAGCTGCATCAGTTGAATATGTGAGACTACTTGAACTTTCAATGCAACCAAATCTCCCTCAATTTGGTACTGACATTTTCCTGTAACACTTCCATCCTTTCTTAATCAGAGGAAGTTTTTATGAGCAAAATCAATTTTTTTTTGTGTGTGTGTGAAAAGATCATTGGAAACACATTTTTGTACATCCCTCTTTCTTGCAATGCTTTAAGCAGTCTGCTGAAGAACGAGTTTTTCAAACATGCCTTTCCAAAGTCCATACATAGCTTCTATTGATTTTTCCATAATAAGGAAAAATATTTGCAGGATTTGCTGGTTAATTTTCAAATGAGTAGCTGTGAGTATGCGAACCTGTACCTGGGCTGCCTTCTCCAGAGAATTTACAAAAGTTGTTGCTATAGCTGCAAGTCTGCTGAGACTGCAGTTCCTGAAAATGTCAAAAGATCTTAGCAAGTGCAAAAAACCCACATGGTTTAACTTGGCAAGTATGTCTGTGTTTCACTTATTGACAAGAATCAGTTCGGCAAACCCATTAGCCGTTGGGAATTTCCAGCTCCGGCAAGGGAGCCAATTCATTAGCTCTGCTGCTCCCAGTGACGGTAGTGGGGTCAAGCCCCATCCCACTGCTGGGATGCAACAGGGTGCAAACAAGAGCAAGAGGATGACACAGTGTGAATGGCTTCTGTAAATATGCAAGTTCTGCCTAACCAAAACATTGCAGGCACGGTGCAAGGAAAGAACCAAGGGCCTGGGAATTTTTCAGGAGGAAATGATTTATTATCATTGCAGATGCTTTGGTTTGAGAAGCACTTCTTTTCGTTGTTTGGGCAAGAAGAAGCCTTAAAGAGAAATCAAAGAATAACCAGCTCCTTTAAAAAGCTCCAACATACAAAAAATGTAGCTACAAAACTGTGAAAGGGACACTTACTCTCCTGTAGCAGGAATGTTGCTGCTGACTTGCGATACATGGGCACTGTGTAAAAGAAAAAAAGAGGAGAAAGTTAGATCCAATTATCACAATAAGGTCTTAAAACCCCTTGTTCTTTCCAGCACTAAGATTTAAAGGTCTGAGTTGTCTCAACAATTGCATGCACACGCCACGGGCTTTCCCCTTCAGGAATTTTCTCTCCCACGGTGACGTGGAGTATTTTGATGATGCCAATATCCTCAAGAATTAATTCCCCTGTCACTCCCTTGCAGTAGGCTAAAGTCTAACAGAAAATATTTCAACTTCACCATGTTCCAGACTTTTTTTGCTTTCTTCTGAGATTTCTGCCACTACAGGTTGTTTTAGCCTCATCACAAAAGTCCTTGCCTTTTGAGGCCAACTTGAAAATCTATACACTGTGAAAGGGGAGTTTATATTTAAGAATCATTAAATCTTAACAGGACAAAAGCAAAACACAGGCTTTGCACAGTTATTCTCCTGCCACACTCTGATATTCATGTTCTTTGCTTCACATTTTTAAAAATCAAACATATGCTCTCTTCTTTCCCTTTTCCCTCAGTCTGTTTTCAGGCTTAGGAAGAGCTGACACGATTGCAGGTGTCATCGCTTGCTGTTTAAAGCCCTTCTGAACAAGCTGACATGCCACCTCCCACAGCTGTCACTGCTCTCCTCCCTCTGCACGGGGCCAGATTCAACCTGGCCAAGCTGAGCCCTATCCTGCCCCCTCTCCCACCACGCTGACATGGCTCTACAGATAAGGCGACACTTTCTGCCTGGTTCATCACTCCTGGGATCTTCTTTAAGTCAAATCAGTTATACAGGCCTAGTGGTTTCATTTGGATTTATCCCCGTTATCAGCAGAGGCATTAGATGCACGATTGGCTGGTATATCCCAATAATATGGCACTGTGTGGCCGGGGTATGAGACAGGCTGGACGCAAGACGTGCTTCCTGCCAAAACAGCCATTGATCGCCTTCAGTCTTTACCAGTTTCTCCCAAACAGTTTCAATGCAGAAGAACTAACGACAGCTGACTACTCTTAATTAACCAAAGGTTACCCCTCTGCTTCCCTGGAATATTTTGTGTTTCCCCGTACAGACCTAGTGCTAGCTAAAAAGCTGCAGCGCTTGCAGATCATAACCACTCTGTGGCTTTGCTGGGTTCGAGGGTCACTGGTGGCAGAGAGCAGGTGACAGAGGACGAGAAGGGTAAACGAGGGGCCACTACAGCCATTTCAATAAACCCAAGAAAACAGCCCAACTCCCGTAGTGAAGTACAAACCCCACAAATGCCCAGCCGCAAATCAGACTCGCGATATGCTTCAGCTTCCTTCGGCTGAGCCAGCGCATCCACCTTGGTGCGGGTAAAGAAAGCAGCGTGCCCTAACCACACGCACATCCCTCCCAGTCCCGCCTTCACTGGGAGCTCACCTCCAGCCCCGGCACAGGCCCCTGGAGCAGTGGCACAGCGCAAAAGCAGTCACGGATTTGCCACTGTATCTCACATTACCTGCACAGCACCTGAGCAGCCGTGCCATTCAGATGATTTCATGAACAGAAGGCATACAAACAAGTATTACTGTATTTATTATTACAGGCATGCAAGTAGCATACAGACATTTCCATATAGGAAAAAAAATTTGCAAGATCCCTCTCTTCCCTAATGTAACATCTTGACCTATTAGCTACCGGATGGCATCGGAATTGGAATTGCACATTTCAAGCACCCTACTTGCTTTCCTGTTACCTTACATAGAACATTTGGTCTCTTCCCAGCCCGAAACTATTTTTTAAGACCTGACCTCCCATGGGAGATGGATTAGCAAGCAAGATGCTAGTGTGGTAAGCTAAACCACATTACATGATACAATTCATGTGCTGGCTACTGTTCCTACATGTGTGAGATTAAATTAATATTTTATCAACTTTCTGTAATATTTACATGCCATCCATACTGTGTGGGGGTGTCTTTCACGTCACACCTTTCTTTGCTGCTAGAAAAGCCCTACTCAGACAATATCGGTTCTGTTTGGAAAGACAGTAATACGGTGATTTTCAAACTACCAACAGATAACAAAGAAATATGTACAGCTACACGCCAGCTGGGTGGATGACTACAAAATGAAGCTCTAAAATTCTATTTCCCTTCTAAATATGGCTTCCTTGTATACTGCATATAACTTTATTCTTAGCCCTGTGATATTTTAATGCTCTTTCATTAGTCCCTTCTCAGTAAGATGGAGGTTTTAAATCAGAGTTTTTTCAGATACACTAAACTTCTTTTAATTCCGCAACCGGTAGCCTTCCTTGCTATTTCATTTTGAAGCTTAATTTAAATGCATTGCTAAACTGCTTGATTTACTCTGCACCAACCTTTTTTTACATCAAGGAAGTACACAACCAAAACACAGAGGGGAGGGGAGAGAGTTACACAGCGGTTTTAGGATTCGAGCCTGCCCAGGGACAGAGCGGGAGGTGCCGGAGCGTGTTAACAAACGCAGGGAAAGGCACAGCCCTGTAAGGGTTTCAAGCCCAGAAGAGCAATCAGGCAGGCGGGGCGCATCCTGCGGGGTTTTCCAAACTTCTTGGGTGGCAAGAGTTGCTCCACAGTTGGATTTACGCTTCACGGAGCAGGCGAGGCGAGCCATGCCCGGAAGAGCCCTCTTGGCATGCCCACCTGTGCAGGCAGCTGCCTTGGAAGGGCTGCTTTGCTCAGTAAATCATCCGGGCAACGGGAACTCATGTTCAGTTCATTATTTTCTCCTCACGTCTGCTCCGTTTCACTGATAGGTACAGTCAATTATCTCCACAGCTAGATTATCTTCATTAAATTACGCAGCTGCTGCGGAGCATGCTGAAAAATAGCAGCTTTCGATAGAAATTAAAGGTTCTCCTCAGGTGACAGAAAGCAGCAGGAGAGTTTCCCAGTGCTGGGGACTTTTACTTTCAGAGAGTCAGCCACAAAACCTGCATCAAGGCACACAGCTGTTTAAAGTGCTGTAAACTTTTGAACTGGCTTCTTATGACCCTTGTGCTTTTCACTGGGGGAAGTCTGACCTCTAGCACTTCCCAGTGTTGTCTAACTTGTTTACCAAAGTCTTTTGCTGACTTTCAGAAGTGCCCCATCAGCTCTGGATAACGTCTTGCTTCACACGTAATGTAAACACTTACTGCATGGCTTCTGCTCCCATTTCATTTCAACCTCAAGTATGGGAAGGTGGCATTTTCCATCACCTTTAAGCACATTAAATCTCCCTTGCCCCCCCAACTAGTGCTCTAGGTTTAAAAGATGCGCGGGAGTGAGAATTACCTCATGCAATACCTGCACCCTGTTTGGTCTGCATTGGGCAAATAACCCGGTTGAATATCAAACCTCTTCTCCTGTTTTTTTCATTCAAGGCACTATTAAGCAAAATGTATTAGCACCCAGGTACTAAACGAGCAAAGTAAAAACATCAACCAGAGAAAACTGACTTACTGGCATAGTATTTTCCCAGATTGGGTTTTTATTTATGAAGTCAAGGGACCATACTTAATAGCCTAAATCATAAGTTATACTTGCAAGTTGGAACTAAGGCAAATCATTGCTAAGATTCATCTACAATCCATCTGATTTATTCAAGAAGCAAAGCTATTTCCCCCCCCTTTTTAAAAAAAAAAAAAGCCAAGCACAACAGTAAGAAAACCTCAATAAATGCAAAAACTTTTTACCATTTTGTCATTCCAGCAAGGTAGAGGATGTTCAAATGGCTTTGACATTTCAGATGCGTAATTTCTGAGGTCCTCCTGAATATATTATTCCAATCTGTGACCTAGGAAATTCCTTTTTCATAGGTATTTATATAGTCTAAACACTGTTCCACTCTCCACAACTGTTGCACACTGTGACATGCAATACTACAGACTCACAAGGGATCTGTTTTAAGACAACTACTTCATTTAACATGCATTTTCCCCCCCAAAAGGATTGTGTTTGCATACAAAATGTGAAAATAATGATTTTAAAAATAGAGAGATGTGCTCTTAGTTACTGGGATGTCCCATCAAACACAGGACACACTTTCAGTGTTTTCTCAGCACCTTCACACTTTCACAAGCTCAGATCCAATTATCCTCCCTTTAAATATAGTACATTGTATTTCACACTACCTTCTTACTATGCAGAAAACTAACTACCGTGGAAAACACTGTCTTGTTTTCTTCAGGATTCCCGCTGTTTTTCACTTGCGCTGGGATCACCCTGTACGATGGGTGCACACTGACACCTACTGCTTGGAGGACAGACAACCCTGGAGGGGATACATCCATGCCACCCAATTTAGGTTGGTGAATTTGGACAGCTTTGCACAGGTTCCTCTACAGAGAAGGGAAATGCTCCTCTGAGGGCCTCAGACCCACACAGTAGCTGGACGCTGGGGGCAGGGGCACCCAGCAGCCTGCTATTTTCTCTCAGTGCTGATGTGACACAGGACATTAACATGCATCACACAACGTAATCATGACTTGTAAAAGGGCCCAGCACTCCTGCGAGCCCCGGGAGCTCTCATAGCATGCCCCACACTGAGGAGGAAGCGTCCAGTGGGAAGGCAGCCGAGCAAATTTCTGAGCAGGTGAGAAATCTACAAGATTTTTTCAGTTTCTTCAGAAAATTGACCTGAGAACAAATAGAGTAAAACATCTCACCCAACAGAACTTAGACTTGGCTTGCATTATATAGAAAGAGTTGTCTCGGATCACAACTGTTAAAAGGAGAAACAGTGGGCTGTACTCCATACTGCCAACAGGATATTAGTACTTCAAAAGAAGAGAAGTACTAAAACTGGTGAAACTGTCCAACGCCTCGCTCTGCACTCATGGGTATCTAATACAACTTTTGGCATTGCTTGTGATGTCAGCTCTCAGCCCAATTTCAGTTTAATGCTCTGCATGTTAACAAGGAAGCTCCACACTACAAAGCTTTTGCTTTTTTTCTAATATCACTCTGGTTTATCTCAGGACGTAATCATCAGGAAACTACTCTGAAACCATCTACGTGACTAATGTCAAATCTAAAGCATATACGTCAGCATGAAGCACGTCCGCAGATTCCCTGTCTTCTAAAAACTCATTGCACACGTTGAGGAGAAGTGTGCTTACAGGGAACTGCTGTTGCCAGATGCCGCTTCATTACCTGAAACTGCACACTGTTTCTCAGTACTGATTACTCAGTACAGCTGGCATGCACAGTCTCATTACAGAATTATACAAGGAGCAGTGTACAAATTTTTAAACAAATCTCAACTCCCTTTGCCACAAGGTTTTGTTACAAAAGGTTTTGGAACATAAATGCCCTTCAGGTACGACTCCCTAGAACAATCAATCACCCAGCAAGGTTTTCTTCTTTTAACAGTGCAGAAATCTCCTTGGCTAGTATTGAGCACAGCTGAGTCAACAAATCGTCTTACCAAGGAGTGCAGAGAGGGAGAGTAACCCTGGTCAGCAGCAGGTGAATGGATTCAAACTCCAGATCTCATGAACTCATCCTTGCAATGCCCAGCAAGAGGGCTCCAGCTACAACTAATTTTCTGCCCAAATTTATTCATAGCCTGTTTGTACGCATTTTCTCTTGCATCAGGTATTGTTATTTAACATAAACAATCTTTCCCCTCTGTCTAAAACCCAGAGGGAATACGTGTTCTCTGGTTCATTTCTTACGGTAAATAAGCCTTCCCTGCTATTTTCTTCATCTTGTAAGAGGGTCTGCGCGCTTCTTTAATTACCTTCACAAATCTAATGCCATTTCAAGATGAGTTACTGAAACTGTATGAGGCCTCATCTGACTCTTGTGCAAAGGCATCCATACGTCCTCTAAGTATACTGAAAATACTTCACTTTATATATCCACTGTCATGTGATTACTTCATCTTGAGTATTTTCATCCCATGCCTCCCTTTCATCCCTCCATGAACAAGTATGCCCATGTCCGTCTCCTCCCTGGCATTTCCATATGCAAGAAACTCCCCCTTCATGTCATGGATTTTCATTATTAGTCCTGAGATGTATGACTTTATTAACTATGTTAATATTTTTTCATGCTGTGTATTTCATGCTTATCTTTATATATATCTGTATCTATCTCCATCATCATATATCATATCTCACTGTCATATATTTTCTTGCAGAGGACACTCCCATCCCATTTACCTCTCCTAAATTTCTGCTTATTATAAGCCAAATTCATGAGCATCATTCTATTTTATTATGCCAGTTACTATGAAAGAAAAAAAGCCCATGACACTTAAGGAACTTCACTAGCAATCTCCTTCCTCTCCTACCAGCAATACCTATAGGTTTCACCCCCTCCCTACCCATCTTTAAACTCTAGTACTAATGACCATTTTCTTCATACAGACAGCATGATATAAGGCATTTTGCTGACATCAGACAGATTAGGTGTAGTCCTTTTCTTCCTCTCTCTCTAAAATATTGTAAAAAACAATTTGGTTGTACCGGTATCACCTCTCTTGACAAACCTATGTCACATTTTGCCTCATTTTCTACTTACTCTCGTACTGTTAATGACTGTGTATTCCCTTACAGAGCAGCAGTGGCGATTAATTCTGTACTTGGCCATGACTTGCTCAGTGTCTAAAGAAAAAAAACCCAGACAAATCCACCACCCTAAATCAGCGCCATTTTAGGAAATAGTGTACTGGTGGCATTCTGACAGTTCTGACTTAAAGTTAAGACCTCGAGTATTTGCCTTACTGTTAAAAATAACATACAGGGAAACATCTTCATTGCTAGCTGGCATGGTACAGCTCTGAAGAATCAAGTCTCTGGTTTGATCCAACCCAAACTGGTTTACGAAGGCACACAATGCTCCTTCACTCTGTCAAAAGCCAAGTATTATGCAGTGTTTGGAAGCCAAAGAGCTCTTGTTCCCATTTAATTAACTTGTTGCATAATTATCTATATGGAACTGCTGCATAAATGCAGCAGCGACCGCTCTATACACACACACCCCCATGATTCACTTGAAGGATTACTTGAGCAGTATTTCAGACTACGTAAGCGTGGCTGGTAGCAATACAAATGGATCTGACCATCAGACAGCTAAAGCTGACAGCCTCCCCTTCCTTCTCCATGGTGTGAAACGCAGTTCCTACATATGTCACGCACAGCTCTGGGGCAACAATCAGAACATTCAAAGTTGCACAGAAAACACTGGCCACCCACTCAAGTTCTCAGTTGTCGAAGCACCACGAATTGCCCAGCCAGCACCAGTTCTCCTGCCAAATTAACTGCACTTGGCAACTGACCTCAGGAGCACACATTTTTGATGTGTGATAAATAGCAGCAAGACTTACAAGCTGTTAGCTTTATTTACAAGTAATTGTGCCTCAGCAATGTTACAAAAGACGCAAGCTTGGCATGAAGCCTCACATTGCCAGGTGTGCTGCTCCCTCTCTGCTCCTACCAGCCATTTCTTAACTTTCCAACTATGTGTCTGTTCCCGACTGTTCCCTTCCTATTTGCAAGACATGTTCCCATGGAAAGCCATCCCTTCATTCCAATGGACACACTCATGCTTTGTTCCCCATCAAAATATGCCCACACCTCTACTTAAAATTTCCAAACCTGCTTCCTCCCTCTCAGCAATGTCCTGCTTTGATACCAGTTTCCTCAGGTCCACTCCTTGCTCCCCATCTCCTCAGCAATCCTGACAAGGTCAGCTGAAGAGAATCTCCTTCCTGGATCATTTTTCCACAATCCAGGAATGGGCTTGGAAGGACGGTTTTAAGCAGTAAGACAAATGGAAATGTAATGTAAGCCTACGATCATTTGAAGGTCACAGCTAGTCAGATAGAAAAAAGAAAGGACTATTTCCAATGGAAAAACAGGATGAGGATTTAAACTGAAGGAAACTTGTGACGGAAGAGTGTATGCAGCTACTAAATAATCTCCCAAAGGAGAAGGCAGAACCTCCTAGCACAGTTTGGAGCTTCTGGAGCACAGACCAGGCAACATCTGCACAAATACACTGCAGGGAACGATGGCGAATCAACAGGAAGGCAGACAGGACCATGCAACAAGGCTAGTCCATGAACATTTCTGCACAGTTTTAATGCAAGTCTCCATATTAAGAACATGCATGAGATGCACACTTTCTGTAGTTTGTTAGAAAAATTCTCTAAGAAAAAACCCAAGCTACAAAGACAAATATGAATATATGCAAAAGAATTAAGAAGTTGAAGAGATCACTGTAAGAATTCCAAATATCACTGCTCTCGCAAAAAGCACCACAGGGATTTCTTTTTATTTGTTTAAACTCCGCAGAGATCAAAGAACCCAATTACAATATCTGGCCTTCCTCCTCTGCAGCCCTTCACTGTTAATTGCCCTGGCTTCTGTTCTTCCACTAAGTATAAACGAAAGCACTGGAATTGAGCCGGCTACTGCAGCAAGCAGGGCAAACTTTCACTGATGTCAACAGAATTAGGCCAGTTTTACAAGCAGTGACTTTGCCCTCCAGTTGGCAAAACAAGAAACGCAATTTGTTCAAATGCGGCGCGAGGGCCATTCCCTCCAGGCAGGCACACTGGGGACCCAGGCTCTCTCCTGCTTTTCTGGGCTGCAGCAGAGGAGCAGTTGCTGCACGGGCTGCTGACTCGCCATCTGGTTCCTGGTTTCTTTCTGAGCAGCACACGCTGCCAGTTCCTCAAAGCTTGTGGCAGAAATCTCTTCTGTGCCCACTGATTATAAGCTGTTCGTGATGGGCTTCTAAGCTACATAATGAGCTGAACAAAAGAGGAAACAAACGTCCACCTTCTAACTAAGAATTTGCAAGACTGGCATTAAACCCTGAGCCTCATCTCTAAATACAAAAAAATTTCAACAGTTTGTATCTCTGAAGACTCATTCATTCCACTAGCTGAGCAATAATTATGAACTTAACATTAATCTTCAGTTTGATTACAGTCTGCTCAACATTTCTGGCATCACTGCCCACATTTAATTCCATTAACAAGTCAATACCACACAGAAAAATAAATCAAAACAACTGAGTAAATACCTCACATAGAAGGGTGACATTGGCCGCTCATCTTCTTGGGAGCTAAAAACAAAAGATATTTTTTAAAGTTAGTACACAGCTCTGTCTTGTATTTGCAGTTCATGTACAGCAAGATACCCACTCTTAAGAAGTAGAGAGAACACAAGCGAAACAGTACACCTGTAACAGAGGTAACACTTATGGCCTGTTTTGTCCTCAGGTTGTACTCATGGAAGGGAGATCTAAGTTACATTCCTTAAATCCTGAGAATCCAACCCATTTCTCAGTGTCCACGAACGTGGTGTAACAGATCTCCTGCTAGATGGCCAGGAGTCACTCCAGCTCTGCAGCACTGCCAGGACTATTCCCATAGCAACAATAAAGGATTTTGCCAGCAAAACCACCAGAGCCTTTTGCTGTCTGCTGTTCCAGAATTAAACCACCTGCCTATTAAAGCCAAAGTTGAGGAGGTGAGGGGGAAAGACATCTTGAGAGACCAAAGAAATGGCCACAGGTATATGCATGAGTCTAGGAATTCCCCAGTTTTATCACACCTGTGGCAAGCCGATTTGACTATGTCGAAATCTCCCTGGGCTTGAGATCAGGGGCTGCCATCGGCTGGTGTGGAGCTCTCCTGGCAAAACGGTGTTTCAGTGGTCAACTGACCTAGTCCAAACAACTACGTGGTGTGTGGCCGACCAGTTTCCCGATCCAACTCATCATGCCTGTGCTGGCACAAGGGTAAGACTGAGCTGCTGGGGCGCTGAAGCTTAAAGGTGTAGTGGACTGATGGTTTAAGTAAGTTAAGACCATGCTGCTCTTAGAAGGGGTTCAAACAAGTTTCACCTGGTCATTCCAACAAGAGAAATGGCCAGCCTTGCAGGGCATTTAAGCCTTGTAACTCTCCAGAGAAGGACACTTAGCTTCCTTCAGGCATGCAGGAAATGTCACCGAGGTTGATTTGTCCCCAAGGGACTTTTAATTGGGTCTGCTGAAGAACACAGCAAGTTTGGTAGGAAAGATGGGAAGCTGCACAAATTACTTGAAGCAAAAGGAGAAAGGGTAACATCCCACAGGCGCTGGAAACCAAGCACTTTTCTGCTGCTTTCCTGCTGCTCCAGCAGCCTGGGCCTGTGCCAGCACTCAGCAATTTGCCACACGTAGTCAGCCACAGGTCCTGGGGGACTGCCACGCTGTGAAAGCATCCATCGCTTTTGAGCTCATTCAGAAGAGAAGATACGGGAGAACGCTCTGGGTAAGGCGAGCTCAACTTCAAACTCAAGTTACTCGGCAGCTTTGATCTCCTCGACACCCCAAACAACTTTCAACAGGGATCTGAAGTAGATCAAGCCTGAACAATGTTTGAAAACCCAGCCCGAGTCCATTCATCTATTGAATTCTGAAGGATTTTATTTATTGGTTTATAAAAGCCTCTCTAAGCATAGAATAGAGGGGAAAGGAACATCTCCGTGGGTTTGTAGCTAGGAGATCAAACACTCACAGGTACCTTTCGCAGCTTCCACCGGAGCCAGCAGGAAGCTCCCTCAGCCAGATGAGCTGAAGCTGGGCTGCAGCCAGGTAAGCACCCTGCTCGCACTCAACACAGCCGGAGGCAGCTTTCACCGGGGCTCATTTCGAACCCGGACAATGTCATAACAGATCCACAAATACGAACGCCAAATTCATCTAGGGGGCAGGAGCAGGAGGCAGGATGCAAGGAAGTCAGAAAGGCCAGGAAAGCGGATAAATAAGACACATGAGCAAGCCAATGCACCAGAAAAAAAATCACAGGGGTTTAATTCTGCAGCATTTCGACCCCCATCACTACAGTCTGCAGAGGTTCATAAAGAGACAACTACAGACATCTACAGAAAAGACCGTCCAGCATGTCATAGGGGAAGCCCCTAATACTGATTCAAGCGTAACACAAAATACCACAGACCAGAAGAGAAGCTGCTTCCGAAATCAGCGCCACCTGTCAAAACTCACATCCCCTCTCTAACGCAACAGTGACTGGGCAGTTTTCGGTGGCCCCCCAAGAAGACTGGGAGGACGGCAGCTACTGGAAACTTTGCTGCTACTTCCACAAGCCTGTCTCCAGCTGCCGGAGCAAGTGGCAGTCGGCCACTGCTGCGGGAGCACTGAATGCCGCTGCCACCCTCCTCCTGGACCTCCCAGCGCTGGGAGCACTACAAAGCATGCAATGCAGATGCCTGCGTGTGAACTGAGGCAAACATCACCTGAAGGGTCTTTGCAAGCAACTGCTACAGCTCTGAGACAGTCCAGAAAAAGGGGAGGGACACATGGAAGTGCCCATCATTGCCCTTCTCAGAAGATGACCAGGCACGGATAAGAACCTCTGCCAGGTACGGGCTCCCTCCCCTGATGGCATGCAGTGTCTCAGCTTGCATGCCTGTTATCTCTTTATTTAGCACTTATGGAATATACTTTTTTTTTTTTTCCTTCTAAAGCATGAAGAAGCTACTTCAGACTCACAAAGCTGCTGGTAAAGTTTTTTTCTACATTCAGTTCAGTATGTCAACGGCTGTACTTGTAATATCAATGCAAACGAGTTCCAGTGGCACACACAAAACATGAAAAATGTTTTCTCATGTAGAAAAAAGCTCGTGCCGCCATCAAGATTTCTGTGCATCAATGCAACTTCAAATGACAACACCAAATGCTGTTCTGTGTATAAGCGGCAGTTGTCAAAGCCACACCAAACATGCTTTCCTTTCCATCATAAAACCTCTTCCTCATCACAGGGTTTGTAATTAACTTCCAAGTCACAGAAGCACAATGATACTGAAAAAGCCCAAATAACTTTCTTATAGTCATACTCCCACTAGTTGCTTTGAAAGATCAGATGGAAAAGTAGTATAGAGCAGGGACTCTGAAATCTCTTTTATTTCCTTCCTTTTCTTCCACAGCAAATATAACCACTGCTCCACAAGTGCAAGCAAGTTTTGTATCTGTACAAAAAACCATTATCCACTCATAAAAAGTAACTCAGGAGAAACAAATATTTTAAAGAACATTAGCTGGGAATAAGGGAGAAAGAAGCCACAGAGAAATCAGAAACCAAATACCACTTTCATTTAGATCATTATGTTCCAAAATTTCACATGGTCGATAATAATTGTAGCTGTGCACAACCTCTTTTATCCAATAGTGCTTTGCAGTTTTACACGTGCAGCACTGATCAGTAGCTGCATCCGGGATGAAGAGCTCCAAGCTAACTAGTATGAATCTAGACTTTTGAGAAAACCATAAAAATCTTTTAACTTTAAAATCTCCTGCACCTGAGTAAAGCACATTGTCCATTTCCCCCTAATCATTAAAAACAACGTATCCCAAACATCTTTCCCTAAATTCAAGCACTTTAGTCAACTCACCTGTGCTAGCTGGAGGACATAAACTCTGTAAGTTATGAACAGATTTAAACCAGCTATTCCACATAATCCACAATCCATCAAATTAGATGGGAGACCACCAAACCCTACCACAATCACTTACTGCACAAGGATTCTGTTTTGGTTAAAATACTTTATGAAATGATGAATTATTAGTGTTGCAAAGTAATAAACTGATGTGCTTATATAATACACACAAGCACAGGTTAGTTTAACGAAAGAAATTAAAGTTGTATGTTAGAGGTTTTAAACCTGTGTATATCTAATCATGTGGTTTCAGATATAAAAGAGACAGGAAAGCAAGAACAATGTACAAGATTTGAATCGCAAATGATCATCAGTTGATATTACACAACAAACAGGCTAGAAATTGGTTTAAAACCTTCCACATAGAACTCTTTGTCACTATCATTCACATTATGCTGATTAAAAACCAACTGCTTACTTGTTTTTAAAACACCTTTTACTGAAGGGTTTATTAGCATTGCTAGGAAGCCCTTTCTATCATGTATCCTTTCAAAAGAAAATGCTAGAAGTCATTAAGATATGTTTAAACATTTAACTGTACTGTACTTGGGCTGCATAATTCCTCTTTGGTTAAAGGGGTGTACGACCCTTCCAGAAAGAAGGGAAAGCCTAACACCTGGCACAGTGACCTGGCAAAACAAGGCAGCCATCCACAGTATGGAGGCGATAAGTCATTCCAATATGCACCTCTTATAGTTTAGTGGTGGGGGGGGGGGTTGTTGGTTTGGTTTGGTTTTTTTAATACCCCCACAGTTTTGTCTGGCTTTATATACGCCTTATGGTCTTAAAGTACTGAAGTGATGCAATAACTTAAAAAATAAAGAATTAATTCGATATTTATCCAACTATCACTGATTACCTGGCCAAGCAGGTGAGCGCAAAATACAGCAGTCTCTTTCTTCTCGGACATATACATAGCTCCCCCTGAGAGAAGGGATTAAACAGAAATGAATTGCTCTTTCATGCAATACTTGGGAGAGCAATTTCTCACACTCCTAAAGAACACTTAAGTATCCAATCACTTCCTTCTTGATAAAAACCAAAACAAATATCAGCCAAACCAAAAAAACTTGTTCTCTTTATTCTATGGCTAAAGGAATAATATTGTTATGTTCTCAGTGGAGCCAACAGAAAAGTTTTCCAGACTGGAAGGAATGCCAGTATCACCTTCCAGTCAGTTTAGCACATGTTAGAATTTTCAGGCACATACATTTTATAGCTTTTATGCAATGCATCCTTTCTGTCTCTAAAGAAAGGAAATAGGAAAGCTTGGGTGAAGCCTAACTGTTAAAGGATAAATTTCCACTACAGAACCACAGTTAGCTTTTTTTGCCTCCCTGTTTTGCAACAGGGACGTTACAGGCAACCGTTCACCCGCCACATTCTCAAATATGAAATGACAGTTTTCCTTTTTTTTTTAAATATCTCATCTTGCCCTTCAGAAAGACTAAGGGAGCTGCTGAGTCAGTTCCAGAGCTGAAGCTGCAAAACATCCATTGAGATGGAGAGTTCCCAATTTATTTACATGCATATGGGATATCCCATATAGTATATGGACATCCCAGGCCAAGAGGGTGCCTCAGGGCCCTTCCCCCTTGTTTTATTTGTGCTTAATTATCAGCAGTCCTTCTGTCCTGGCTTGCTGGCACTGGAGCCTCCATTGTAAAGCTATTGCTGGCTTTCCTACCCTATGTCTCTTTTCAATAGTTAAATGATACATTTAGTAAATTAAATTTAGAAAAAAAAAGTTTGTTGGTTGGTTGTGTTTGGGGTTTTTTTGCGTTGGTGGTTTTTCTTTTTTTTTTTACAACCATTGAAATGTACTTTGACTCAAGTGTCAACATGAGAGATGAAGGGTCTAGACATTGGCAGGGTCATGCTGCTCAGCCAAGGTCATGTTTTCCTAATGTCTTGCCATTGGCTCTATTTGTTCTGACCTCAAAAGTTAGATAAGGAAATGGCTCGCTTTCTATTCTACCACAGATATTCTGGACTTCAAAAGAAATTTATTATTTTTTAGAGAGAATATTTTTTTCAGGCAATGAGATTGCTGCTTCTAATTTGAATGTAATCAAACTAAAAGGCATTGAAAATTCAGTGGCGTCAAATTACTAATGATATCAAAAGTTAATGCAGCTTTTGGGGGGAGGAGAAGGGACACTAAGCTTGGGTGACTTAACTTCAAAGTTACCTCCCTCTTATTTTCCTCTCACCATTTAGAACCACTATGCCACCTTGGATTAACGGACATGCCATTTTTGCTATTGCAGGGGATTTTAACAATATTGTTCACCTATTGTGACATTCAACATTAACAACACTAAAACCAGCTTCAAGGAAGCCTCAAGTTTGAGGCCACAGTAGTGCTTTGTGCTGCACATCTTGTCTTATTCACAAATTGTTAAGCACTTCTTCCCCCCCTCGCCTCCCCGAGTCATTTCCCCATAAAAGTTATTTCAAGCTTGTGACAAATGCAAGATTGAAACTGCTCATGAAAATTTACTGCATACTTTTTTTCTCAGTAGAGTGATCTACTCATAGTTTGGGCTTCACAGCAGTGGGTAAAAGGTAACATTTTTGCAAATGAGAAATAGCAGGCAATATAAGCTTCTTCCTTCAAATAAAGCAAGAATATTGAGCTATGTTATACAAAAGAAGAAAGAATAATACCAACCTTGATGCAAGAGTAACCATAAATTTAATCAGACATGATAACAGTGTGGTGATACAATGGTCATCATTAAAAGTCAGCACTTAGCATTAATTGTTGTGCAATGCCTTGCTCTACACCCTTAATCAGAGAGGCAAGGAGGAGGAATACACTATATAGTAACTAAGAAACAAACATTTAGCAGCTATTTCTCCATGAGAGTTACTTCCATGCAAACATTTGCATCTTCCCTGAAGAGTAACTTTTACAGTCAAAACCATAACATGTCATTCCACATATTCATCTCCAGTCTTCACAACAGTTACACTTATACCTAACCATGCTTACCACTGAAACCAAGCCAAGCTCATGCTTAAGTACCTGCATAAGCTACTCACCAAATGACCCACATGCCAAAATACCAGATGGACAATCCGGCTTCTTTATTCTGAACTCACATATTACACCAAGTATCTCCAGTATCTTGGGCATGGGTGGACTGGTATTGGTTTAAGTATTAATCCCCACAGGATCCCGTCGTCTTCTCCAAAGCTGTGCCTCCAGTACTGTTTTTCGCAAAGGTATCTCAACTAAGTCACGTCTTAAGCCTGCGAGATCATAGTGTGCAGCAATGTAACTGCGGGGCCATAGAAATAGATCTCTTTGGGGAAGAGTTCTCTATGAGCCTTCCAAAAGCATGAGCTTCTGTATCCTGTTTTATCCAGCATTCAAAATGCCAATACTACTATATCATAGAGACAAGCTGTGGTGAATACAAAGGATCACTCTGTCACACACCTGAGGAGAACGTACTACTTCTTGTCCTATTTTCCACAGGCAAGATTAAGGCATGAGTACCAGCAGTACCTAGAGCAGGAGCCTTTTAGTTCTAGGAAACACTAATGTACAGCACAGCCATACACATTGGGAATATACTGCATTATTCACAGGCATAACTGTGCAGGCTGCGTGGGACGGGGTGCTGAGGTTAAGGCACATTGCCTGAATGGCAAAAAACCCCCCAAAAACCACTGAAGCCTTTTTGCACACCTCCTCCCACTTCAAAGCTACATCAGGGAAGTACAGGCTATCCCATGGCAAGCTGAAATGAGCAGAACTTCTTGCTGATTAAATGCCACTGTGAGCGAGAGGCTGATTTTCCATTTATACTAACCTATCTGAATCTACTGGAACCCTTGACAGCATAATTTTGTATAATTATTTTCTACTCACTATCCTCCTGGATTGCAAATATGTTTATCTTTTATAAAATGACGTCAATGTTAAACAGCTTGCTTTTGTTGTTTTACTTCTTAAACTAGTTGGGGCTTATTATGAAAGACAGGGCAGTGTCTTTTCTTCTACTTGTGGTTTGGCAGTAGTCCTCACTAGGATAAAACTAGAAAATGGGTCGGAAAGAGGCGGAATGAATGTACCAGCCAAAGTCTCACCTCTTCTCAGAATTTAACAGTGTGAAGTTGCATAATGCACACATACCTGTTGCATTATAATGGTGAAGAACTGTTACTAGGTAACCAGCAATTTCGATTTCAGGATTGTTTGTTAAAAGCTTGCACGCTTCAAATAAAGTTATCTAAGAGCCCAGTTTTTAGGTAAATATTCATATTTTCTTGCTTAATCAGGTGGATTCCCTGAGGCAAGCACCGCAGAAAATTTCCACATGAATTTCTGCTTTCAATCTGAGCCCCCTGGCCCCAGCCCTGGCCCCAGGCCCCTGGTACCCAGGAAGAGCTTGCCCAGGCTCCTACACCCCTCACGTCACAGCTGTGACAAAACAGGGTACCCAGCTGCGGGTCAAATGTGAGCCTGGAAGGCAAAATATTCACGTAGCATTTTGTAATTGGCTATGACTATGACTTGAAGAAGATGAGAACCACAGGTTTGAATTTCTTTTCTTTCTTCCATCAGGAAAAAAAAAAAAGGAAGCAAAACAGACAAACAAAATCAGATACAAGTTCTCTCCACCCTCAGAGAACATACTTTACTTCACATGCATACTCCAGAACATACTTCACTAGGGCTTGTCAAGCACTCCCAGTACCTTGGATAGAAAGTGATAACAAAGTCCAAAGGATCAGACTTATTTACAATACAACTTTACATACAAAAATGCTCAGTAATCTGTTAAAGAGACCATAGCAGCCATTAAAAAAAAAA
Organism: Chionis minor; assembly: GCA_013398295.1. Taxonomy (NCBI): domain Eukaryota; kingdom Metazoa; phylum Chordata; class Aves; order Charadriiformes; family Chionidae; genus Chionis; species Chionis minor. The sequence goes on from VZSF01006303.1 coordinate 789,798, forward strand.
AAAATGTGGTGGAATACAGTGTTCTGAGGCTATAATACTCAGTATTTGTGAAAGACGCCAAGCAAACAAACCAGTAAGGTAAACCAAACAACCCCAATGATGACTGCAAGTGAGACAGCCCATGCAGACAGCTACAGGTTAGAAACAGATCAGTCACACTCCCTACTTCTATTAGATGCACTTTCTAAAAATATTTGTGAAAGCTTCACTCTTCCTCTGCCTTGATTTGTTCCAGCGCAGTGCAAAGCCGGAGAGAGGCCACTGATCACAAACAAGGCCCGAGTACTGTGTACTGGCCTTTCTCATCTCCTACGGAAACTGGCAGATGCAGTTGGCAAAGGTGGCCGCCACAGGTTTCAGCTTTGCACAGCTTTTGTTAAATCTGCAATAGACTGTGCTAGAATAAATGAATTAAAACACACATTAACAGCATTAGTAATGCTCTAGCTAGGAATCTAGGTTACTAAAGTAAGCTAATGCTATTCAGAAAACATGTTAGCCTATTAGCCATAGAAGAGACAATTATTGGTGGATAGGTTGTGGGAATATCAGTAATGCAACCCGTGTGACATTCACAGGTGCCTTTTACAGTGCTTGGGGAACACGGTACCTACTGCAGGGGAGGGTTCAATACATTCAGCCTTCAACCTCTGCCCATGCAATGAAACACCACCTGACGTCCCCACTGTCACTCCCTTGCAGCAGGCCACTGTATCCTATCATGTGCCATTCCACAGACATCTATATATAGAATAAAATAACACTGTATAGTGCATATGGCTCTATGCAAGCACATTAGACCATTTTTAGGAAGGCAGACTCACAGCTTACAGACACAATAGATATAATACTTTGCTGCTCTAGTGACAAATGCTATTTAAATGTCACAGCTTCTTAAGCACAGCCTTTCTCACCCTCCCAAGTTTTACACACCAGCCATACAGAGATGCATTCCTATCCTCTCAGCACAGGCGGGTTCCTGTGGCAGATGCAGCACGTCCAGCTTGTGGCCCAAAGGGAACACAGAGCGGGGCACCTGCAGGAGACAGGCAGGAGGGAGTTTATCCACCCAGGAAGGGGACCAAGCGCGACCGTTGCTGGCAGCTCATTCGCTTTCTCGAGAGAGGAAGAGGGAACCTCTGTTAAGGGAGATCTGGGAATCTGTGCTTGTTTGCCCCTAAGTCCAAAGAAAATTAGGTGCTAAAAGTATTATATACGCATCCTAACAACAGACCAAGGAGATGGAAAAAAAAGCCAGAATTTTATTTTTCCTTTAACTGCAAAGCTCAAACAACTCTGCACCATGCTCAAAGTTTAATGGGAATTTGAAGAAAAATCTTCAGTTTTAAAGTACAGAGTGCATTTCTAACTGAGTGAGAGCTAATCCTTGCAACAACAAAAAACAAAGAGTCTAATTAGAGCTACCCGGTGAAACCTATCTTCCCCTGGGGTGAACAGTCACCGAGCACAGCAACAACCACTTGCTTTGACTGCCACTATGACAAGTCACAGATCCTCAGGAACACAAAAAGGTTAAAATTATTATGTGAGACATCCTTCTAATAGGAAGGATGCACCATGACTACTTCTTTAAGACATTCAAACTGCCTTTCTGTTTCTCTGCAGTCATCAACATGGAACCCTGCAACTGCATTACTGCAAGAGACTTCCTCCTCATCTATCTGCAGAGGATCCCGCGCTTTATCAAGACAGTAACGGTTTGGGGAGCAATTCAGTTACTATTTTATCATGTCCAAGTACGCAGCAACTCCCCAGCTTCTGCTGAAGCAGCACCACCACAGTGCTGGAACGGCACGCTAAATTACTTATTTACTGTTTTCTAGATTACATAAAGATTGATATTCAGCCCATTCAAATAAGGCTAAGGGGGTATGTAGCATGTAATTTTGGGAACGCTAATCAATCAAAAAAGAAAAAAAATGACTTCATAAGAGATGTGTGTACACCCCCCAGCCCCCAGGGTCTGTGCACTGCCATTTCAGAAGCCTGACTGCAGCTATCTCTGCCATACAGTGGCAGGACCACATGTCAGCACAAGGTAGGGACTCAAGCCGGTGCTGAAGGGAGGTGTGTCTCGGCATCCTGGAAACAAAACAGCCCTTTTCCTCCGAAAACTAAGCCTCTCGCCCGTGCTGCTGCAAAGGCGGACCACGCTGGGTGTGAAGTAGCCGGCCACAGACGCGGTGTGCACAGGGGCAGGCGCGGGGGGGCTCGGCGGGGCTCCCTTACCGCATTACAGCCCCCGCTGCAGGGAAGCGGCGGGGGGGGGGGGTCGCCCGGGCANGCCAGGGGGGCCTCCCGGCCCCCCCCCCCCCGCCGGCAGGAGACGGCCCAGGGCCACCTAAATCCCGACAAACCTGCGAGCCGCTCCCACCCGGCGGCAAGCTTCCCCCAAGGAGGGCTGCCTGGATTTCGGGGGGCTACATCGACTGCCCCCCTCAACATCCCCCGCACGAGGAAGCCAGAGGTTTCCCCCATCCCCGGCGCCCCGTTAATACACTGACCTGTTACACCGCCCGGGCAGCCGGCCCGGGGCGACGCTGCCCTTCCCGGGAAAGCCGGAATCCCGGCTCCCCCGCCCCCGTGCCGAGCAGCCCGGCACAAGCCCCGCACCCCGCCTGCCCGCGCAGCCCTTTGGGCCGGGGGCTGCGCCGGCCGGACACGTACCTCTGCAGGGGCATGACTTCGCACGCCATGCTGGCCATGGGGCCGCCGCCCGCCCAGCCAGCTAGCCAGNAAAAGAGGTTTCTGTTCGTGCTGGACCTGCAAGAAACGCCACGAGCTGCGGGTTAATTACCGAGGGATACCTTTTAGCACCCCCTCCTCCCCCGCAAGGTATTTTGTGTCCCTTTCAGTAACTATAAACACCCCAACCCCCCCGCTTCCTACGTGTCCCCCAGGGCGCGATGTGGCCACCCACACCGGCCGGATGGATGCCGAAGCTCTGCGAGAGCAGAGCTGGGCCGCTCGCCCTCCGCGCCGAGCCACGCTGCTGCCCGCACGCCCCTTCCCCACGAACCAACGGGTGTCCACAGGGGCTGTCACGACCCCGCCTCTGAATTTGCAATAGATGGACAAGAGGTGACGGGCACAACCTTGAACACAGGAAGTTCCATCTCAACATGAGGAGGAACTTCTTTCCTTTGAGGGTGGCAGAGCACTGGAACAGGCTGCCCAGAGAGGTGGTGGAGTCTCCGACTCTGGAGACATTCCAAACCCGCTTGGATGCCATCCTGTGCCACCTGCTGTAGGTGGACCTGCTCTGGCAGGGGGGTCGGACCAGATGATCTCCAGAGGTCCCTTACAACACCTAACATACTGTGACACTGTGGTCCTGGGGTTCAAGGGGGTTTGGGCTGTCGTGGGCTAACCGATTGGGACACGCAGCAAAGAGCAGCATTCGAGAGCTCTTCCCGTCACGTTTGAAATGAAGAGATAGGTGTAGCAGAAGCTGAACTGATTTTTGCTGACGTTCTCAGCGGGCCACCCTCAAGTGCTCCCACTTCTACATCTGTGGCTGCTGACCAATTACTGCTCCGAAACAACAAATCACCTGATTTTATTTGGTGGAAGTTCAGGGCTGGGAAGAGCGGTAAGAAAAGAACTCCGCGCAATGCATGTGCCACTTTCCGGGACATAGCAGCCTTGGGAAACAAACACTACATGGTCTGTCAGAAGGTCTCGCGCTGAAATGTTTGACAGCTGCTGAAGCAACATACCCAAAGTTTGGTGGTCTGTTTTTTGGGTTTTTTGTTTTTTTTTTTTTTTTTTAATTTGCACCTCCTCCGCACAGAAGGTCTAAGGAATCACCTTCAACTTCACCCACCATCGGACAGAAACACTTCTGCTGGTGCCCTACCTGTTAACAACGTCACCACACTGCACACTTTATGTGACAGAGAACGGGACAATCTCAAACTAAGAAAGAGGCATAAGAGAATGGATCCTTTCAACGTTTTAGGGGCCAAAAGCCTAATGGCCAATTCTGGTACAGCCAGACATGCCAATCTTCAACAATTCAAGTCAATATTAAAAGCACCATGACTTTCAACCCCAGCAAGGACTGGCACTGCTTTGTGAGAAAGCTGCGGCAAGAGCTTAGTACCTGTATGTTTAAGACTTTCACATGGATGTCAGTCATGCGAATTAGAAAAGAGCCACATAATTTTCCTGGAGAAGCAGCAGACACTCACAGGTTAGCAGGAAGATACCAGACATTTCACAGGGATGCCCAACAGACCCTGCCCTGTCTCACCGGGAGGCAGGGGCGTTTCCTATTGTAAAAACAGGAGCAGCGGGCAGCTGCAGCGTCAGAAAGCGGTGGCATGGAGCAGAGACGCAGAGCTCAATGGAGAAGTGGCTCCACTTCAGTACGCTGAACTGTTTAATATTTGCTCCTGTCAGCAGGCTGAGTGGAAGAAGCGCATTAGTAATGCTTCTGCCCATTGCCTCAGCACAAGCCTGTTCTGCTGCGCCACAGCCACGCCAGGCACAGCACAGGGCCCCTTTTTAGGAAAGTCAGCAATGCTGATAAAGCACTCTGCCATCACGGATCTGGGCTGCTCTTATCTGTGGCAATTAAATGAATATCTCGATGACTTCCTGTTAAATTAAATGTGCCATACATGCTCTTAAGCAACTAAAACCACTAGAGAAAGATTTTACTCTGATAGATAAAACTGCTTCAGTATAGAACAAAAGCACCTTGTACCGTTTCACAATTTGACGATAAATCAAATTGCCTCTTCCTGGCCAGACTTTTTTTATACACACACAATTATTCATAGTTTATTACACTTCTATAAACTGAGTGTTACCATCAGGATGCCAAAAAAGATATTAATATTCCACGTTTAACTAAGGACCCATCTACATGGGGAAGGAGTCAGGGTTCTCCAGAGCAGCTTGCTGAATAAACAGAAGTGGAATAACTCAAATAGCGCTGTAGTCTGAATTTATACCCTAGCTATTCTGTTTTAACTTCCATGGCACTTGCCCGTATAAATGAGCTTAAAAGTACTAAGATACTTGAGAAGGAATTCACTAACAAAAAGTGATGCTGTAGTAACCAGAAAGATTAATTTATGAATTAGCATCAGTGAAGAAGGTTAGTTCATGGCATTGTGCTAAAGTCAACCAGATACCTTGGGAGAACAATAAAGATGCCCAGGACTCCCCGGGCCATCAGCACCTTCAGATCCCCTTTCTGGTTTTGTTCTCTTCTTTTGGAGTCACCTCAATGGAGTATCAATTTTCTCCTCTCCTTCCTCATCTGCCTCTTTAGCACTGCCAAAACCATCGTAACTAAGAAGAGTTACTCTAGTTCATGTTTCTCTGCACGCCCACTGGCATGAAACATCAACACCCATTAAAAGAAAGGAGATCAAACATAAAAAAATTCAGCTGGTGGACTTTCGCTAGCACTGCTGGTTTCCCAAGGTTTTAATTATTTTTGGAGCAGCTGCAGATACTGCAATAAAAGATTTTAACATGGAGAAATGTCAAATAGAGTGAAATTGAAAAAAGTACTTTGGGGCACAGTGGCCAACAGTCAGTAAGAGCAGCAGTACCTGCTACTTAACCAGTGGGAAACTGCCCCACGTGCATGTCACCTTACTTCAGTTTGCATCGTCTCAATGGGCCCTTTGAATCTCTCACTCTGCTAAACAAGCACACAACTACTTAATTCTTCACCTCTCCTGTTCATAGGTACAGACCACAAGCGATGTACTTGCGGCACAAAGCAGGCAGACAGAATCTGCCAGAAAACTGCAGTCTTAATGCCAAACAATTCCACTTCCTTCTCCCAGATGTTTACATTAAAGCTAACTTGCTACTTGACAGAGGCAGGAATTCCTACCCTCTCCCTGCCCTCTTACACCCTTTTTAACTTGCATAATTCAAGATGGGTTATCGTGTATAAAACCTGGGATTATACAACATTTTGTTCTGGATTTGTTTGTACTTGTTGAATTTATTCTCCCACGTTAAACACAGAAAACAAAGCCTCTTTGGCAAGTTTCATACAATTCTTGCATTCCCACTGCTCAGAAAGGCCAAACTCATCTGTTGGCAGCAACAATGCACCACAGTGGCTATTTATGGGACCACCAAACACATACAGGGGATGGGGAAAAACACCCTCTCTCAGACCAGGCACAGCATCCTCTCCCACTGACTGTATGCTCCTTAGTGTATTGCAAATACTTCAGAAAAATAGGCAGCAAATAACAATAAAAAATAGAAAGCCCCCTAAAATACCAACACGTATCGCCACACTTCAGCACCTACGCCAAGGGAACACCTGGGTTCAAACTATTTGATTTGCAAATTTCTTACTGAGATTCTAAAAACGGAAAAAGATGCTGGCTGGAACTAAATATGAATAATCACTTTTCCCCACCGCCACTGACGTTTAAAGAATGAATACACGTTTGGAAAGGAAGTCTCCTGTCAATCATCATTACAGAAGTGCTTTCTTGTCTTTCTTTCCTTTTCATACTTAGCTGCACACCAAGTAATTTTCTCAGTGCATAAAGCAACAAGAGAAGAGGATCTGTGAACAGCACCAGAGAACACAATGTATAAATGAATACAGGACAATGGATTTTATGAGGATGCGGCTGTGTCTGCCTCCTGGATAGCAGTTATCCCTTGCCTCAACTGCACTGTCATAACAAATCAGATACTATTTAAAAAAAAAAAAAAAAAGATCTTGCCTGGTCTGATAAAATCTGAGGGTTTTTAAGATGCTGGAGTTCTGCTCAATACCACCAATCTATTCCCACAGTGTTTACTAAGTTACGCAATAATTTCCCCCTGGCAGAAACATGAAATGCAAAGCAAAGCAATTGTCAGACTGAAAAGTAAAGAATATATTTTTCATAACACCACCAATACAAAATTTAAAATGCTATTATTTATGTACATATTCACGCTTTGATACATACATTTTTCTCTTTTGAGTATCTGTGTATATAAACATCTGTACTTACAAATGATAAATACCCTGGAAAATCTCCCCCAGGCTGGAAGATTTGTGTGCACACATGAAATAAGCAAGTCACATGTAAATAGAAACCATATTTGGAAACTGGAGCTCTTCGTGTCCAAACAAAGCAGACAGACGATTAAATAGGCCCTGTCCAAAAGAGCACAAACAGGAAGAAAGAGCAACTAATATGTCAAAAACATAATTTAGTAAAAGGGGAATCCTCAGAAAGGCATTAAGTACTAATTTTACAAGGCCGGTACTCGGCCCTGTATTACTTAATGCTTTTGTCAATGATCTGAAAGGAAATGTAAAATAATACTGGTCGTCCTTTTTGTATGTTGTGTGAAAGCCAGCATTAGAAATTTCCATACAGTCATGTAAGAGTCAAATCTGGGAACTATATGCAAGATGATGGGTCCTACTGGGGGATACAACGTCACGCCAGACAAGTACTTCTATACAAGCTCTGAGTGACTGTGTGGCTGAAGAAATTAACATAGTCCTAGAAGGTATCAACATGGAAATTGTGTGGAAAAGGTGTATTATGTCTCTATTTCCTACTAGTGTGGTTGCTACAGAAGATCCTGATCAGTTTGGGAATTCCCATTGTCAAGCAAGATGTGAAAAACTGAACAGCGCTCAGAGACAACCCATGAAGGGAACGCAAGAACTAAAGCCCATACATTCAGTGCTTTGCAAAGAATACAGCCTATGCACGCAGGAAACGCTAATATTTGACCTAGTACTCACAAGCTGAACAAGATGAAATGGTTGCGAGTCAAAGACAAATTATGACTAGAGATGAGACATTTCTAGACAGTGAGGATAACTAACTACTGACACAATTCATCAAAGACAATGGTGAATTTTTAATGTTCTTACAACGTAGAGTTGCCTCTGGTTAGGAACACCAAGACTTAGACAAACTGCCCAGATGTAATTTGCAGAATTCTCTTACTCATTTTCTTAACTAATACTCCTCTTGTCCAAAAGAGAAGCAGGTTCCTCTCAGCTAACTAAATTCTACCCCTTTTTTTTTGCACTGCCATAGAAATATAAGTTTTGTTGGCATATCTGTGGGGAATATACCCTTTTTTTGCACTTTTTTTTGCTCTTCTGTTCCTTCCTGCAACTTGGAGTCCAAATTACCTGTTAAACAAAGCCAGTTAAAATCTGTTCAGGAGGAAACATTCCAGAATTGTTCCTTAAACTTGCTGGGACAGGAGAAGAGTAAACACCAAGCTGAAAGCTCCTCAGAGCTTCAGGTTCTCAGAGCTCCAGATCTCAGCTAACACACAAGCACGCAAGCGCACGTCCCATCAAGAGGGACACCCCGAGCTCCCAGGAGACCTGGAGTAGCTGCTGTGGCTGCTCCTCATTAAGCAGCAGTGTCCTTTGCAAGTACTGCCACACCGCTCATCAGCCGCTTTAACTTGTTCCGAAGGAGTCTCGCCCCATGGGATAGCCCAGAAATTATTTCTTGGCTTCCCTCCTGGAGAAAGGGGGAGGATTGGGAGTAGGTTCCTAAAGGGTTTTCTGGGAAAGCATCAAGTAATGAACGGTTGTGCCAGCTAATCTGCTGTGGGAACGGGGTGAAGCATGCTGTGCAACAGGTCACTAGGCTCTTCATTTGCACCAGTTAGTCCAAGTGCCAGAGCATGGGACAGTAAGCAAACAAGCAGGAGTCCGGTTGTGTACAAGTTATTTTCAAAGCAGGCTTTTTCCAAAGCTCTGCTAATCTAATGAAATTCCTAAACGTTAACATCTAAAGAAATTTCTCCCACTCCTCTAAACTGTTATTTTTATAAAACAGCCTGCACAGAGACCCTTTAAAAAAATCAGCTGTTTCAGACCAATGAAGCAGCCATAGAAAACACTGAAGAAAAAGCATTCATTGGTCAGCAAAAAGATTTCAAAAGTTTTTAAACGAGCCCTTGGTACTCCCTGTGTTATTTATATTCCCCACCAAAAAAAGCCACTGGTTTCACATTTTCCCACCTTCCAAAAACATCCTACCAATCCTCCACAAAATTACTACCCTTTGAGCTCTGTGCCCCTGCACCCACCTTGTTTCTTGCTTTCTAAAGCATCTTCAAGTGAAGTGCGTGCAGTTCACCCCTGAGCCTTACGGAAATAACCACCATATCAAAAGGGGCTGAGCAAAGCAGGCCGCACCATTCACGTTTGGTGCACGTGGCTTTTTACTCCACTGAAAGATAAACTGCCGTCTGCATTGGCAAGGAAGGCAGTCTGGCAGAGTTACCCTCCAGAAAAACCCTCTAGAAATAGCTCCTCTTCTTCAGCTCATGACGTGACTGAAAGGAGTCCTCCCTTTGCACAAGCGCTCCAGCGGCCAGCCTGGCTCCCGGGAGAGGTGGTGGGAAAAGATGACTTGGCGGGAGAGACCGACTGCGGCTGGGAGGTACTAAGAGAAGAGTGAGCTGGGTGAGAGTAACTCCATCTCTCTGCCTAGACCTGGAAGATGCATCTGCCACAGAAGCAAGGGAGATCCTGGCTAAAAGACAACCCTCACCAGATCTATTAAAACCTGACTGTATGTGATGGAAGCACAGCCCCCTCAGGCCAGTCACAGGGCTTTCTCCTGCACCCACCTGTGTGTACATCAAGAAACACTAAGTACTGTTTAGGCACAGCCAGATACAACGATGCTGGGCTCAATCAGCACCGCTCAGCTGTGCCCCCTCATTTGCAACACCAGCTCTGAGTTTAACCACCCTGTATGTGTCCAGGCTGCACAAACAGGCTCGTATCCTGCTACAGGCTAGTCTGAGCAACGTGAGGAGCGGCACGAGTGGATACCGAAGGGAAGCAAAAGTTCAGCATAAGCCTACATTTAGTTATCAAGAAGATTCAGAACAAGAGAAAGGTCCGTAAGCTTGCAATTTCCCAACCCACCTTCACAGTCCTGTGAAAAATTCAAGTTTTTCTACTCAAGGGGCATAAATCGAGCAAAAGCTAACCACAGTTCAGAAAAAAACTTTTTTCTGTGATGCTCAAGTATCCCTGTCAGAATGGTAGTCACTTGATTTTTTTGCAATTTGGCCCTTTCTGGAGCTTCGGGGTGGTTTTTTTTTTGGAAGGAAACAACTGTAAGTTTTATAAAACATGGTGAACTGTTAGCAGTGCTCCCAGAGAGTAATCATTTCCTGATGGTTAGGTGGTTCCTAACCATAATGCAGGACAATAAAAATATTGTTTTATTAGATATTTATCCCTCCCTACATGACTCAAACTTTCTGAATGCGGAGAGCTTGGAGACTGTGATAAGGCCCAAGGAATCAGTGGTGGAATCACTTGTTCCCAGGAGTCCTGTCAAATCTTTAATGACTGAAAGTCATTACCATCCAAGCGGCCTTCAGTAATTTCTTTGCAATTACCTAGTGGCCTCTCTTTGCAGTCCTCCCTTGAGCAAATACACTTCTTGCAGCAGGTGTGAAATAAAAAGGAAAGCTTTGGTACAGAAAACAGAACTATCTTCACACTTTTTAACTGCAGCTCTTTCAGGCCAGGAGGAAGGCACTGTGCCAATGTGAGAAAGTGCAATTTGTAGATAAGCAGTCAGCTTGGGATCTCATTCCTTGCACCAGATAAAATGAGACAAAATCTCTCATGGCCACTGACCATGAAAGAGTAGGATTTTACAACACCGAAACAGCTCAGCGACAAACAGATGCAAGTAAAGTGACAAGAGCAGTGAGTGACAACCCTGGCCTGCCGTCCCCAGCCTTTTCTTATTAGACAGCCAGCTGACCACTTTGATTAAAAATATACATGTGTGTCACGGGAAGTCACAGCTGAACTCCATCAACCTACAGCGCAACGTGCTGAACACAATGTCCAAATGCACAGTTCTTTCAGCTGAACCGGGAAGCTGCAGCAGCAAACAACCCTGGCTGAGAACTCGGTGACCTCTGCCCGCTGATCTTCCTGCAGGACGCCAGCTCAGGTCCCTTCTGGGAAGCCGCACAGGAAGGAGTACCTCGCAGCTTCAGGTGGCACAAACCTGCTTGCTCTGCAAAGCTCCCGGAAACAAGGCACGTTATGCTGAACCTCCTCAGCTGAACAATGCACCAGGCACTTCGGGAGACAGGCTGCGGAAGCTACAGGAGAGGGAACTGCTCACTGCAGTAAAAATAAGTTATGTGGCAGCGCAGAGGCTCTGCCTCTTCCCTAGTTGCTAGTAAGACAGATTAGTGATGGGGTTTGGGTTTTGTAAACACAAATATTAAAAGCGAGAAGACTTCTCAGGCTGGTTTAAATTCCTTATTATCTGCTGTGTGTTCTCCCGTAAGAGCTCACTGATGCTTTTGTTTGAAAATGACCTCAAAATTGTCACAAATGTTTGCACCCTATTTCCTACAGCAAACTCTACTGTCTGACCCAGTTGGTATCAGGAAGCCATCAGTCTTGTGAGATGAAGAGACTCACAGCAAACGCAAGAGCAGATACATAAAAAATGAACAAGATGACAATATAAAGAATCCTTCTAGCTGAGAGGGCAATGCCTAAGATACGGAAAGGGAGTCGGGTTTTTTTCAGCTTTGTTACGCAATTTCTGTGAACTTACTGTAGTCCCTTTCTGGTTTCTAAGACTGCTGGATGCTGTCCCAGGAAACAGGAAAAGCTAATATACTTGGCTCATGGACTGAAAGAAGAACTTTTGTTTCCATATGCATGTTACAGCATTGAAGTGCTGCTTTCTACATCTCATAGTCATCAGATCTTTGCTTCATTTATGATTCTTGTTGCTTCCAAAATGAACCTCCACTTGTGTGGCAGAGGTTAGGACACCACATTCAAAGTGTTCTCCATCTCACAAGCCATAGTTTGTCACCAGATAATCTTGCACAGACAGGCAATGATAAGATGGCTAGAAGCAAATAGGAAGGTTAGAATAGCGTAATGGACAAAGCCTAATCTAAAGGAGTAACCTGTGCAGAGTGGAAGAGAGAGGGCAAGTAAACTGAAATCCACCCAGGTGACTTACATGGAAAAAAATCTACATAATTGCATGTTACTGTGACTGTCATTACGTCTTGACTATAGCCAGGGAGCAGAACCCAGGAAGAGCTGAGACCACACCCTGACTCACCATTCACAGTCACCTACCTTGGAGCGACACATAAATCACATGCCTTTGTGGCTGTGTTTTTAGAAAACTGAACGCTTCTCTTAACAACTCATTATGTAAGGCAGTTTCTAGTGCCAGTATCTCACAATGCAAGAAAGAAGGGAATTGATTGCATAGGAGGGTGGAGACAAATGTACTCTCAAAGTTAAATGAGTCAGCTTGGAAAAACTAACTCAACACAACGTAAAGGAGAAAGTGACAAACAGCAACAATACCTTACATATAAAAGTCCCCTCCGCGGGCTCTGAGCAGGGCCCACCAGAGGCTGCTACTGAAGGATGCGTAAAGCAACCGCCCTCACCACTTCCCCACCGACCTCACTCCAGACCTTTGCTCCTTTCCTGAGCAGTTTTCTCGAAGAATCCAGGGCTGTCGGAGGGCAGCCCTGCCTGCTGCCTGGCTGCAATCCCTTATGTAAACCTGGCAGCAAGGCTCCTGAGTGATAAGGCAAATTATTACTTTGGATAGGGACTGAATGTACTGCCATGACAGACTTCAAAAACAAAAAAACCCCAAACCTAAACAAAAATAGTCAGCTAAGCAAACAACACCAGCCCCCCTGCTTGATTTGTTCTGGCAGCAGCAGGCACCCAAGTTCTTATCACATGACAGAGGATAATGGTAAGTTTTGGGTTGCCTTGGTTTTAAACCGCAGCTGCTAAAAGGAAAGCCAACAAATAGGGAAAGTGTTTATAGTAAGCACAAACTTCTCAGTGTACAAATACATGTGTTTTCATACCTCAACAACTAACAGCGAGAACATGCAGTGTCATTAAGAGGGTGCAGCAGGGTACATTAACCCACCCCTTGTTTTAGGGAGGCTGCTAAAGCATGTGATTGCTTCATTTGCAGGACATAGGCCAGATATAAGGATCTTTGTGAACAAAAGGTTGATATAAACAAACCTTCTCTTTGAGAACATGCACATGTTACAAAGCCAGCACGGGGTATCTGTGCTGGCAAATCTCATTGCAGCTGTGACTGCAGCCACAAACAGGAATTTATGATCTTTGGCACACAAACACAGGACTAGAAAGTACTGGAGAAGGCAGCTTGCTTACTGAACAACTGCTGTGGTTGCTCTAAGCTTTCGCTCTCAGGAACTGCACAATGTTTTTCACAAAGTTTGGCTGCTGTACAGGCACTCATTCCCCAGTGCCTGGCCACTGCTAGGAAGAAAGGGTACCTGGTCATACTCCTTTGATTGGTATTTCCACCTAGGGAACATGCACGGAGCCTAACAGCACCTCAAACAGCAGGGTGCCCACCCACTGAGGGATCCTCCTACAGAACAGCGAAAGGGCTGCAAAGAGATGCAGCTCCAGCAAGTGACAGAACAGCCATATACAGCAAAGCCTATTTCAGTCCCCTTCGCCAGGCAAAAGATCCAGGATGGGGACAACAAAAGTCTGCAAACAGCATGCACCTCTGAAAAGGTGCATCAGGAAAGACATTTCTGCTCACCATCAACCATCCTCCCCTGCCTCGTATTTTGGCTGCAGGAAGCATTTTTGCTCCTGCCTGAAGGCTATCCTGTGTCTTTGCTTGTATATGAACTTTAGCATGAAAGGGTACAAGCACTGCTTGCAAGAGGCCCTCTGACCTTTGTATCCAAGGTTAAATCTTAATATAGCCTATCTCTGAAGTAAAATCCATTTGAACCTGTTATTTAAAGCACTTAAGTTCTAACACGTCTAGGGACATCCAAAATCACTCCAGTTCCTACTGTATGCCCCTTTTGAACCAGACTTTTTCCTTCTAGATAGTAGAAAGAAAGAGACCCAAACAGGGACTCTGAGCTTCAAAGAGCTGCAAAGCCCACTCTAGCCCCCTCTCACTGAGGGTCTGGTAAGGCCCCAGGGAGCCTCGTTCACTCCTGCCTATACCCTAGTCCCAAACCTGCTGTGGGTTTTGTGTGGGTCTTGTGGCTCTCAGCCAGGTAAAGATAAAGTATGTGGTTCCCAGGGTCCGGAAGTTTGGCTGTCCTACTCTGAAGATCTGCACAGCAGCTCTTGCAAAAAATGAGATAAGCCTTGCAGAAATATGTAACAGGCTGCACATTGCCTGCAGACTTTCATACTTCTTTCAGAGGACCAGTCTCTTCTCTCCTGCCCCTTCCTTTCTTTATTTTTCCACTGTTCTGGGATTTACTTGAAGACTGCATTACAGGTATGTTTTTCTGCTACTGCATAATTAGCAGTTTGCCCTTGACACACAGCGATAATAATGAGGCAATTTTCAAGAGAACACATACATTATGTGCTAGTGGGGATTATGGGCACATATAGTTAATCCACGTATTTTGGTCAGAAAAAAAGAAGCTAGCAACTTTACAGATAGCATTTTCTTAGGATAACAGTTGTGAACAGAAGGTGATACAGATTTTATGCTCTGCAACGTTTTGACTGCAACTGATATTTCACATATTTCAAATGACAGCAGCACCTTCAAAAAATTCCTGCAATGAGGAATTTCATACCTATGAGGAGGCATAACATGTCTTTCAATATTCTAAAAAAAATGGTAAGCCATTCTAGAAGACATGGTCACAACTATAGCTGCTACTTAATATGTGGATCTTCATTTTAAGGTCAACTATATGAAGACACATACTGAGAGGTATTTAAAATAGTATCAAAAATTACTAATCAACCAGAATTTTCTCCCTGAAGACCTCTGCTTTACTGTCAAATGAAACTGATTGAAAATTTATTAAAGATTAGAGTCCTTGCTGGGGGAGGCCTTACAGGCTTAGTGTGTGTGGTTACTTCTTCACCGTTACCCTTGTGAGCCTGCTAAAGGTGGAGTTCTGCATCTACTATTCTGTGTAGCCCTTCATCCTCTTCTAATCCACCCATATCATGGTATCTGAGCATGGAGAGGGAAAAAACCACAAGCGTTTTCATGAAACAGCAAATGATTATCATTGTCAAGAGCAACCTTTATTCTTTTCTAACAGAGATCATATAAGAGCTGAGCAGAAATAGTCATTTCACTAAAACATATCTGATAATTACATGTAATTAATGATAACATTTATTTAAGAATGTTAGTACCTTGTGACACAAACACCCCCCCCAACAAGAACAGCAGCTGTTTGCAAAGCACTTTATAGTCTAGGTCAGATGCCAGAGTCGTCCTGCTGAAAAAGGCGAAAACTTCTACTACAGCCTTGCACTGAGATAATACCAGGTCGTACCTCACTGTGAGCTCGTGAGCTTAGATTCCACAGGAGTGACACAAAGTTCCCAAAAGCATGTTTAAAACCACTCCTGTTGTATCAGAGCACTACATTAATGCCAGGGTATCTGACCGCCATCCCCCAGGGGTGTTAAGTCCACTAGAGACCTCTCTCCCCTCTTCCTCTTAAGGGTGGTCCAGCGCCTCCTCTCTATCCCATCCTGTCCAACAATCTGCCATCCTGGGGCTGGGTAGAAAACAGCAAGCACTACCTACTCCTCCTTCAGCAGCAGCAGTAGACCGCTGACAGAGAAGTACTGGAAGCTAACAGCAGGACAGGTACTCAGCCCAATTAGGTAAATTTGTACAGAAGCTTCATAAAGGACAGAAAACTAGGGCATTCTTGAACAAAATGGGATTACAAGAGAATTCATTTCTACAGCTTATTAATTTCCCAGATAAAATTAGAGATGCAGCCATCTTTCATCTCAAGGCCTGAGCACGGAGATTAGGCTTTTGTCTAATTACAAATACATCTCATTTGGTGCTTAATGTCCTGTACTAGTATTGGCCTGACTGTCCCATACCTCAACAGTACTCTTCTAAGGAATTACACGTCGATGGAAAAGTATGAATTCCTACAGCAAATAATTTTGTGGAATGTTCTCCTAAAAGAAACACAATTTTTTGGGGGCACCTGAAGTATGCCAGTCACACACGTACTTTCCCAGAAATGAGACTCAGCAGTACTTTGTTTCAACTCTCGAGCATCTGACTTCCCTTTATGCCTTGCAACAGAGAGTGAAGTACAGGCAGGTGCACACTCCCTGCCAAGCTCCATAACACCAGTGCAAGAGGCTGTAACTTCTGACCCAGCCCCACATGCTTGGCCCTGTCTAGCTGGTGGAACTGTCTTGCTGTCTCAGTTTTGCCAGCTGACCTGCATCAGTAATTGTTTCCTAACTCATCTCGGTCAAAAAGAGCTGGATTAATGAAGACGTGTAAATGAACATGATGCCTTCTGGCTGCAAGAGTTTTGGGGGAAGGCTTGAGGACAGTAAGCCACACAGCAGGCACAGCCAGAAGTTAAAGAACACGTGTGCCTGCAAGGGCTAGAAACCAGATTTGACATCTATGCTTCACCACCATCATTATGATTCAAATTCTCCTATTAGTGCGTAATTTCCTAACTTGTCCCGCCATTATTATGAACCAAAATCTGGTGTTAGTGCACAATTTGCTAACTCATCCAGTAAGCTGAGTGCTGTCTGTCTGTCTGCGCTAGTGCTGAGAATAGCACCCGTCTCCTGCTTACACAGTGAAGTCACTCAGTTACGTGTCTGGCAGCACTGCCTCTGCTTTGTGTTCTGCGTTGGTATGCAGAGACACTGCGGTGTCCCGTTTCATGACATGTAAACAGCACTATTTCCCACATTAGGCCAACCCCATATTTCAGTAGCATACAGCAGTTTCCCACAGTAACCCGAATCCTTCATGTGCTGCACTAGACGCAAGACGAAAAGGAATGACAGACTCGATTCAATATCCTGAGAACAACGAAAAGATACTGGTTCAGTCTGACGTTCAGGGAAGGACTTTGTAAGAAACCAAACTACCCATTACCTACTCACCTCACTGACAAAGTGCCCACAATCAAAACTCAAGATACTCTTTTAGATACACACTTGTATAGATACTGAAGACAGATAGACTCTACAGATAAATTCAGATACATATTCTTATAGATACTTTATAGATACTCTTTTATTCTCTGCCTTGTCTGAACAACACTAGTAATATCATCATTCCTGCCAGAAAGAAAAAAGCTCTCAAAAGCCCCTTCCTTTTTGGATTGAGAATGGGAATAAACTCAGCCATCTGTTAAGACTTAAACTGGGCAGATCAAATACGTTTAATCAAGTAAGCTGAGAGGAAACACCTTACATTTTGGTTGCATCTTGCGGTCAATGTAATTTCTTGTGTCTGATCTTAGATCAGTCTTGTCCATTCTGCACTCCTTCACCAAGCAGGCCACCTTCATTTACTTGAAAATTTATACTGGAAAGCCAAACTAAAGCATGCAGCTGGGTTTATAAGGAACCTTTTGGAATGTGTGGATTCAACAGGGATCTGCACATTAATTTGCCTTATACCCCAGCATACTGACTTTGTAAGCACCAATGGAAAAAAGCGTTCAAAATGCTCAGAGCTGGAAGTGCAGGTACAGAACAAAAAAAGAAGCAAACACAAGGACAAAAAAGGAGTACTAACCTGGAGAAAAACGCATCACTGTTAATGAAGGAGATTTCATCCGTTAAATCCATCTCCTTCCAACATGAAGCACCATCTGTTAATCGGAGGCTGAGCTGAGGTATTCCATCTGACAGGCTTGGATGTGGCACTAGGCATGTTTGACTGGATCCTTCCACTGTGGACTTTGTCATCTACAGAAGCAAAGAGAGAGAAAAATGAAATGTGAAGGGAAGAAAAGGCACAGCAGCCTTTTCAGATAATCTGCAACAGAAAGACATTCTGTGCCAGTGTACAAACAACAAAGAATATGACAAGGTGCAAAATAATAATATAAAATACATATAAATCAAACATTCTGCTTGATAAAGACTATTTAAAGAAAAGTAAAGGTGTGTCAATTTAAGGAACAGGGGCAAGGGTGAAATTAAAAAAAGGAAGGTAAGTAAAATGAACACCAAGTTATTTTCTGTATCTCAGAAGACAGACTAAAAAAATTTCCAATTAATTTGCTTCTTGACACAACTGGAGAAACAGATGATGATAAAAGCAATTATACACCTCTTCTCAATCCCTCTCCCATCATTTTTAATGGCAATTTGATGTCAGCAGGTGCCCTGGAAGGAAATTTCTCAGGTCGCCAACATTCTGGATTGGTCTTCTTTGCTGAGACAGCCAGGACATGGAGTTGGAAGCTAAGCTCCCTCAATCCAAGAAAAAGTTTCCAAGCATCACTGAGCCCATCTACAGGATGGCCAGGGCTCTTGCTCCAACCCTCCAGCAGAATCGTAGAGCACAGAAGAGGCGGTGCTGCTGTGTCAGACAGGTGTCTGGTATCAGCTGCAGATAAAGGATGCTTAGGGGAGAAGAGCAAGTCCAGAGGTCTGCCCCTCACGCACTGCCCCAGCTGTTGGCAGGCTGTGGTTTAGGACTTTTTTGACTTGGAGGTTGCACCTGGTTCACTGTGTTTAACAGCAAACATTGAACCTAACCTTTGTGATTACCTTCGGTTTTCTCGTGTCTATCTTTAGCCTTTGCAAGATCCTATGGCTAGGAGTTTCACAAGATTGTTACACATTGATTAAAATGGGGGGAAAAAGTACTCCTACTTTAGATATGGTGGCAGATAATCTTTCCCTTAATTTTGAATTACGAGAATTTGCAAATAATTGTTCCTTACCCACCTTCCCCAAACATTCTTGACTTTCTACTACTCCAGTAGTAGTCTCCAATCAGCCAGAGAAATCGCAGCTTATATAGTCTTATTTTACCAAAGTCATTCTGAAGTGTTCGATCCTTTTTGCTGCTTTTCTGTACAACTCTTCACCTTCTACTAGGTCCTTTGTGAAATGTAGCCAGAACTGCAGGCAGCATTATATATGTAATATATTTAGTGGTGGCTTCTTATGAAAATCCAACTTTTTATTTGCTTTCATGATTGCTTACTAAGCTGAGAGCTTTGTGAGATTTCCACAGTATGAAGATTGCTTTTCTGAAAACAATAGCTAATTTGGAGCTCATCAGTATACACATTTACATAACTTGTGGGGTTTTGCGGACAGTAGTTAGCATACAGTGACATAAATTCAACTAATAATTTTTTCACCCAATACAGAGTAAATCAGGAGCCTTCTGTAAGTCCCTGTAGCCTACTTTTAGATTTTCCTACCTTGAGTAACTTTCTATTATCAGTACATTCAGTCTCTTTCTGGGTCACTATTGAAGAGGTTGAACAACACAGATTCCAATAAAGTTCCTTGAGGGACTTCACAGGCAACTTCTCCACTGATAAACCGACCATATATTTTTATTGCTTTCTAATTATTAATCCAGAAAAAGTCTTTCCTTCTAATCACAAGTCATCTTTGCTTCTTTAAAAAACTTTGATAATCCTATCAAAACCTTTGGAAAATTCAAATGCACTACACATTGACTATGCCTATCCACATCCTCACTGGCTCTTCTGTGACAACTTTCTCTCTAAAGAAGTAATGCTAGTGCCTCCTAATGACTCAAATTATCCATTTGTTTGTTCAATTTTGCTGCTTGCTATAGTTTCTACAAATCTGCTAGACAGTAAGTCAGACTTTGTGGATCACTCCTGAACCCTTTTCATACCTGGCTTACGCTAAGATTTTTTGTAAAATTCTTGGGTTTACCTCTGTTTTGTAATGCTTTGTTTTGCTCACAGTTGTTTTTTAATGCTTTGCGTGTGTTGAATTTCATGGGACAGAAACCTGCTTTTTACTGAGCTCTGAAGAGAATAAACTAAAAAAGAGTATGTACATCAAAGGCAAAGGGAAACCAGAGAGATAAGTTGAGAGAGCTTCCCAGTTTCAGCCTCTGGAATGCACACTCTCAGTGAGATCCTGCCTTCGCTGACGTCAATGGGTGTTTTGCCTGGAGTCAAGATCTCACCTTTGGACCACCACTGGCTTCCAGCAATGCTGTTAGCCCATTGCCTGCAGCAATCACTGACTGCTGACACCACGGGAACTGGGCGCACAGCATGTGGACACCATAGAATTACAGAATGTTACGGGTTGGAAGGGACCTCGAGAGATCATCTGGTCCAACACCCCTGCCACAGCAGGTTCGCCTACAGCAGGATGCACAGGATGGCATCCAGGCAGGTTTGGAATGTCTCCAGAGTCGGAGACTCCACCACCTTTCTGGGCAGCCTGTTCCAGTGCTCTGCCACCCTCAAAGTCAAGAAGTTCCTCCTCCTGTTCAGATGGAACTTCCCATATTCAAGCTTGTGCCTGCTACCTCTTGCCCTATCACTGGGCACCACTGAAAAAAGACTGGCATCCTCCTCCTGGCACCCTCCCTTTAAGTATTTGCAGAGATTGATGAGATCCCCCCTCAGTCTCCTCTTCTCCAGACTAAAAAGACCCAATTCCCTCAGCCTTTCCTCATAAGAAAGATGCTCCAGCCCCCTCTGTGGCTCTTCACTGCACCCTCTCTAGCAGTTCCCTGTCTTTCTTAAACTGGGGAGCCCAGAACTGGACACAGTACTTGAGTTGCGGCCTCACCAGGGCAGAGTAGAGGGGGAGGGTGCCTTCCCTTGACCTGGTGGCCACACTCTTCTTGATGCACCCCAGGATGCCATTGGCCTTCTTGGCCACAAGGGCACATTGCTGGCTCATGGTCATCCTGTTCATCCTGTTATCCACCAGGACTCCCAGGTCCCTCTCTGCACAGCTGCTTTCCAGCAGGTCAGCCCCCAACCTGTACTGGTGCATGGGGTTATTCCTCCCCAGGTGCAGGACCCTATACTTGCTTTTGTTGAATTTCGTAAGGTTTTTCCCTGCCTGTGGCTGGGAATTTCATAAGGTTTTTCCACATGAGGCTGTGTCTCTCGGCTGCTACAAAATGGCAGCGGTGCTGTGATGGTAAAACAGGAAGACCATGTCTGCATGGAAGACGGGGTGCAGGGAACTACACATTCAGCAGCACTACAAGAGGGAAGCACAACAGGAGGCAGCAGGGCCTGGGATCTGGAGGAACCAACTCACAGAATTCTGCTGGAATGGCTGTTAAGCCTTTCTTCCCCACTGAAAACTTGCAGTCACTCATTTAGCTTTTCTGCAGCTGGAAGTAACCGTTGTCTGTCGTACCTAAGGCATGTCCCTCACTGTGGCCTTTTCATGCTACTTTACCACCACCTGCTACAGCTGACGCCATGCACACTAGAAAAGCTCTCCACCAGAGTAACATGGAATGGTGACTACGTATGTACAAACCTCTAAACTAAAACAGTTCCTACACTGTCCTATTAATACTTTACAGAAGCACGTGCAGGTATAAGTGAAATGGGCAACTTCTATGATGTACCACGTATGACAGCAGTGTTTGAAGCCTGGAAAGCAGCAGGAAGCCAGCCTTTCCACTCCACCATAACATGTGCATTCTGCTTTTAAGAATGCAATTAACAAAGCTAAATAATTTTGCTACCAGGTAGTGCATTGTAGAATCTGCCTTACCCAACAAAAAGTGCTAGGAAATAGGCAACATCTGCCAAACAGCATGTATCAGCTTCCCTCTGAGCAAACTGTTCATGAACTTCACGCTGATTTACAGAAGCTCCTTATACTGAGAAAGTCCATAAAAAGCCCCTACTAACTATTCTGGTGCTCTAGAAGGAAAAAAAAAGTTTTAGTACAGTCTTCAATTCTTCTTGTTTTCTGGCAGTAAAAGATCACTTGGATGCAGACACTTCCAGCAAAAGTTGGAAGTTGTTGCCAATCACAAACAAATTCAAATCAGATTCAAATTTAGGATTACCACTGCATTTTTAGGCCGCTTCAAAATCATTAAGAAGTGGAAGGAACCAGTGCTCTCCATCCTCTGTTTGAGATGATCTATCAGCTAGTATTTTGATAGCTTTGGAATACAACAGCATAGCGTTGTAGTTATTTCTTTAGCAATATAGCCTACAAGTAATGGCAACTTATGTCTGAATTAAACTTACATTTATTTTCTTTCTATGAAAAACTGCTTTCAGTTGCATCAGCGTAAAAATGCATGTAGAAAAAAGTATCCCTTGAACTCATATGTTTTAAAAGTTATATAAACTTTTCCATTTAAGTAATGTCTTTAATCCTTTTTAACAATGAGAAGGAACAATGTTCACCATCTCATTTGACAATTTTTAGTGACCCTGTGAAAAAGCCACCTGCACAACTATCGTAACATCAGCCTTTCACTGGAGTGCTACTGAGATGAAGACATGCCTGTGGGCAGACAAAGACTTCTGTAATTTGAATTCTTCACAAAGCAGGTTAAAGAACTATGGAGAAAGACATCTTAAATACTTTTTGGGTGGTGGAGCTCTCAAGAGAAAATTTTTTGGAAGATTTCTTTGTTCATGCACAGGCATATGTTTCATGCAATGAAGTTTGAAAGAACAATACCTTACAAAGTGAGGACAATACCCTGCAAAACAGCAATGCTATAGGCTATTCATTATCAAGACAGTACTGGAACACAAGTGCATTTCATTGATTTAGTTGTTAAATGATAAAAAAGAAAAAACAAAACAAAACAAAACCGAATACTTTATAAAGGATATTCTAATTTTCTCCAATGCATGCCTTTTTGTGATCAGCCTAAAGTGCAACCTTACCCTCTCCTCTGGGGGACGTGGAGGATAGCCAGTGAAACCCCTGGGATGGCTGTTACAAAGGTACATAAGAAATCCATAAGACATTCAAGTGTTAGGTTGAAAGGAAACAAAAAAAAGGCCCCTGTGGAAACTTGCTGCATGCTGTAACACGTTTCTACAGGCTGTTCTTGTTACATTCCGTACCCAGTATTGTAGGAGGTTTGTAGTTACCTGTGCAACACACCTTCGTTTGCATTTTGCCTCCAGAGCAGGCAATCCACCGAATGACAAAGAAAGAGTCAAGTAAGGTTTATAAAGGTTGTGAGTGGAAGAATCCCCCTATTCTCCAGGTAACTGTCAGGTTTTTTCAGTTTATCGTATTCTTAAAACTATTAACAAACAGAAAAGAAAGCCACCGCCTATTTGTTAAAATACCATCTTGTACAGCAGCTATTTTGCTTCTCTCAAGAAGATTTTTGGAAACATGCTTTGTGTTTTAGCTCACAGCCCTTCACATTTGGTCTATGATGCTTTTAGGTGTTTCCCCCCCTCCCCACCCCCCTTCACATTTAACACCATATCGTCAAGCAAATATTAACCTGACTGCACTGCTTAGCTGTTTGATAACTTGGAGGCAAGTAACTAGCCTTAACGATCTGGATGATGGGGCAGAGTGTACCCATCAGCAAGTCCGCCAATGACAGAAAACTGCAAGGAATGACTGACATGCCAGAGGGTCATGCTGCCATCCAGGGGGACCTCAACAGGCTGGAGAAAAGGGTTGACAAGAACCTCGTGCAGTTCAACAAGCAGAAGTGCAAACTCCTGCACCTGGGGAGAAACAGCCAGTACATGCTGGGGGCCACCCAGCTGGAAACCAGCTTGGCAGAGAAGGACCTAGGAGTCCTGGCGGAAGAAGGACCATGGTGGAAGAAGGACAAGTTGATCATGAGCCAAAAACGTGTCCTTGCTGCAAAGAAGGCCAATAATGTCCTGTGCTGCATTAGGTAGAGTGTTACCAGCAGGTCAAGGGAGGTGACCTTTTCCCTCTACTCAGCACTGGTGAGGTCACACCTTGAGTGCTGGGACCAGTTCTGGGTTCTCCACTGTTGTACAAGAGAGACATGGGCTTACTGGAGAGAGTCCAATGAAGATGAAGAAGGGACTCGAATCTTTCTCCTCTCAGGAAAGGGTGAGAGAGCTTGGACTGTTCAGTCCGGAGGAGAGAAGGCTCTTATCAAAGTGCACAAATACCTGAAGGGAGGGTACAAAGAGGACGGAACTAGGCTCTTTTCAGTGGTGCCCAGTGACAGGACAGGAGGAAATGGGAACAAACCAAAACACAGGAGGTTCCCTCTGAACATCAGGAAACACTTTTTCACTGTGAGGGTGACCGAGCACTGGCACAAGCTGCCCGGGGAGGTTGTGGAGTCTTCATCAGCGGAGATACTCAAAAGCCATCTGGATGTGGTCCTGTGCAACTGGCTCTGGGTGATCCTGCTTGAGCAAGGCGGTTGGACAAGATGACCTGCCAACCTCAACCACTCTGTGATTTTGTAATTTCCCCTTTGACATTCTCATCTATCCAGCAAATGAACTGAACATATGAACTGCTGCATACTGAGATGCCTAATGTGGTGTGTCACGTGTCAAAGGAGCATTCTGTCCCAGACAAAATCTAATCGATATAGTTTGCTAAAGAGAAATCTATAAATCTCTGTAAATACATAAAAAGCTTCTCTTTGGAAGACGTGATAAATCGAAGGACAACCCCAAAGAATAAGGATGTTTTGGTTGAAGAACAATTTTTTTTATATTTGTCTCCTGAAAGTTTATTATCTGGTGAAGCTTAACCTCAAACTGCACTTGACAAAGATGAGATTCAGCCTGAACAAGTTATCTTCTAGGCTGCTACATTACAGTTACAGGCTGCGGCTGCTGAAGCCATGGGCTATGCCAAAGTCTGATACTCTGTGATTTAAAATACAACTTCATTCTCAGCTAAATACAAGTAAAATAATATCCGATGCTACTGAGGATCAAAGGGACATCCCAATAAAGCATAATCAAAACACCAAAGATGGACAACTACAAGGAATTATTACACCATACATCCTGCATTTGGCTTTCAAGTTTTGCTGTCTCAGAAAGTTCAGACACAAGGAACTATTGTTGCAATTTTGATAGATACTAGTCAGTTTTAAGACCGGTATAAACATACGTCATGACGAGTGCTGAAGAAAGTGCAAGAAAACCTTTCCCCTAGAGGTGCAGGCTGACTGGTCAGGGTGGCATCATTCCACACATACTACTGCCATGATTCTTCATCACTGACTGGGTGCATCAGAGGGATGTTTCATCTCCCTGTGAGGTGTCAGAAGTTCCTGGGTTAAAGACCAAAGATAAACATGCCATATAGTCTAAAGATCTGATGTGATATGATGACTCTAGTCTTTCTGTTCTTGAAGAACAGGGACTGCTCCACACCAATATGAGTCTGGAGAGCTCTGCACATATGAATCGACATGGAGTAAAGATACTGATCCTTAGCACAGGTCATCCTGCTTTTCTGAGTACCTCACTCATCTTCTCAAGGAGGAAAAAGAAGAACTTAGGCCAAGCTATGCATGAACATGTAAATATTTAGGGCAATTCCTATCCATTTGAGTAAGTAATTATGAAGTCTAAATACAGAACTTTTGAAAGAAGCTAGCTGTGAGTTTATATTTAAACGTCATAATTGAACGGATGGAAAGGATGCTTCCATGAGGTTATCATCAAAAAACCAGGAGGTATTTAAAACACATGCAGCACATTCTTTTATTTAATACTGCATGAACACAGAGCTCTTCCATACATGAGAGAAATCTCACTCAAAAACTTTCTTAAAAAATAAATGGTACTCTTAGTCCACCAAAACAAAGACGTCCATATTACCCTTTGAATGGCTTCATATTTTATCAGCCTAGGACTCTTTCAGTTTACAATTCATGTATATCGATACAAATATTCTACAGAATAGAAAAAGGCATGTTTCTTTGCAAAAACCTAGGCACGGCTGAGCAATGCAGGGAAATTCAGAATGCTGTTTTCTTTCTCACTCTAGTCTCAATTTGGTTACAACAACATAGCTAGCTATCAACACAAACTTTACCTGTCAATCTAGCCATTCATCAGCATTACCTCTGTAATGCTGAAAAAAGATTCTCTGTGTCAGAGAAAGGGACACCATTAGCCAGTTGTACTTCTTGACTGATTGCCAACCAATCTAATTCAACCAGTTCCATTCAAATAACCAGGGAATGAGCCACCTGCCGAAGCTACCCAGGCCTGGTATTTGGCCACCGATACCTTTTGAAACAAATATATTATGTTCACTCCATTTAAAACGCCAACTGTTTCAATGGGATTTCTAATCACACATGCACAGAGCTGTAAGCTTTCTATCAGGGTTATTTAACAGTAACAACAATGACAGCAAATTATATCAGGCCTTGCTTGGAGATGCAGACTTCTTTTAGAGGGTTTAGGTTGTCCTAAGTTGTCCCAGAGAATCAGGTAGAAATTCCTGCAGCAAAGCCCTTCAAGTCATTCAGTGAACAGACCAAGTATGCTTGTGTTCTACAAAGCTTCATAGTACAGCCAGCTGTCACACGTGAGTCACCACCATTTTATTGCATCATGGACTTCTGGGATGAATCATAGAATCGTTTAGGTTGGAAGGGACCTCAAAGATCATCTAGTTCCAACCCCCCTGCCACCGGCAAGGACACCTCCCACTAGACCTGGTTGCTCAAAGCCCCATCCAGCCTGGCCTTGAACACTTCCAGGGATGAATTTCCTGCAATTGTGAGGACTATATATCTGCCAGGCCCATAGGGATTTTGAAAGCAGGTATAATTCTGCAGTGAGATTTTTCAATTACATTCCCCTCACACTTCTTATAATATTCTCTCACTTTCTATTCCTATGCTCCAAAGAGGGCCTGATTCATTACACTGCTGGTCATGGCACAGAATTTTTGTGTGGGAGGAAGCAAGTGACAAAGTCATGGTTTGAACACTACGTGTACCACATTAGTAGGGACAAAGATGTAAGAGAGGCTGTGGAGCAACATAATCTAAATATACCTGAACTATGCCGGCATTTTTTTCCGTAGTAGTAGAGCTTAAGGCAAAGGAAGAGCTATGGATGTCATCTATCTGGACTTCTGTAAGGCCTTTGACATGGCTCCCTGCAACATCCTTCTCTCTAAATTGGAGAGAGATGGATTTGATGGGTGGACTGTTTGGTACATAAGAAATTGGATAGATGGTTGCACCCAGAGGACAGCAGTCAATGGCTCAATGTCCAGATGGAGATGAGTGACAAGTAGTGTCCCTTAGGGGTCCATATTGGGACCAGCACTGTTTAATGTCTTCATCAATGACATAGTGGAATTGAGTGCACCCTCAGTAAGTTTGCAGACAACACCAAGCTCAGTGGTGCAGTTGACACGCCATCCAGAGGAACCTGGACAAGCTTGAGAAGTGTGCCCATGTGATGAGGTTCAACAAGGCCAAGTGCAGGGTTCTGCACCTGGGTTGGGGCAACTCTTGATATCAATACAGACTGGGGGATGAAGGGATTGAGAGCAGCCCTGCCAAGAGGGACTTGGGGGTACTGGGGGATGAAAAGCTGGACAAGAGCTGACAACATGTGCTCACAGCCCAGAAAGCTAACCGTACCTTGGGTTGCATCAAAAGAAGTGTGGCCAGCAGGGCGAGGGAGGCGATTCTGCTCCTCTGCTTTGCTCTGGTGAGTCCCCATCCGGAGTACTGCGTCCAGCTCTGGAGCCCTCAGCACAGGAAAGCACCTATGGAGTGGGTCCAGAGGAGGACCACAAAGGCGATGAGAGGGGCTGAGAGTGTTGGGGTTGTTCATCCTGGAGAAAAGAAGGCTCCGGGGCGACCTTATCGCAGCTTTTCAATATTTAAAGGGGGCTTATAAGAAAGATGGGGAAGACTTGTTAGCAGCACCTGTAGCTACAGGACAAGGGGTAATGGTTTTAAACTAAAAGAGGGTAGATTCAGACTACATATAGGAAGACATTTTTTCACGATGAGGGTGGTGAAACACTGGAACAGGTTGCCCAGAGGTGGCAGATGCCCCATCCCTGGAAACATTCAAGGTCAGGTTGGACGAGGCTCTGAGCAACTTGATCTAGTTGAAGATGTCCCTGCTCATTGCAGGGTGGCTGGACTAGATGACCTTTTAAGGTCCCTTCGAACCCAAACTATTCTATGATTCTAAGTCCTTAAGTCTGGACTGAACTTAAAGCAAAAAGAGTCGTCTTTAGGAAGACTGCTCTAAGTGCTAAAAATGGGCTTGTGCTCAAATATTTGCTGAAGCATAGCTTCAGTTTAGGAACTAATAAAATGTAAAAAAAGTAATTAAAAACCACCTCAATTTGTCACTTCACCTAACCACCTACAATATTGATTTTAAAACCACATAGACATGTTACAGCCGACAAGTTCTTCTCAAAGTAAAAATGCTTCAGCACATCATCCTAAATTACTGACACTAGGAGACAAAGATCAATAGGTCTATAATTCTTACCAGGTTTAGCAGACAGTCAGCACAGATAACATAAGAAGGAACACATACTTGCAAAATTCAGGTACCAGCTCTCTTTCTTACTCAGAACCAAGCCTAAAATCCTTCCTTGATTAACTGCCACACTGAAATCATAAAGTCACGATGAATGCAGTCATCCTTACAATCTGTGCAGCTGCCACTGCCAAATTTGGATTTCTCTTACTCTACTTGTATTTTTAGGCATTAGATCACTAAAACACCTCCTCTGTACTCCGCCCTACTCAGATATCAAAGTTATAAATTTGATGCAATCCTAAAATGTGTGAAGCTTTAAAGTTCAACCCAGTTCTGATGTTTTATGCAAATTCCTGTGTCTTAATGAGGACAAGACTCTGAATTCACAGAGCCGAGTATTATCTTCCTTTAAACCACATCACCACCCACAGACAGAAGCCACTGCAAACAGTGTAACTGCTTAAAAGTAAACACACACTTAAAAGCTTTGTTAACACTCCATGATTCCAGAGGTAGGAAGCTAGCAAATGCTCTCAGAAAACCTATGAAATTCAAGCACAGTTATGCAGATACAACATTTCAAGCTCAAAAGTTAGTTCACTAGTCCCTGGCTGCAAATCCCATCATTTTGTTTCTGTAAACTTTCTTGAAGTTAAAGTCTGTTACTCTGTTACAGCCTATGGACTTCAAATCACATAGGAATTACTTGTGTCAGGCTTAGGACCATTTTCTTGTTTGTAACTGTTGCATTGAATTTTGTCTGTCTTCAGTGAAGTTTTAAATTAATGCTGTAACAGCAAGTTAATTACTAATGGTGTTGCAGATACCCAAATCACAATAAACTCACTGTCTCCAACTGCACTAGATCCACAGAGCTAATCTAAACAAAGAGCTGTAGACACTTATTTTACTTATTAAAGCTAATAGACATGATTCTGAATACAGATTGAGATTCATGGAGATGGTAACAGTTTTCCCCAGTTATTTCTCTGCTAAAGCAAATTCCTTAAAACTTTAGAAACATTGCTGATGCAAAAGTCTAAAGAAAAAGAAATCTGTACAATATGGCTGACTCTGGTCTAAGGCCACATGAAACCACTCTAGGAGACTGCACCTGTGGTTTATCAGAGATGTGTAAATTATAATGTCTCAGTGGATGTGTTTGAGCTTGCTACCAACTGTTCTTTGTACCAGCAAGATAAAGAGGAGATGCGCAGATGAATCAGCTACCCGCATCTTTAAACAGGCCTACCACAATGGGACATCCCAGAATCTGCATACTTTGGCTACACAGTGCAAATCCCTGCACTAATTTTAAGGCATCAATGGGCTTGACTGTAGTGGTACCTGCCCTGTGCACCACATACCGTTACCCAGCCTCCAGCTGCATTCACTGGAGAATGTTTGGTTAAATGTATCTTCTTCCCAGACTCGCTTCTCAAACACTAAGTCAAACCAGCCTACTCAGTGACTTCCCTAATGTAGAGAGACATAGGATGGGAGAAGCCCTATGCACATGTTCCCTGCATCTTCATTTCCCAGTGTTTATCCATGCTACATATCACAGAATCACTTAGGTTGGAAGAGACCTTTAAGATCATTGAGTCCAACCATAAACCTAACACAGCCAAAACCACCACTAAACCATGTCCCTCAGCACCACATCTACCCATCTTTTATGTTTCCACATTAATTTATTTAGGCAGTCGCTATCTCAGTTTGAACTGTCCGTATATGACTAAGAAAGCTAGACTTCACGACAAATATGAGCTCCCTAAAAGACTTCAATACTGACCCCATTTTTTCCCCCTTATTCCTTAAGACATATCATATAACTTAGTGAATCATTTCACCACCAGTGAAAAAGGGCTTTTACTCTAAATACATTGTTGCATGATATGTAGGAAAAATAAATCAAATACAAAATACTTTGATAACCAAGTGGCCATTTATTATGACCTGGGACAACATTCACAGTATTGATACTTAAGGAAAACAAAATTTGCCTGTTTTCTGTGTGCAACTGACAATTGCAAATATCAAAGGTTATTGATAAGTGCTTTATCAAATATAACTGACACTCCAGTGCTCGAGTAAAGTCTGGATGAACAATGAAAAAGTAATGCTGGAGACACCTCTGCTAGGGCAGATTCAGTGAACAAAATTCCAAACTCTCCCTGAAGGCTAAACATAAAATTTGTACACTCCAGAAAGATGTAATTTGAACCCAAAAGCCACCCTGTCCTAAAAACGTTCTAATTCAAGACATCAACCCAGCAGTCAGATTATCTTCAAACTTGGGATTCGCCACGGTACACAACAGGAGGTTGTTGAAGGGAACCAGCAACACCTTAAGGCCCCTCTTCTGCAGGAGGCCAGGCACGTTTGCCTAAGGGAATCCCTTCAGCCTCCTACCCTGTGCAGCTCTGCAGGCAGCTTCATCAAAATGCTGCAAGCGTGCAGCATGCATGGGATGGAGGCCAAAAAGCAACAAGACATATGGGCCTCAAGCCAGAAGATACAACAAGCTCCCAGCGATTGCCAACTGCTTCATGCCATCTGTCAGTAGAAAGAAACCTAGCATGGGCAATGTTCTGATCAGGGTGAAGAGAACTTTTCTCCAAGTGGAGAACAAAGAGTGGGATCGATGTAGACCCTGCAAGTCAGGGGTCTGCAGGTACGGCAGAGAATAGTGGCCCGCAGCTGAGTGCGCAGTCAGTTCACTGCAAATTGAAATGAAATGTTGAAGTCTCTGATTTGACAACTGCACCCACCAATGAGGAATTCTCAGCAGAAGGTATGTTGAGGACTCCCTGAAGGGCTAAAAAAACCCCACCAACACTGAAAAGCAAAACAAGCATGCGTGCCTTCACATCAGGGACATACACTGCCTGGTTTTGAAGTAATGCACAGGAAAAATTACATAGCAACAAAAATACCTCCTCATTTTTGAGGTGATCCCAAATTCCTTATGTACCTGTTTTCCAGGACAATATGAAATAATCCTCTCTTGTACTCCTTCCTCGAGATTTCCATCAGCTAATGGTTTGGCACATACTGTCTTTGTGTCACAGATGGTCTTAATGCGCTGAAAAAGACGCTAGCCTTTGTGGGTTTTTTTATTTGTGTGGTTTTGTTTGTTTGTTTTTTGTTGTTGGGTTTGGGTTTTCAGATGGTTTCCCATCTGAAATTTATATAATTACATCAGCATATGAACTGCTGGTAACCTAAATCTGCCCCATGTAGAAGCCTGGTTCCACACACTCTTACAATGTCACTCACAAATTCATTTTTGAACATCAAGGACTTCAAACTTCCCCTTCTTAACTCCTGTGTTCTAAGCTCCCCGGCAATGCACTAACCCATCAGGCTCTTATGCTCTGGGACTGAGTCCATGCACTTGTGAACATCACCGTCAAGTGTAAAGCAGGCACAAACCAGCCTCACAGGTAAAACCAGTTAGTGGACTGTAAACATCCTTTACCTTCTTTTCCCTTGCATTTCTGTCCCACATATGGAGACCAGAAAGATGGATCTATCATTGCTTGGCCACAACAAATAACCGAGTATTTCTTATGGCCTCTGCTCCATACTGGTGGCTATTCTTCAGCTTCAGTATTTTTAACAGTATCAAGCAGAGCAGAGAAGCCGATGAGATACCAGGCATCCTGCTAACTCAAACTGCCAAGTGAAGCTTTGGTAATGAGTCCCAAGGTTGCTTTCATAAGCAGACACTTTGCACCAACCAGGAATTCTGTGATAGGCTCTGACAAAGGCAACTGGATGCTATGAACATCAAGAATCAGCTTAATCCTCTTTCAGGCATGCTTAGGTAGAAACAGCACTACAGGTCAAGCAACTACTGCTGAACAGTTGGGTCTGTACCAACTGCTTGTGTGGACATACCTAGCCCATAGTCAGAGTACCTCTGTGCAGCAGCAATGCTTATAGCCTCTTGAGAAACATACAAACCAAGTCTCAGTTGCTACCCTGAATATAATAATGTAACATAACATAATATCCTGAATAGTCAGAGCATCCCCACAGACAGCAAGGATAACATAAGTATCTGTATCCAAATCCTAGAGTTCTCACCTGACTACAGAGACAATGGTTCCTCTGAGAATAACTAAATAACATTTACTTGGTTTCTTTGGACTCTCCTAGCTTGAACAGGAGATGTGTCAAGAGTAAGAAGCACAAATAAGGCAAGGTGATCACAATCAGAAAAGAGGTGTAGGAATAAACTTAGAAGGCTGACTAGGGTGATGATTTCTGGTTTCAGTTTTCAGACAGGGCAGACTTTCTGCTCATGTCTGTATCCAGCTGCCCATTAAGAACGAGAGAGCAATAAAAATTATGGTAGGTTACTGTAGTTACAACGGGCATCATTTGATATTTCAATATATTCTTAAAATAAATATGCCACCTCCAGTGAAGGAATCTTAAACCAAGTGCTCTGTAAATATCAGCTATGCCGTTAAAGGACACATGTTAATGAGACCACCAAAAGCCAAGGAACAGAGGTAAGTCGGCACAGCACCCATCACATTCCTCCATCCCTCCTGTTGGCTAACTGCTGGAGGTGTAAACAAGCATGCGTTTGCCAAAGGATTTCTGCATTAGAAAAGTGTGAAGCTGTGCCAAAATTCAGAGCTGCTCCACTGAAGTCCATGTAAGTAGGTTGGAAAGTCCCAAACAAGCTGCTGAGAAACCTGTCTTTCTCCATGTATGGTACTCCTCCCGTTCACAGCATGACAGTGAATTACACAGCAATGAAAGAATTTGCTGCCTAAAAGACACTGTTGGCGCTGGCCTGAACTGTACTATATCCCATAAAGTGCAGACAGATCCTTCAAGGAAAATAAATTAGTTTTACCTCTGTATTTCTTCTGCCCTGCAATACCATATGGCCAACTCATTAACAAAGGAACCTGAAGAACTGAAACAATGACCACAAAGGTTCGCTCTAGCTACCCACCCTTCAATCACTTTTCCTTCTCAGCAATAAAGAATGCTGTTTACGAACTCTGTAAAAAAAGAAGATTCAGGCCTTAGGGATTTTAAAGGGAGGGAGAGCCGCACTTTTGAGCATGCCAATAAACTGGTACTACACGTGCCCAAGCTCAGCTAGTACGTTATTTTATGGCCCTCTGAGTCAATACTGGGTAATACAGATAAGCTGAGACTCCACTAGAAATTCCACCAGACCATGTAACAATCCAGCAAAAAAGGATTATAAACTTCCTGTTCTTGGAGCATTCACCTCTGAACGAGAAAAAGAATCAGAAATACATTCTGTACTGTAACAGGATCTTCCAGGTTATCTCATAGGTCTTTTCCATCTCCCATTTTCAGGTCATTGTATCTTCATTATAAACATACCTCTAATTTTAAGTCATTGCAGACAAATGACTCAAGTGAGTCATGTAGGTGTGTTAGATCAGATTCTTCTGTCATTTGCTAGCAAATGTTAGAAATTAACATTCCTGCAGTTAGTGTAGGACCAGGCTTGACAATGACTGAATACTATTAAGATGAGCATGCAACTGTCAGTGATTGTAGGAATCATGCAGTACAATAATTGCTTTCATCATGTTGAATGGAGATGAAAAATGAGAACAGAAGTGTGTGAACTAAAAGCAGAAAACCCTTTGATAGCACACAACTGTTCTGCCATGGATTCTGTAACAGCAGATGTAGATTCATGTGCTTCAGTACAAAAATGCATTTAGTTTACACAAAATAACGCTTCCAAGGGCACAGGAGATCCATATACTGAGAACACAGCAAACAGCTCTAGCTAAGAATCTATTAAACATTAACCTCCACAAGTCTGCTCAATACAGGCTGTGGCAAGAGATCTTATTTGCACTGGGCAGAGTACACACAAGTGTATTTTTGTGGTTGTCTAAAAAAAGATTGTATTTACAGTTTATTCCAACACTTGCAAATCTCCTGTCCCCTCCCTACCGTCCTCCAATCAATGCTGTTTTTCACAAGACGCAAGATTATATCACTCCTCCTGCAAACTGCCTGTTTTCTCTTACTTTAATTTTACAGCGTATCTTTTCATTAATTAAGACAAGGGGAGGAACTCGCCACCATTAAAACAAAAGATGCAAGTTGAAAGACAAAAGCTACTAGAAGGTACCAGGTTGGCCCAACAGTCACATTTTCAGGCTGCCTAGGCTACTTGGAAAACTTAAACAAAGCAAAACCAGAACCTCAACCACAGTTCAAGCTGAGAATCCACTGTTGTCAATGTTTCTTACATATTAGCTCCTGAAGGACTGTCAGGACAGACAGACACTTGAAGGGTGTCTGATGTCACCCTTTAACATGCAGAAAGTAGAAAGAACATGTGTTCATTTCCAATACAATGTCACACTTCAGTAACTAAGCATATTTTGGAATATATTTTGTTTTTTAAACCTCCTGTGTCCTTGCAACTCTAAAAAAGTAAGTAATTTAAGATATTTTTGACTATAGTTATACCAATTCCCAACTCTACTAGCAGAGATTAAATAACTGTACATCTTCAGAAATCTGACTATGGCGTTCTCCGCACACTCTCTGTTATTGGGATTCAAACAATAAACATAAGTTGTAATTTTCAAATGTGAGTGTTTAAAGTCAGGCACCTGCATTCCACATGAAGTACTAAAAATGTCAAAAATTTAGTCAAGTCACACTTGCAAAGACTGAAAGAGCAGATGTCTGCCTGTGTTTCTGATAATAAAGATTATGCAATTACACCAACTTTTGTACTTGCATAAAAAATAATTTTATTATGTAATTACCTATATGCATTTCTGTGCATCTCTGAATTACTGAAGCTTGAGAATTCTTTGAGATTTCTATTTACTCATTTTTAATGTTGCTCGTGCAATTTATGAAACTATGGGATGAAATCTTTTGTGCTTTAAAACCAATGACATGGCTATTACACAGCTGGGATAAATCAACTTGGAGCCATAAAATAACTAGCTTGCATCCCATGCAGAAGCACTACCTGAGCATCACTCTTCTAAACCATTACAGACCTCCAGAGAATGCTGTGAGGAGTAAGCCTTATTAGCAATTGCATACTTTCACTTCTCACATGAAGAAAAAGGTCTCCAGTACAGCACATTGGATACAAAACAAGCTCAAGCTTTGTTTTGTTCAATAATCAGTTTAACCTAGCTGGTTACTACCCAAGTCCTGCTTACTGTCAATAGCTGCCAGCAACCACCTCTCCATCCCACACTCCCCAAAAAGACAATTCCACCTGGAAAAACTGACACCTGCCACCTAACAACTCTGAATGATGCAGCAGAATCTCTCCAAAATCTGCCCAAACTAGAGTACCTGCTCGTCATGGCATCAAGTTTCATCATCAAGCCCCACCACTAGCTACTATGGGAAATTTTCTACTATCAAGAGTACTTGGGCCAGAGTAAATAGTCAGCAACTGGACAGGACGCTGTCAAAATTCAGGTTTTGAACTAAGTTTCTTTAATGATTTCTGAGCAAGAAATGAGAAGATCATGGGGAAAGCCAGAGACTATTTATTTAATCTCCTAACTTTGACAGGCAGTATTTCTTGGCAAATGGTCCACTCAGAAGTATGTCAGTGTAAAGCAAAGCTTCTAGTCATCTCCTATATCTGTGACTGTAGCGAATTTAGAGACTTTCAGATCTTCCTAACCTTATGCTAGAATAACTTTCATTGGCCCATTCTAAACCATGGACTGCTATTTTCCATAAGACTTAACTACCATCGTACCAAACTCCTAAATACTTCATATTGCTCAACCAGCTCAACAAGTCTTTAAGCTCCCTCGGGCATGCCTGAAAACATCTTTTAGCTCTGGGTTAACACAGCAGTGCTTCCTGACCACCAAATAAGATTCCTAGTTAAGGCTCTGCTACTAACACTAATAATTATCAAAAACCACTACAGAACACAGCTGACTTGTCCACATCCCCCAAAACAGAAAAGAACTCATTTCATTCAAATCCCAGCCCAGCGTTCTTACACCTAGATGGGATAAATTATACTGGCTCAAGGAAGAGGTCCTCTTCCTTTAGGAAGCATTGGTAAAGTATTGGTAAAGAAATTTTTCTCTCTGGCAGATTCTTTGCAAGTCATACAAAATGCAGATTTTACAATGCATGAGACTCCACCTCAATAAAAACTTCAAACCAATTAACTATGGAGACCTCAATGATTAGGAAAGATTAGAACATACCTAGAATACTCTTTCACCTATTTATTCTTCAGGAGAATAATCCTTTCACGTCAAGAAGCACTGACGCTAATAAAGACAGGTGGTTGAATGCTCCAGCTCCCGGCTTCCTCCCACATGAATGAAGAAACACAATAAATAGGTCAAGGGCATCCTTAAAGGAGAAACTAAGTCATATACAGGGTATAAGATACTTAGCAGTGTCTCTTACTCAGTTACTTTTCCTGCACTTATTTCTCTTTTTGTTTATCTCTTTGGACAGACAGACCAACCGGGATTATTGGTGGAAGGGTGAGAGTATTCAATTACATGTACTTGCATTAATTTTAGGGAGATGACTAATGTCAGCAGAGAAGACTGAGAAAGACCCTAGCACAAAAAGAACCTCATCTCCCGCATCCTGAACAGTTAGTATTACTGGCCCTAGATGAGAACTTTGGCAGATTTTTGGTAAATTTCAATGGAATGAAAAATACTTGCTATAGTAGGTCAGCTTTAGTTATTCATTATACCTTTTCTTCAAACAGAATAAACTGTACTCATTCCTTTATCCATTGCCAATATTAAGTAAGAGGGATTCATACAACATACTTGCATATTGCACTGTTATCTGGCTGGGATGCAAAGTTCAAACTGAAGAGAATACTACCCTTGCTTTATCCTTTTCAACAAATTGTTGAATGCACATAAAAATGGTTTAGTTTCAGTCTCAGTCAAGCGCAGTCCCAGAGATATCAAGCAGTGAATTTACAGTCTTTTGTATTTGCAGCACACTATCCGCACTGTAACACAAGAGTTGAAAATGCATCTGAGTACAATTGCCCCAGGAAGGAATTAGGAAAGTAAGAGTTAATAAAAAAGGTGGTTATACACTGTGCTCTGTTTTAATGATAGGGATAAACTTATTTGTTGAGAACTTGGTATTCCAAGATATCTCTGTAACAAACTCATTATTACTGCTGTGCTCACCCTCTCTTTCCTGTTTGGTTCAGAAATTAATCTCTTATTGGCCTCACAAACCGCATAATCAGAGGAAACTGGCCTGTGGTATTTTCACTTCAAGTTTTAAATGCTGCTAGAAAACATCACACCTATTTTGTTAGCTGTTAATACCTACTAGAAGACCTTAATTAAAACAAACTCGAACTTTACGGATGTGAAACTTTCTGTTAACTAATGCACAACTTAGTTTTTTTTTACAGAAACAAGCAGTCAGATTCCCTGAACGTGCAGCTCTGAACTTCATCAAAATGTCAACCAATTTACTGCATCAAAGTATTTGGCCTTGTGCCCCAAAAGAGAAGAGCTATTACACAATCGTTCGCTCACTGACTCCATGCAGTGGCTTTGACAGAAAACACAGTTGCCAGTGCAGTGATTAAAGCCGCAAATGTCAGTACTAGTTTTTCATTAGGAAAAAAAACCAATCATGGTAGCTTGTAAGAAGGATTGACAGATATACAAAGTCATGGGTGTTGGAGAGAAGATGGACTGTTTGCTATCTCCTTCAGTTAAAGAAAAAAAAAAAGAAAAAGAAAGAAAAAAAACAAGTGACTTTCAAATGACACCAGGAAAAGCCACGTTTATAACAAACAAAAGGAGTCAGTTCTTCACATGAGAGGAAGCAATTTGTGGCACTCTTTGCCAGATGACATGGTGGAAGCAAAAAGCTTGCATGTGTGCAAGGGGCACACAAGACAATTACTTTGGAGATTGCTAAATACACAAACCACATCAAGACCAGGAAAGCCTCTGAGGATAGTCACGAATTGGTAGAGGAACCAAAGGAAACACCTTGCTGCCCTATTCTTACTCCTTCCTGGACATCCGCTTACAGCCAGTGTCGGAGGCAGGACGCCAGGCTAGAGGGATCCCAAGTCTGAGCCAGTACAGCCACTCTTATGTAGGATGAGCAACCATTAAGAGGATTATCCAGTGAATTCAACGCTGCGAATGATTGCAGAAATGATGCATTAGCTGATTGCACTGGGATAGCCTGCAGCAGCTGACTCTTCCCTGGGTCAGCAGCTGTACACCACAGAGCAGGGAATATTGTGTTTCTCCCACCAGCACCCCACGTACCAGTGCAATGCAGCCTTTGCTTCAGGTGGGTGTCAGCAGGCTCACACCTGCGATTTTTCCCCAGGCTACAACATAAGCGCACAACAGTGTTGTCCATGGCACAGTCCAGAAGAAACTGTGAATTTCAACGTTCCTGGCTCTCCCTTCATTTAATGTCGGAGCGGGGAGTATTACCCAAACCAGTGCTGTCCCCTGCACAAAGTTCCCTGGAGCACAGTAGTGCAGACGTGACATGCAGTAGTGTTGTCAAGGGGGCCAACGCAGAAGCAAAAGGGCCACAGTAATTACAGAGCTGCTCTTCCTCCTACTTACAACAAGAAGAAAATATAGAACCTCTTCCCCTCTGTGATCATGCAAAATAGCTCACGGCTGATTAAGGCTCCGTAAGACAGGCAAAGTATCAAATAACCTATGTTTTTAAGGCTAAAATTGTGCAGCTGATGGCATGGGGATTTTGAAAGGTGTTTTCTAATTCATCAGGTATTTTCATGAATGTTAACTGTATGGAATAACTGATTTTTATTCAGATATCAGTTCACAGAGTCATCATTCAGTGGCACCGATACCTTCAGGAAAAATACAGACAATGATTTAACATGGACAGTAATTAATAAAAAAAATATCTCTTTGCAGTGTATTAGATATCCTTACCATTCTGTATCCAGAAAGTGATTAAAACATCCTTGTCAGAGGGGGAAACAATGTTAACAAAGCTGTTAAGCATTCTCTTATCTAAACAAACCATGTAAGATGGACTGAAACAGCTACTATTTATACATGGGATTTTTGTCTTGGTTGCTATTGGCATAGAGGAAGAAGAGCAAAGCTGACTCGGTATTTATACACTGTTCTACCTTGCTATCATTTAAACTATACTTCAATAACCAGAATTCAGCAGCGCTGTTTCAGAGAGAAGTAATAAAGAGCAAAATCTCACAGTTTGCAAAAAAATGAATCACTGCTTTTCAATATGAAACTAATACCCTATTCAGTTCCCCTTTCATTTCCTTTTGTTCTCCCAAGACTATTTATATAAATGACCTTTCACCTGAGACCATATCTCTTAATAAACAGCTAAAGGTTACTCTGTTTTGCTTCAGTACAACCTTAACCTACTGCAATTATTGCCACGAAACACATACAAAGGTCATGAATTGTGATACGAAAGCAAGAGAGAGATGCGGAAATCCATTATTTTTAGAGAGGATTGCAATATAAAAAAGGAAATGACAAACATAGTAATAATCCCATGAGAGACCTCCATGCTGGCAAGTACATCTGTGGAATATCATGGTATTTTCTAGGAGTAAAAGAAAAATGTGTCTCCAGCCGTCGAGGAGGATCAGTTACTGAATGCTGCAAAAAGTTAAACTGGTAATGCTGGGATCAAATATAATGCCAGAACTTGTAAAAGGTTATGAAGACTTCACTGAGTGAAAACATTTATCTTCCATCCCCATCCCCACAATTTGTTAGTGCCCATCGGTATATTAGCTGGCAGGGTTAAGGTGTCATACAACAGGTTAATGACCACAACTCAGCTTCTCATGGCTGAGGTACAAATAAGGAGCCTGCGTCAGAATTCAGGATTAAAAAAAAATAAAATCAAACATTTACAAAGTGACACAACACGGCTCTCTTTCTGGGTGTACCGTGTGTGTGTGTGTGTGTGTGCGTGCTCAGTAACAGAGCTAAGATCAATTCCAGGGGAACATTTTATTCTCCTTGCAGTTTTGAAAACTGCAGTCTGATTTATCTATCTACCGTAATGTTATTCAAAAATAGAAAAAGTATGATCTAAAAGAAAAATATGACCTAGCTATAGGAGAAACCCAGGCTCTCCAGACCTGCATCTCATGTTACAGTTGCTAAAGCTCAGTCTTGGAAAAGCTAAATTGCATTTCTGATCTAAAAATCAAAATACTCACAAAAAAAAAAAACTTTTTCACACACAGAATTCAGCAATGTTACTTTTAAAAGGAGCATCTGATGTTGCAGTAAATTAAGGAGTCCTAAGTGTCTCTGTATTGTTCTAGTTATCAGTCTAAGATTTCCAGCAGAGAACAGACCCCTTTCAGAATAGTGAAACTGAGATGTTCACTGCTGGTAATTAAGGTCAAATGCTGCTGGGATCTGCTGGATAGATCAGATTTTCAGGAGCGTACATATTCAGACACATACAGAGCGTCTGGTCCCTTGTGTCTCTTGCATCACATACTCCTGTTGCTCTTAGCCTGCCCTGAGCCATGTTTATCACAAGTAAGTTTTGGGGCACCAGAAATCCTGCAAAGCAGGGGATGTTACAGGCACACCAGCGTGTACCAACCAGCTTCTCCTGGACAAACGGTGATCTTCATAGTACTCAAAGGAGGGCTTTTCAAAAACGCATAGAATTTATACTGAAGTCAATAAGCGTTTCACCACTCATTATAATGGGAAAAAGAATTAATCTAACACTGAGCCCTTCTGAAGCTCCCACCTTGAAAGTACTATGGGTGAAGCTAATGGCGGAAGTCAGCAAGAATTAAACGCCCACAGGCTGAAAAACGTCTTGCATCTCATCACTTTGGATCAGTTCTGACTGTCTGCAATATGTCCTTGTTACAAAGACAGCACTGACTGCTGATTTACACAGTGGGAATAGTGCTGATCATTTTGTGTAACCTGATTAACTGAATGACTAATTAATGAGAAACAGAATAAACATTGGGGAATCTAAACAGGGGGAACCAAGAGATTTGCCTTCGTAGAAAAATTCTCATCATCTTCCTAACCTCCTTTTTTTCCCCATGGGTACAGCAAGGATGCCCAGAAACAGCTGGCTAGAGGGGCTCACATGTTTATTTTACTGTACCTTGTTTCTTGGTGCTGACTTTGATGATTCCCTTTTGAATGATGATGTTGTACTGACCGAGAGGGACTGATCCCAAGTGCTAAATCATGATGTCAGCCCCCCCAAAAAACCCCACTACCCCACAACAAAAGACAATGAATGAGAACCATTTCAGGTAAAACACGTTCAAATATAGACCGGGACACACGTACACATATGGATCTTATTTTTTCTACATTGATATTATCATGGGGCAATGATAATATCAATCGGTAT
Organism: Chionis minor; assembly: GCA_013398295.1. Lineage (NCBI taxonomy): Eukaryota > Metazoa > Chordata > Aves > Charadriiformes > Chionidae > Chionis > Chionis minor. The sequence goes on from VZSF01006303.1 coordinate 831,522, forward strand.
TTGTTTAAATAAAAAATTGTGAGAGAATAAAAGCAAGGTTCCTAAGTTCAACTGCAAAATTTGCCAGCTGGGTTCAAAAAATTTATAGTATACTAGAAATACGGACAGCAGGATAGAAAGATGTTTGTTATATGCCCCTATTCCCCTTAAATGTGCTAAATTTAATGTGTTAAAATTAAAATATTGTTCGTGAAATTCTAGCTAAAGAAATAGCAGCACAATCATTTATTACTTTATAGAGTTTAGCATTAACACATTTGTGTAAATATTCGGGACTGCATTTAGTAACACCACAAGTGACAGATTTATAATCTTGTGAATACTTTAATGAACTTCAGAAGCAGAAATATTCTGTTTTAATACTACATATGCAGACTTGTCAAAACCGGCAGAGCTAGAAGCACTGGAAAACTACTTCAAAACTACACAGGAATTGTTTGGGGATCATCTGATTTTTCGCTTACCTTTCTGAATCACAGCCTAAACATAACCATCCTCCTTACTCCAGATTGAATCTGCTATAGGTGAAAGGTTTGGAGGCTTATAAACTTTCCCCTACAAATCTCATATTGCTCATTTCCTGACAGCTCGCATCTTAAAATGTCATTCTGGCTGAATCACCATATACCCTTCCTATAAACATGCCCATCTGCTCACTAATGGACAACTGTGAAGTGAATACTAGCTGAAGAAAGACTAAACAAAAAACCAGAGACAGACTTCCACAGGTGCTCCTTCTCCTCACGCATTTTCCATCCATCTTCACATCTCCCATGTGAACTCACTGGCACCCTTGGGGGCTCCCCAGCCCAGGCAGGAGAAAACTGGCGTGACTTGCCCAAATAAGGGGATACTGAACAAAATGGAAATATTTGTTGAGACCTTCAGAGAGGATTTTCAAAGGAGATCCGTTCCCGCTGCCTCCTGATGGGAAAGAATTAATCCAGTACTAAAACCCGACCATTAACACGATGCTAAAACGGTCCCAGACGTGAAAGAAGAATAAAGGAAACTATCTAGACCCTGCAGGCTTACCCAGGGCAGCATAACATGGATTAGAAGCGGATGCCTTTTTTCCTGACGTAAATGAGGGATTGCTCTCGTGTCTGCTGAATGTATAACCATGGGGCCAGAGCACTGAGGTGGCAAGGAAGGGTGACTTATTTAGGGGGAGCCCACTCAGCCATGGAGTTGGGGAGTTTTCAGCAGTTTCTCCTGGATCTTGTCAAAGGATTAGATCATCATGCTAAGGTATTGAAGTGAAAACAGCTGAAGATGGGAAAAAAACATTACTTAGTGAAGATTTTGCTTTACGCATCTGGGGAAATAATCCAAAACATCATGGCTTTCAGTGGAGATAGAGCTTTACAACTGACTACAAAGGGATCAAAGTCAAGCCAAGATGGAGAACTTTTTGACCATCTTAGCTTTCCTACCTCTCCACAGGGCTCAAATCCTACCAAGAGCTGAACGATCTGGTCTGAGTGTTCGACCGGAATGAGCAAGCAAGTATTCCACTTTAAAATATACCTGCCAAAGTCAGCTGGAGCGCTCTCCTTGACACAAAAATGCACTTAGAGGCTTGCCAGGCTGGGTTGGGCATCACACACTTTGGACGCACCAAGCACGAACAGATGCAGCCACAGAAGCTGGATTGCTTGTCTCCTTAGAAATCTAAGAGCAGGCCTGCAGAATACAGTGCATGCACTTCTGCTGCCATTTAAAGTACAAAGAACTGTTTTGCCAACTAATCCTCCCAACTGAAGTGGCAGCTTTTGTTAGAAGACTGGAAACAAACAGGTTAAAAATGCAAGAAGTTAATTGCATCTAAAATAAAAAGGGCTGTTTTGAAACTATTAGTTTTTGCAAAAGCCATGAAGAGACCAATTTCTATTGCTCTTCAGGGAGTGAAATCTGCCTGCTCAGAGGTCATCAGAATGCACCTACATTACATTGACAATGTTGAAATTGCACATTTATAATTTTGACTATGTAACTTTGATATTTAATTTAATTTTAGTGTTATAATTTTAATCTTATAAATGGACTTGCTTTCTCTTCTGCCTCAGGTCAACAGGGCTATGTATTCTACCAGCCAGTGGGGGAAGAAAGTGAAAAGCCCTTAGTGTTCCCGTCCCAGATATGTAATCAAGCCAGGAACTGCATTACATCCTTATCATGCCAGTGCTTGTGTTCCAGTGAAAATATTTACGTGCTTTAAGCAGACTGGTTCTTAAAACTATAAGTGCTCCCTCAAGAAGGCATTAGAGCAAAAAGGTGAAAAAAAATAGAAAATAAATAATCTTGTAACCCTGCATGACTAGGTGATAGGTTGTCTGTTGTATTTGAAGACAATACTAAGCTAAAACCCATCATATTACTAAAGATGACATGTTTCACCTGAAACCACTGGAAGGTGTAATTCCAGAAATCTCCCAAGAGTGAGTCTCATAATACTTTGCCTGCCCAGATTTCTCTTGCCACTTCAACTAAATAAAAATCGTCTTCGGTGCCTGTCTTTGGTAATTAGAGAAACCTAATCACTGTCATTCAAAGGTCCCATTTCATTACAGTTCTAACAACACAACCCTGGCTAGCTATACAGCATAGGACTATCTGCAGCTGCAGTTTGAACAGCACTTTAAGATCTTTGGAAATGAAAAGTCCTCATGCAAAACTACTATTTTTCTTGTAACTGTAGGTTTTGTAAACCTTCTTATTCAAGAAGATAAAATTGACAATATGGCAACTCAAGACTGACTAATCTTTCATTACATGAGTTATCATTCCATTTACTGCCACAAAAATCTATCAGGACCATACCTATACACACTTGGAATTCTGTTCCAAAGTAAAACATAAACAACTTTTTATTATAATAACCTGACACTTAGAATGTGATAAATGCACAGCAGCGCAGATACACTGTCAGAGAATTAGCTGCTCACACATAACACTCCCCAACAAAAAATAGCTATTTATAATCCTGAAAATCTGAACACAGAGCAGATAGCTAATCAAAACACTTAAGTCCACTTCTCCACCCATTTCTCTCTAACAGCACAGCCTGTTGATCAACAGGCTAAGACTCTTCCAGATCTTCACTAGGTTAGAAAATTAAATTAAAGCTTGGATAAAAGGCTTAAGAATTGTAATAATAGCTGATGGCAAATGAGACCAGTAAACCCTAACAAACTTCAGCTTACTTTGGAATTTAAAAAAAAAAAATTAAAAAAATCAAACCTCATAATTCTTTTATGGGAAGGAATGTCCAAATATATATATATATATATATTTTTATTACTGAAGAAAGTACATGTTATACTTCTACCTGCTGGCCACCTGCCTGGAAGATCACATGGATGTCATTCTACTAGGCAGAGTGAGAAATTTGTCCATGAGTGAGAAACTTCCTTCCAGGCAAGGCATCAGAAACCTGACAGTTCAATTTCCTATTGAAATAGAAACTATTCTAAGACAAATTTTCTGTTTTGTGAAAATTGCACTTTTTTTAACATAGAGGTTTCCAAAGAAAAACTCCCTACCATTTGTAACTATAATCCTACCATATGCCTGAGCAATGAGCGAGAGGAGGTTTTACAGTCCTAGGAACAAAGCAGGAACTGGAACACAGCTTGTAGAGATTTCCAGCTCCCTTACTTTCTGAACTATGATCCACTGAGAAAGCAAGCTAAGAAATCCCTTTACATGGCACAATTCGTCTTTCACAGTGACTGAACAATCTTTGAAAGAAGAAATATAACTGGGTTGAACATGTTCCTGTGCCTTCTCAGGGCACATACACATCAAGATTGGTAGTTCAACTACCAACAGCCCTACAAAATCACATCTCTTTCTCCATCTCTAAAATCTATTAACTATTGGCTTCCTTAAAACAGATTTTCTTTAAGCTGTCGCAGTCTGTACCTGATTGAAATGCCCTTACTCATTCTAGAAGTAGATCTCCCCTAACCATGACCAACACGGTAGACGAGATGCAACTTGCTCCACTGGAGCTGTTTTTCCTTTACAATGCACTGCTCAAAAAGAAGCTTGATGCTTTCAGGACTTTATCTGAATGATCATTCATCTGAATGAACATTCTTGTTTTCATTTTGAGAGCACAGTACTTCCTGCTTTCAAAAATCCACTGATTTAATGACTGAAGTGTGGGAAAATCTTAAAGACATCCAGATCATGAAGTCTCAGGAAGATGGTAAACACCACCAAGCACATGACAGGAGGTACACTCCCATAATGGGATGGGGTGACATCAATTCTACTCCTCTGTTTCTGGATATTTGCTCAAAATTAATGATTCAGAGTTGATGTCGACTTCAAAAAAGATAATTATGAGTGAATGATGTGAAGCAACAGACACCTAAGGCATCTCAAGAACGACCAAAGACTGCAGGGGCAAATAATATTTTCGCAAGACTTTTAGACACTAACTAAAGATAGCTTCCGGTTTTTCCAGTTGAGATTTCAGCACTGAAGTAAAGGCCTGAAGCCATGAAAAAGAGATATGAAAAAGGAGGGCTCATTTTGTAATGCAGTAAGCTAGAAAGGCATACTAGAGCACTGAGAGAAGTGCATTGTTCCATGCTGTACTTTTTGATGTCTTTCCTTACTTTAAAACCCTTTTTATTGGGTTTCAAGTTTTGATTCAAGTTAGTCCTGCAAATTTGTGGCATTCTTCTTCCTGTATAAGAAGTTTCATGCTTATGGGTGCTTTTTCAAAACTCTTAATCAAGAAACAGCTGGATCAGCAGTGATGGCTTTGACCATCATGAGGTTAATCTCTTAACAGAATGTAAAAACCAATTTCTTCCTGTAAGTATCTCTACCCCCCTTTTGGGAACCTTACCTTTAGGTAAGACTAATAGCAGCATTCCAAACAAAAGAGGCATTAATGCTTGTCTAAGTGTCTTAATAAGCCCTAGCCCCCCACACTAGACACCCAGGGAAACAGATACGGCAGGTCACACTACCACAAGCACTGTACTAGAGGAAAAGCTATCTCCACATTCAGGAACAGAAAAGAAAGGATGGCAAAGAAATACGGAGTGTGGATGGGCTACATCATCTGTGCACAGCGAATGGAAGTGATAGAAGGCCATGTAGTATCAAGAGTGCTGGGTTTTTGCACTTCACTACAGACTGCCAGCCTTCTCTCTGGAGTGGGAATGAAGGGCTATCAGATTTGAGTCCAGGAAGAATAGTGGGACAGGGCTGTGGGAATCTGAGGGAAAAATGCAAACACAGAAGAGAGAGAAAGAAGAGAGAGAGTGAAGACAATCATGGGAAAGACAGCAGTGTAGTGACTCAGGGAGAAACACTGGCAACATAGTGAGTGATTTGGGGGAGGGGATGACAGAAATACCCCAAAAGGAAGTGAGTGAGGTCATCTAAATCTCCTCTCCTCACCCTCCTGCTGCTCACAATGTAAAAGCTAAAAAACCCACTTAGATAAATGCAGCTGCATTTGGTAAAGGGCAGGTCCTCATTTTCTTCCCTTTCCTTGCTGTCTGTTCCCCCATTCCACCGTGGTTCATACTTGAATGCACCACCCATAAAATCAACAGGGCCTCAGTTTACGAGAGTGATGTCCTCAGCGTCCCATGCTTTTCACTCCTTCCAACAAGATTACTTGGCAAATCTCTCTTCAGCTACCTGTATATATGAATTCATCTATGGCTTTTCAAGAAGCAGTGACTTTGCTTACAAATGGCTTGCTATTTTCTGGACACTGTGACCCAGGTCATGTCAAGTAACTCCCCAAGGCATTTGTTCTTTTATGACAGAGCAGCTAGCTCCTACTGCATGCAACAATTCATGCACTAGCAAACTGGCAATCACATTTCTCTACAGCATCTCATTTATTACCACTTGGGTTTTCTCTTTGAGAGCACCATCTCTAAATCATTATACAAATTGGCTAGGATAGGGGATATGTGCTATGATACAAGAAAAGTAACCTTTGGGAATGGTATAAAGCATCCTTTCAACGAGCCACCTGTCAAATCTCAACAAGCACTTCTTATGTAGCTTTGCTACATGAAATTAGATGCTTCTATTTCTTGTGTTTGAGTATTTGTCTTGGTTAAGCTAGAAAACCTCCCGCCCAAATTAGATGGACAAAGAACAAGGTCAAATTCTTGCAGCAGACTGGCAGCAGAATTTGGAAGCTGTCAACAAGATCCAAAGACACAAACACAACATAAGCCCTTGTGTTTAGGCATGGCTCATTCCTCTCAGGCAGTCATCTGTCTCCCGAGGCTGACCGACGGGCAACATTTTCCATCTCACTTAAGTTAACTATCTTTCAGGCTATTCTGTTGGGGTAATTCTGGTTGTCAACATGCATTTTGATAGCTCAGATCTCTGAACTGCTGTGGGAAATCTCCCAGGTCTCCACCTTTGTGCATTCCCAATTACTAATAAGTCTTAGAATTGGAAGACTATCTTGGCTTTTGCAACAGGCTGAAGCTTGAAGGAGATGGAGACATATCGGAAACCTTTCTTCTGGGCTTTTTAAAGTACTGTGGCTTTTTACAATTACGTTCTTCTTAACCTGTTTTTGTTACAGAAGTGACTGTCAGCTGCTAAACATGACTCTCATCCACCAGGCTGATCATTTCCATTACCCAGAAGTTATGGTGACTTCAGTAACGTATATTAGGGAGGACACTGCAAGTCATCAGTCATTCTCCCTCCTTCCATAGAAGCATTTTAGGTGAATGTTATTAACGGCTAAAAGACTAAACAACTAAAGATTTCCTCTGATTCACCACATCAGAAAACAACCAATCCTTCTAAAGGCAGCTGGGTCCAACTCATACAGATTGTCCTGCAGTTTGGATTCAACAGACTCTCCAAAGAGACACTGCAAAGGCAAGATGTTTTCAGATGACTTCACTTGACTGGAGAACTTGGTCTCACACCAAACTACTTCTTCTGCCAAGGTCAAAGACACTATATTTTTATAACCTATTTTCCAATGACTTCTATTCCAGCCAGCGAAGGCTACGGTGTTTTTTTATCAGTGGGTGCTCACAAAACCCTACCCAAGGGAAGGCATGTAGTTCAATCATCTCAAACTCCAGAGCTTACAACTTGGAAGGGAGAAATTATCTGCACAGCTAACATACAAAAGGAAACAACACGATTGCAAACCACCCTCATGAGCATTTCCTGCACAAACTTCAGGTTGCTTCCTGCTGTAGAGACAGCGTAAGCCAGAACAAGGCACTCTGGCTGCCCTACTTATTTTTGTAGATTTTTTCTGAACTTTAGAATCCTCTCATCCAAAGACATTATACTTCAACTATATTACTTTTATTTAACAGCTCAAATGTGCTTTCTTCAAATAGTAACTACTATTCAATGCTTGTCTTCAAATGCAGAAGAAATGGCTGTTCTGAGTCAGAATATGCGATTTTTAAATTCAGGTACATGTTTGAGACAAGCAGATTTCATAGTGGCAAAGGCCAGAGACCTCATATTGTCTTAAAGTACGAAAGTTTGTCATCACTGATGTACACCATAAATGATCACTGTGTCAGAATGCTTGAATATTTCCTAAAATTATTCTGCCTCCTCATCTTAAAACTTTTAATTTTTAGCAGACATATTTCCTATATAAATAACAGTGACTAGCTAACAAAGAATCAAGACGTTTAACAGAATCAACTTCCAGACTAGTAATGAAAATTAGCCTATCAGCAGAATCTATTTGTAAACTGTATACCAATCAATAACACAGAACATTGTTACAATGCTTGCCTCCTGCTTACCTAAAAGATTTCTGAATTGCAGCCTGCATTATTGATTTGCTATAAGAAAATGAAGTATTGGAGATACTCACTTTTACCAAAATAATTTTTGCTAGCTCTTCACACACAGGCTTTTCTTCATCCTTCTTCAAACCTTCCAATTCAAACAAGGTATTGTAATTTTCCAGCATTTTTGTCATTATCTTGTTGCAGATCTCCTGTTCTTTTATACCTTCAAATCCAGAGGGCACACTAAAATTGGATGGAACACAAAGCAGAGCATTACAGGTACCCAACATACAAAACTTCCTGCACAGAGTCTGTGTAACATTTCAATTGTGGATACAGGCTGGCTAACAGGCAAAGGAAACTTTGTCTGTCGATGGGGGATTGTGTCTATGGTGCCAACAACTTTGTCTGCAGTTTTTCTTACTGATATTAAATACCACATCTGTTGGTCAAACTATCTGCTCCACAGAATCTAGGTAGAGATCTAATTGAGACAACCGTCAAATAAGATACCACCAGCTTTGCTAAAAGTTGGGCTCATGACTGCAACATAGACTGCACAAGGCATTTAAATGCTCTCAACTGCAATTGGGATGAGACAGATTCCTCCAAAAAGTGGTCTGAGATAACCTTACAAGGTATACAAGAAAGATGAGTCAAAAAATTAGGAAAACCCACATGCTGAGCAGAACACCAAAAGTAAAAGTTAAGCAAGATCTTTGCAGCTTCAGGTGACTCCATGCTGTACACCAGATTTCGTAATGTAATTTTTGAGTTGCCATTTCTCTTGAAGGCAGGCTCATGATTCACAGGGCTTTTTAGAACATGGAGATGGAGGCTGCCTTCTGCAGAACAGCCTAAAAGAGTCATATAAAAAGAGGTTTCTAACCTCCACTTTCTGTAAGAATGCTTCTGACATGGATCTCCAAAACAGAGTACTACTGAAATAAGCCTGGCACCCCTATGAACCTCATTTCTAGGAAATGGACTGGAAATGTACTAGAGCAAGTTCAAGTCAAAATAAAGATTCCAGATAGCTTCAATGAGTTGTAGAGCAGAACCTTGACATAAAGACATCTGCTGGAAACTACACCCAGTATCTCCCTACTGGCAACAGCTAACATCAAAAATCTTTTGCTGGTTAAAAAAAGTTCAGCCTATAAAGTTTCCACAAAGCGTACAAGCAGTATTTAATTTCTGCACAATTCCTTGTCTTTCTTGCCCTCCCTTCCCCACATTACTTTGTCCGTTAAACTTTATTAAATCAAATCTGTGGGAAGTCCAACATCTTATTCTGAACAATTCTGTATGTGTATGGTAAGGTGCATATGCAGAACACAAGCTGAAAGCTCATGGCTTTAGTCTTCCTTTTGTCACCCCTCTCTGAATGTAACCAAGCAGAGCAGCATGAATTGTTCTATTTTAATGGCAGTGTAACATACTTTAACCATTGCCATCTCTCTGCCACTTAAACAGGCACATTTTACAAAGTTTCTCATTTATTTTTCCTTTAATTGCTGTTATTAGACCTCCATCACGGCAAAGACTATTATACTCTCTGAGCTCTGATACATGGTGACCTTTTCCTTGCAATAAATCTTCAGCTCAGCAAATATAAGTTTAGATTATGAGCACACACCACCCTACATATTTATACAAGTTAAAACCCATCTGTTGCCACACTGCACGATCCAGCAGTCTACTAGACTTTTCAGAAAATGTGTGAAAAAAAACCCCCTCTTACTTTAGCTTTTCTTAGTCTGAAAAGTTGTAGTATCTACAAATTTCACTTCAGCTAACTAGAAAAACCCAGTCCTGTGAGAGTATTCCTCACACTACCACTTTCATGATGGACACCCTACTCCTTAGAAATTTTTTGTATTCTTTTGTGAAGACCTTCTTAAAACATTTCAGTAAACTGTGTTCATAGTCACAGTTCCTTTGTGTCTCATTTGCATGTTAATTAGGCACTATAACTGTGTTGCTTATAGAGTCAGATGCACATCTTCATCTGGTTATAAAATCCTCAACAGCAGGACTTTATCCCTTTAAGACATGTATAGAACAACTTCAGTAGCAGCACCAGAAACAGCAGCAGAACATCGGTTTCATTACCAGAAACACATTTTCTAGAAGGCGAGGCGTAAACCTGTAATTTCTGTGGTCATTTCCAGAAGAAAAAACATTGATGGGTTCAGGTTTATCTTAGAGATTTGAGCTGAAAAACTCCCACTGAGCTCTCGCAGTAGCTTGCAAAGTCATGAACAGATACATAGCATAGGCAGTGACAGGAGCAAATTCTCCAGTGTGCCCCCTTAGATTCCTTAGACACCCTGCCCTTCCCAGAGAGATGCTCAGAGTGATCTGCGAGCAAAGCACAGGCTCCACATTAAGTGTTTGGAAAAAACATGCTTTGTATAAATGAGGCATCGGCGTTAACAGCATCTGACCCAGTCAAGGAGGGCAAAGGGGCATCAGTGCCACAAGTTTTACAGTATATTAAAGATTGAACTTATTGGTGAAGCCACTTTAAAGCAGAAAAAGCAGTTGTTTTCCAATTTAAAACATTACTTGGGAATAAGATCAAGTTGTTAGCCCTTTATTTCAAAATACGATACCCAGCAGTATTTCACACTTCTGCACAATGTCCTACCAGCGTGCCTGGCCCACCCACCACAGCTCCACCACTCATCTCCACGCAGTCCAGTGCTCACTTGTTTTTTGGTTTCTTCCAGACTGCCTTAAGCCAAGAGTGTGTCTGCTTCCATGGGGATGCTCACGAAAGCTAGTCTCAAATGAGTTAAACCACATCAAAGCCCTCTGTCACAACTCTTACTCATAACTGAAGTGACCTGAGGTCAGATTAATGCACTGTGAAAGAATTACTTGCATTTCATGAGTTATTTAAACGAATTTACCACAGGGTCCCTGTAAACAAGTTGTAACAGGCTAAATGCAGAGTGGGCTCATGAGAGAGAATCATCAAACTCTGCTGAGTTGTGCAGTAACACATCCAAACACTAATGCATCTGGCACAAGACAGGCATCACTACAAGGCTCTTGTCACCATCCACCACACCTGAGAAACTTGCTTCAAGAGGAAACGAGGGCCAGTAAGACTTGGGATGTAGTCATCTGCCTGTAATAAACTGGACTAAGATCACTGAACTGATTTCCCAGGCAGCAACTGCTGACAGCTCCCTCTGACAACTGAGAACCAGCGATTTCCATGTGAAACTCTGCATCTCATAATGAATTCCCAACAGTGTTCAACCCCACCCTGTCTGAGATGAAGAATGCACATTACCATTTCCTTAAGTGGCGCTGCAGAAGTAGTTTGCGCGGAATGACAGCACTGTAATCCCAATTTGCCAGCCACTGGGGGTTGTATGCTCTGCCTTCTCAGAACGCTACTTTTGCTGTTTGTACAGGACCTTTTGTAGAGTAGCACCACAAAGACCCCTTGCCATTCTCCTACGGAATCCCACAAGAAATGAAGGGACTCAGAGGACAGGGAACATTACATGGCTTTTTTGTTTCTCCACCCCTCAAAATATTTTCATTAATACCTCAGATGCCCATGAGCCCCTCAACAAGCATGACTGAAGGAAGGTTTTGAGAGCAGAGCTGCAGTAATCTTGAGAGGTTACAACTTCAGGCAGTCTGCTCTGTCCCTCTAGAGAGGTTACTGTTTCTATAACAGATGAAATTTCATGGCCACAACTTGGCCCTGTACTTCAGCTTATCGAAGTGACTTGTTGTAACACAATGGACCACGAAATGCTGCAGCTGAAAACAGGCACATATTCTTGTCTGCCAACTCTGCTGCAAGATTACAGGCTAGCTAAAGACGTAGCAACACTAAGTTGAAGCAGGTGTGCAAGTCATTTATATGCTCTGCATCATTTACAAACTTGTGTCTCACCAGTTTGGGCAAAACACAAGGATGTATGTCAATACTGAGATTTTACAGAGGTGCCTTAGCTTCTGAGGCACTGGAGAATCCCATGAGGCTTCTAACTGCCTGCCTTCTAAAATCTCTTCTAGATTATTTTCTGCAACATCAGATTTAGGACTCTAAATCAACTCAGTAATTCCATCTCTGTCTACATTACTTGCAGTAAATGCATAATGCAAAATGCAGGCAGTGCAAAGCAGTTAGAGTGATGCTGCTGCAAAGACTTTACTGACTGGATTCATGTATGTGCAGAATCTTTTGCTCCAGCAAAAGCTCCATTTTTCATCAGAAACCTGCAGTGATAGTTGGCAGTTTTGAAAGCACAACCTAGACAAAGGTAGACAACGGGCAGTCCATAACCTAACACCCACCCAGAAAGCTCATCACTCCCATCTCCAAACATTCCAAGACAGAGGTTCTTCAAAAATGCTCCTTGTGATTCTATCTGAGCTATACTGTTGAGCTCAAACACCATTTTCTTTTGCACATATTAGGAAAACGTTCTTCACCAAGAGGGCGGCCAAGCACTGTAAGAAGCTCCCTAGGAGAGTGGTCATAGTCCCAATCCTGTTAGCATTCAAGAAGCATTCGGAAAACCTCAGATAGATGGTTTGCACTGCAATGCAACAGATGGTTTGCAATGCAACTTTTAGGTTGCATTGTGTGGAGACATGAGCTCAATCCTCATGGGCCCCTTCGAAGTATTCTATGATTGTAGTTTTTCCTGTGAAACTGCTCTTCCACTTCAATTCTGTGTGTATGCTTTATTGCCAATCCTCAGTCAAGATCAGGAGAAAGAACAGTTTCAACCCAGAGCAGTAACTTATTTTCATGGAGTTTTTCAACAAAGATATATACCGAAAGGTTTAGAACGATAATAATGGCAACAACAACCACCCCCCAACCCAGAAAACCAAAACCAAACCACGGACAATTTCCTATTGGAATAATCACTACTTCATTCAAGAGATATAATAGGCAATAACATAACACTTGGCACTGGACGGATCATAAAAGAGAAACTTTCCTAACCGAAACTTTAAGGGGTGAGCGCTCACTAGGTGAACAGAGGACTTGAGATGGAATTTGGCCAGAACACCCCTCCACTTACGAAGAGAGCAATGCATCTTTACCACTCATCAGTTTATTTTGCATATAGGGCATTTAATGGACTCCAGATGACAAAGCTGAGTACAAACCAGAAAAGAAAGAGAAGAAAACATAAAAATATATCACTGAAATGCTCAGCAATATAGGTCCCTATACACTTCCCAAAGACGAAGTAAGCACTCATGGGTATTTAATATGATTATGGATGAGAACATTTACGGCCTTCCTATATTATGCTTGATGCTTTAGGCTTGCATCACAGAGCGTAGCATACTGAATTCTTATGAAAAACAACTCCTTTACCCTGCAGGCAAACACAGTATTTAAAATCTATACAAACCCTGTACAAAAGGTTATGTTGCACGCTCCAATTTGCAATAATGGATGTTAGAACAACAATTTTCAGTACTCACTTTGACCCTGATCCTGGACTTACAATTGGTTTTAAGACTGATGCAGGATTGGGACCGCACTGCCTGAAAACAAAGTCCATTCACATAATGTTTCAAAGGCCAACATTAATCACTGAGGGGTTCTAGTTCAGCCCCATATACCTAATCTGCGTAGGCTCCAAAGCCGCTAGAAACCAAGGTAAGACGTTCACACAGAACTTTAGATCAGATTTTGTTACAAATTCAGCAACACATTGGAAATCTTTCTGAATCTCTGAAACACCTACAGCTACCCTATAGACAATCTACATTTTCTTCCTACCTGAAGACAATCTACCTTTTCTCCATACCTAATGCCTTCTTGTATAACCCTTCAGGTAACTTCTGTCACATAGTCATCATACAGAAATAACTGCATCTAATTCTAGCATTTTACATGGATACCTGCACTTGCCAGACACCTTTGCGGGGAACGGAGCAATCCCTCACAACATGCTTAATCTCTGCTAGAATGAAATACAGTCCGGTTAGCGAGGGCTTGAATGATGGAGGCCACACAGCTCTCTCAGAGAGAGCTGCAGAAAAGGGTGCAAATGGACCCTCTGCTTACTCTGTAATTGGTAGACCTTGCATCTCTTACCATTCCAACCAAAGGACAGGACCAGTACAGCAGCCCCTCTGACACGCAGCTCCCAGAGGAGAGAAAACCCAGCTTGTCCTCTCCTTCAGCACAAGACGTGAGAGCCGAGCAGAGACACACAGCAGGCCATGACTAAGGCTATGGTTCTACAGCAGCTGAAATACAGGTCAATGGACAATAACTTCCTCTACGAGTAACCACGCTGCAAATGTTAATACTCCACACAGATTAGCCCAGTGACAGAAAGGACAACTATTTATGTTCCTATACCTTCATGCTCGTTGTTCCTCAAGGGCTGTATTTCTCTGTATACTTGACCTTTGGCTTCCATCACAATAAATTGGAACAAACCAAGTTGGAAGAAAACAATGCACTAAATCTCAAACCATCATATTTTCCTTTTTGAGCTGTCTGACCTTGCCCTTTACATTTTCCTACATCTTACATCACACTTCATTACAAGGAATGCAAATAGCCATTTTCTCCCCTCTTACGATTAGAAATACCGAAAGCACAATATAACCTTTCACTAGAAAAGTACCAGTGCAGTTTGTCAAACAGCAAGTAAGCAGGGGAACCAGTGGATAAGACAAAAGTAGTAAGGGTTGAAAGTTTAGGAGAATTAATTACTGAAAACATGATGTAGAAAAATAGAATGACATAAAAAGAATTAAAATGAAGTTTCAATGTCTGCAAAGTGGCCCAACAGTGAGATTTATTCAACTGTTAAACAGCTTCAGTTATAGAAGATAATATGTTTAAATAGCTAATCATCACTAAAAATACTTTGTAGAAGGTAAAATCAGATGGGCTTTATCTTCTCTGACACTGTGCATTAACTAATAGACTCCAACGCTAATTTTAGACATGACTGTGAATTTCTGACAGAAAAACATAGTGCAATTACTGACAGGCTGGACGCTGAGCCTTCTTCTCTTGTCCCAGAGAAACACCCCATGCACTGCTCTGAACAAACAACTCGAAGTGAGAGGAGTGTTTGCTTCAACTACCTCCTGATACTTAATTTCTGCAGCTAGTCTCGCTAGGGGCTGCCTGTCGCCAGCAGTAAGACAGCCCTTGTCAAGCAGGCTTCAGGCAGCCTTACTCCAGTTCTCTGAACTGCCTTCTCAGGATCTCTCTCTGGTTGCTTGCCCAACCAGCTGGCTAAGCCCAATGCCTAAACTTCAGTGCTGCAAGTTCTTTCCTCCTCCTATGAAATCTTTGTTGATGCAGATGGTCACAGTTCCAGCAATTTAAAACTGCATCCACTAACACAGGAGAAGAGGGTATTCGAACTGTTGCTGGCCATCTTTGTGTCCGAACCACAATCCTGAAACTACCTGGAAAACATCAAGACCCGAAGAAACACATAGCTGAACTACCAGATGACATATCTGGGTCTTCTAAAAAATGCCTCAACCATTTGTTAAGTGCTAAGCTTTGCTTTCACTGCCTCTTTTGCTACAGGAGAATTTATCTCAATGTATATCACAGCTGCAGGGCCAGCCACATTTGTATACAGCCACAAGAGCCCTTGTGTTTTCATCTCCAGTAAACTCTGCCTTTCTTGGTCTTCTGTAATGGAACGACACGATTCTGCCTCTCTTACTTGCAGGCCCTATACCTTACAAAAATTGTTACATCTTTTCTATGCTATCTTAGGAGCAGAGATCAGTTAAGGCAACAACTATGCAAGCCTTTAAGAAGTATGTTTTGGTTTAATCTTAGGAATGCCAATTGCAATTCCAAACTGCAACTCTCTGCATTGTACACCATGAAGTACACGGGCCAATTTTGAAATTTTCCTGAATGAAGTGATGAGTAAACTAAAAATTATTGTAATAGCCTCTTGGGAGTTTGAGTCATAGAGATTTAGCCATTGGACTCAGATTCTTCTTATTTACTTTGTTTGTTCTTATTTCTACTAATACATTTAGACAGAAATTCCCAAACTACCCATACAAATCTAATCTTTAAAAAATGTTTTGCTTTTCCGAGTCAGAAATTTGCTGTATTGTGCTTCCACTACCTCTCATACTCATGTGTTCCTGCACATACTACTGTCCTTTGAGTTTTCTTTCTTTTGGAGAGGAAGACAATTGTTTTCAAAATATGCTTTATCTTTTTGTACTAACAGAGCAAATGCTTGAATCCTGACATATTCAGCTTCATCATCCATGAGCAACATCTTAGGATAAGGCAGCAGTGTAGGCACAAGGACAAGCTTTGGTTTACATGTCTCATCTCCTCGTGTTCTCTCCCTAATCAACAGGAAAAGATATGCTCCTTTAAAAAGTGAGCAGGCAGCACCTAGCTTGGGTATATGGAACTGGCTCAATACATTAGAAGGAATCTAATGTCGTTTTCTCTGTTTAAAGAAGTCTACTTCTTTATGCTGACTACAGAGGAAGTCTAGGGAGACAGTCTCATTAGGCTATTAATCTAATCAAAGTCTCATTAGGCTTAGTATCATTACTATTATTGTCCGTATTATTCTGGAGCAAAATTTTAAAGGGATCAATACAAATCTGACATTTGCTACAAGGATCTCACTTGTCTCTTTTCACTGATATCACACATCTTTGAAGACTGATGACTGAACTAAACTCCCTGCGTGTCTCCCTTGTCTCAGATCGTGGATGCCAACCAGTGGGTGTATTACAGACAAGACTGGGGTGAGGAAGCTAATGGTGCACTGCATCACAGCTGTGACTCGACAGAAACATTCTTACTTAGGTGTGTTCTCACACCTGGAAATAACTTTTCTCGCTACTGCTGCAAGCTCCACTAGGATGTACAACATGTTGTCTTCACCACAAGCACCAAGGAACTGGGCCCACTGAAAGAAACTTGTAAAACGAGTGAGTTCAGTAAGAAGTCGCAAGAGGCCAGTGGAATCCCATAACCTGCAGACCAGTTTCTAAAAACACTGGAAGGTTAAAGAGCCCAGAATCATCAGCATCTTGAGGACAGACACCAGATCGCAAGGCCAAATCTGCAGAGAGTATGCAGTATCCATCTCTAGAAATTATACAGCACCTGCGTGCTGCATAGGAATCCTTTCCCCCCAGGCACTCCTCGAAGCATTCAAGCATCCACATTATCTAATGGCAAAGGAAGAAAGCTGTACGAGCACAGGTTTCCTTGCACTTATACAGTCTGAAGGCCTTTCATTACTATACTCCTGCTCTGCTGTCAACACAGCAATAGAAAACTGACCAGCTGTTTAGTGAAACAGTGAGAGGAGATGGGAGAGCAACTCTCATTCAGCTCAAACAATAGCATTAGCACTAAAATTTATCACAAAGCCCTAATCATTGCCTCTGTTTTATCACTCTGACAAATCAGCGTTCTGAGCTACATTTCTGGCCATCTGCTACATTACACGCTCTGTCAACACATGGGGAAAAGCAAAAACCCGAACTTACTGAAAGCAGTTTGGTCCAAATACAGTGGCAAGATTGCAAAGGTTCATCCTGTTCTCTACATGATGTTCAGCAACCTTTATCAGGAACTGGCACAGATACTTCAGCAGGCAGTAATGAGCATCAGGCAGTTCTTTAAGGAGTTCTTTCAAGTTGCTTTCCTTCTGCGTGTCACTTCTAGCGTCTAGGAAAAACAAGAGAAGAAAAGATGTATGTATATGATTTTCTACATTGCTGCCAATTTACTTATGTGGGTGAGCAAGCGGTGGGATCTACAATTTAGTCTTACTTCTCTTCAGAGATAGAGAATCCTCCAAATCCCTCAAGTTTTCCTCATGGAACCTGCATCTTTCTCCCGAGGCTCACCTTGGCCACCACTGGTACTGTTTCATGCACAAATTTATGTTGTAATTGTTTTCCTGAGCAGAATCAGCAGTGGCCATTATTAACAGCATTGGAGCATGTTTATTCCCATCCTGTCCATAGCCATATCTGCTTTAACTCCAGCTCTACCAGATCTCCTGATTCCATGCTGCTTCTGGATATTTTCTCTGCTTCACAATCCCCATCTCACACTCTGTTTTAGTTTCCCCTCCCGTGAAAACCTTCAAAAAGAAGGAAGCAAGAACAGCAAAACAAGGACTCTTCTGAAATGCAGGTGTTGTTAGAATAACAGTACTACAGTAGTTTCTGTGGGTACATTTTGGTAAAAGCTCAATTTTATATGTTTTGTCAGAGTGACAACTCTGTACTAAGTCTTAGGCAAGGAGTCCTGCTTATAGAAAAAAGGCTGTTCAGGGCAGTGGTACACTGTAATGAGCCAAAACTTGGCCTAATATTAGAGAATAGCCTTGTTATACTGTACAATCTTCTAGAATTTAATGATGGATAAAAGTTTCCATACAGAACTGAGTAATATCAAGGTATGACTAAGGCCCATTTTCTTTCATGCAGGTTTTTGTTGTTTGTTTGGGTTTGTTGTTTTTTTTTTAAGCAAAAATTGCATGAACTTCACACATGCTGTATTTATACAGACCCAGGAAGTGAACACAAGCTTGACCTCACACACAGCTTCTACTTAATTGTGTTCTGCTTCTGGAATTGAACTCAGAACCTACTAAATTCTTTACTCCCCTCCTCCACCCCCAAAACACTTTCCAAAAAGTAATCTGTACCCACCAAAATCTTGGGTTTACATATTAACAGAAGCAAAATTTTGAAAACAAATCAGTATTTCCTTCCCTTCGTGCCAAAACAGGATGCCTTAACACTTGGAAATACTCATTTCTACTCTCCATCAAAACGAAATTTCTCTGAAACTTTCCCATATACAGAGTTCTTGGGTTTTTGTGCTACAGCATTTTCAGGCAGAAGACCTCAGCCCCTGAAGGTTTTCCTCACCAGTCTAACTATAAGCAGTGTTCGTTAACATGGGGGTAGCTGTGCACTTACAGTACGTAGTTTATTTCTGTATCAACCTTATAGGTTGATGGTGTTAATGCTGTAAGACTGTTGTGGGGTAATTGATTTTTCCTTAGAGATGTACGTTAAGGTTTTAAAATAGTTCTAGTGGTTGGAAGCATGCCTTTATTCCACAAAGCCACAGTCAGCTCACACTAAATGCTAACCCTCTCTGCTCTCTGTAACAGATTGCCTTGTCTCCAAGTAGCTGCGGGCTTACCATGGGAATAGAGACATCCTCCCCACGCTTAGGGCAACGAGGTATTTCTTCATTGAGAAGATGTTATGATTCTTAGTAAGGAGATTCACCCAGCATCCAATCAAAACCAAACCTTGCTCAGTCTTCAAGACTCATTTTTAGTCAGGAAGATGTAATAAAACAGGCTGCACCTGAAACAGTTCAGCAACTAGTTGGTGCCCCTGCTGTATGCCCTGCCACCAGCATGCAGAGAAGACTGGCAGGAAAACATCCCATGCTTTGTGTTGCAGGAACAAAAAACATGTCACATTTCCCTAACACTTTGGGGAAGAAAGAAGGAAGGAAAAAGGGGAGGCACTTTGAAGAAGTGTAAGGTATGTACAAATGCTTCAGACATTTCATTTTCGTTTTTACTTTTCATTTCCCATAAATATTCCAGGGCTGGATTGCACAGTATTGCAGCAACAGACTGCTTTGAAAAGTCGTTAGCTGTGTAAATCAGCAGTCTGTATAAAAACATCTGAAAGTGACTCCCGAGAACTCAACCATTAAGTCGCAATATGATTTCTGTCAAACAGACATTTTTGTGGGTAATAAACAGGATTTATCCCACATGTAGTTTCTGAAACAAATAAGTTTTTTATGTATGTGCTTGCCACTTCATACAGTTGAACTTTCAGGATTTCATCTGCTTCCAAGCTTAGGTTTCCTGCCTTACATGACATGCATAATACAGTACCTGGCAAGAGAAGCCTTTTTTATACGCATGAAGAATTCATTTTTATGTATGTGTTTTGGTACCACAGACTTAATATGAATTCTTTCATGACAGCAGGCCAAAGTTTAAAATGCCAGTCAAATGACAGGACCAAACATTTCCAACAACGGATTAATTATATCCTTTTCTTTTACAGCTAGGAAATTAACTCCTTCAGAAAAGTCAAATATCAAATATGCATAAAGCAGGTGAGAAAAAACTTAGTTGCTTATTTATTGCAAGTATTTACTTCAAAAATTTTTAGAGCTATACAGAATAAAAACAATGATGGCCACTACTATTAATCAGCATGGTAACAGTAAGAAACCTGATTTATTATTTTTATTTCTACCATAAAATAGCAAGATGCTTCTGAAAGCCGCATTAAATGGAATAACAATAAGGAATTTAATTGGATTGGTATTTGCACTGATCAAAGTGGACTGGACAGTCTCTGACTTGATTACTAATTATATTTTCATGAAGCTTAAAGAAAAACAAAACACAACTAATTTCCACATAGCCAGATCATTAAAATTCACTTCCTAACATACTTCTCTTTAGATATCAAAACAACTAGCACATAGTATTTTCCACTATAAATTGCTTGCAGTTATGATAAGGAAAGCCAAAGCCATCTCAGAAAAAAACACACCTCTTCCACCACCATGTCTCCACCACCTAATTAGGGAATGCCCTCGAGAACTAATTGCCTCCCTGAGCCTCCCACTGGGGCTTTAGATTGACAGGTACTTTTCCATTTACTGAAGGATTTTCCATCCCTTCCAAACTAGAAAGATGCTAATAACTGCCACAAAACATTCTGAACACAGGTTTGCACTCTGACAACAAACAAAGCTATTGGCCTCATGACATGACTTGTATTTGGTGGGTAGGATGTCCCTGTTCATTAACCATGATATATTACGTGGTGCAGATCAACATCAGAGATGCTTATCGCTGGGCACAGCCAAACCTTTGTTCATTTCTGTACTTTCAAGAACAGAGATAGATATCAGATCATAAGATCTCGAGAAATTACCCTAATTAAAGGACACAGAGAGGCTGAACAACATAAGGTGGAAAAACCCATTTACTGAGCCATGAAATTCCTTGTCCTTGTGAAATGGGAGAAAGAAAATACAGCTTTCGTCCCTCTCCTCCTTTTCCAGTGAAAAAACAAGGGAAGGAACTCAAGCCTTTCTCCCAATACAAAAAGTCAAAACTAATTTGTTAATTCTCTTGCTGTTGGCATTCATTTCATGGATTTCACCTTTATTTTTTAAAAATTACTCTTACAATTCATGGTGAATTTAGAAATTGACATGCATACACAGCGTTCCACACACTTTGTACATTTTCCAGGAGACGTGTACCTCTGCTATCCATGACCACATCACTTCAAATAAAACAGCTTTTCAGCTTACTAGATAGCAGAACCAGTCTTGAGCCATGACAACCAATGGGTTGGAGCATTCCTCCTCCTTTTGTCCACCTGCTACACAATTTTTCAGTTTGCTTTAAAGACAACCATTAAGGTTTACTCAGCTGGTACTGACCCTCAGAGAAACGTAAGAGCATAAGAGCACCAGAGCTGTTTACGCTGCCATGCAGAGAAGCATCAAGTGCACCAAAGCCCTAAGCTTACGTACATGCCTAATTTTGTGAGGTACAAGCTGTACCATGGAAGTCAAAACTACCGAGTACTGTCTTTCTTAGTCAGTCAGATTAAAGAGGGTGGCATGAATCTAAGCATATGCTTCAGTCTCTGCAGCATCCTGAGATGAGACAAATGAGCTTGTCAATAGTGGAAACAGCAGAGCACCAGATTTTCAAAGGCAATTCAGGAATCTATATTCAAGTCATATTTCCAGACATGCCAGCTACCAACACACTCGTGATTTTCAAGCACACCGCATAAAGCTCCTTTGAAAATTTTGTCCAATACAGCAGAGAGTAGGAGAAAGGAGTAAAAGAATGAAGGCTAAGGGGAAGGTGCTTTTGAGCCAAAGACGTTCGCTTTTTTTACTTTGGGAGCCTGCCAGAAGCCATGTGAAGCAGACAGCACCCCAGCAGAGGTCTGCAAGAGAAGCCCAGCTAGATGGGCAGCCAGGAAGGGCTTGAAACCAGGGACGAGATGGTGGGTTCTAGGCTGAG
Organism: Chionis minor; assembly: GCA_013398295.1. Classification (NCBI taxonomy): domain Eukaryota; kingdom Metazoa; phylum Chordata; class Aves; order Charadriiformes; family Chionidae; genus Chionis; species Chionis minor. Next base: position 853,405 of record VZSF01006303.1, read on the forward strand.
GAAGGCAACAAAACCAGCAGCCTCAGGCCATGCCTAGGCTCAGCAGCCAGAGGACACAGAACACAGTGTGACAGGAAGAGGGCCAAGGAAGCCAGCAAGGGCTGCGTGGCACCTCAAAGCTGAACTAGAGACTTGCTACTGAGGGACAAGTCAAGGAGACAGCTCAAAAGGACAGGTAGTCTCTCTAAAAATGTTAATTAACTAGAAACAGGAGCCTCAACAGTGTAGGAGGTACAGACACATTTCCAAGAGTGTTTTCAGTCTCATTTAATTTCAGTATACACCCACAGATGACAACAAGAGGGACATATTTTCCAATGGTTCATCCTATTTCTGAACATACTGAGTTTCTTTGACGTGTTACAGACACAATCTAACTCCCCAATCCATCCCTCCCCATGCTACTCCTTCCCCCTGCAGAACATGCGGCCTGAACACCACTGAAGATACATATGCCTGCAGACAGGTGTGTGTAATTGCTTTGCTCATATCTCAAATGGTCTGACCCCAAACAACTCCAGCCTGGAAGCACTGAAACCGTATCAGCGTGGTGCCATGCCCTAGCTAATTATCTCTGCTGGGAGGCGAGGGAGAGAGTCTAGAGTTCAGTGTCATGCATAGCTTTCAGCTGCCTTGCATACTACCAGCTTGGAGAGCAGACATAAAAGCTTGCATCTGCCTGTAGCTATCAACGTGCCCTACGAAGTTAATCTTTGGCACATGGGCAACAGGTTGTACATTGCAGTACCACTGCACCCACCAGCCTGTTGGAGGAATCAAAGCATTTCTTTCCACCTCCGCATCTATGAGAAGTGAGACTTCAGCCTCCCTCTGCCAAGAAGCAATCTGATTCATCCACAATCCTGCCCCAGAGGGGGGGGAAAAAATACCCTGCCTTGTTGCCATCAGCAGCAGAACTGTTGGAAGTCTTCATCATAAGAAGGCTGTCATCACAATCCAACTTGATACCCCTTGCTCTGCATCATTATGGCACTTCACAGCGCTGTATTTATACTTCATTCCTACATATTGGGAGCAGAGCACTCTCACTTCTTTTGCAGCTCTGCTGAGTGTCATCATCTGCATAAGAAATCCAGTTCCAACAAACATCTTCTGCATGTGGACAACAGCAGTTATTTCTCCAGTTTGGAACTAGTCCCGATAACACCAAAATGACAATAGAAGCCAAAGGAAAAGGTTAAAATCATGCCACAAGAGTCTGGAGAACCACAGACATCTAGTGAATCTGATGTGCTGCACTGCTGCAGTTACCATGGTTAAAGGGTCAGTTGTCATGTATTCATTTTCACACTCACTTATTCATTTTCACAGTCACTGTTCAGGTTGAATTTTGACCTCTAAAATCCCCCCAACATAACCTATATTTTTGGTTCTGCTTGTTCATAGAACTCAAATAGCTGCTGGCCCTAAGTGTTCCCTAAAGTGACCTGTTGATACAGATGGGAGCTGCTGCTTCCCTTCCATCACCTTCCATCCCTCTCCCAGAAACAGGTAGGGCTGTTCCTGGGCACCAGACAAAACCTCGCCAGCCATGGCAGGCTGTGAGCAGGAGGAGGTAGGCGAGATAGAACTCACACCTAGCTGCTGCCCACTGAAAAAAATTCTCTAGGATGGAGCAATGTCAAGAAGCCAGAGTGATCAAATAGCATTTAACTTAATTAGACTGACTACCAAAGGAAGTCAGGAGCCCATATTTCACTGTACCCCGGCTGGAGAAGGGAATGCAACAACAACAAAAAAGAAATTCACATAAGGCAAAAGGTTTCTGTATGCTAAAAAGGAAAAGTACAATAGCAACCTGCCTTGCTAAAAGCAAGTGACCTGTGGAAGGGGGTAAGAGCTGCGCATACAGTTCCCAGTATGTACAACTGTTTTAAGAGTCAGTGATCATGACATAAAAGATAAGGAATGAAAAGCCAAAAGGAATAAACAAGTTAAAGCAGGGATTGCTGTATAGGAGCGGCTGATTTCTTCCAGCCGAGGTGCTCTGTAAGCACAGCCCATTTTGTACAGGCAGTCACAGCTCTGCTCTGCAGTGAAGCCTCAGTCACAACAGAGATGGCGATGGACATTTTTTACCCCAGGACTCCCTGCAAGGAGCAGCCTTCATATTTGTCAGGCTCTCTGAGGAGCCCAGCCAACACAAAGATCGCTATCAGTGTGTCCCTGGCTTGCACTTGTTACACACATTTCCGATCAACATCATTTACAGAGGGAGGCCTTTCTCAGCTCCCACCGCCCTTCTCCAAGGGCAGACAAAGAACGCCAGGACACACCAAATGGCCTTTAGGATACACTATGTGATGTTTTCTGGAACTGAATAGTCTTGGCATGACACTGAATATTTATATAAACAGCAACACCTCAGGATTTGGGGGCAGCGTGCAGAGCTCCATTTCACACAACATTGCACAGGCTGCAGACAGCAGAGAGCATGCCAAACCAGCTGCGCAGACTTCCTGAACTACCAATGGGTCAGGTTCCCACTTTTTCATAAAAGGGCCGATTATTTACTCTTTGGTTTCGTAACAAAGACTATACCCAGAATTAAAATGGGTTACAGCTACAGGTAAAATTTGTAATTTTCAGTCCAGCTATTTTTAACAAATCACTCCCTAACAATTTTTATAGAAGTAAAGTATTTGTGCATTATTCTCAGGCCAAGATCTCAGCTGGCTTAAAAAAACGCTGATACCAACCCCTGAAACATTCCAAAGGAACTCTAACATAATCCCAAAAAAACATTTCCCATGCAAAGCTTCAACAGGAGGGAATACAGAGGTTGTAACAGAGCTTGTAATTGTCTTCACTGTAGACACATAGCAAAGTGGCTCTGGATTCAAAGTTATTTTTTAATAACCTGTTGGCTCAGAAACAGCTTGACCTACTTTCTTCACAGCTTACAGAAAGAACACCCATGCATGTACCCTCTTGGTACCATTTTGCAACAACTACCCTTGTACATACTTTGATAAGTGAATAGATAACTCCTCCAACCCTGCATAGCTGGTTGATCATTTAACTGTAAATAAAGGCCCATCTACCACTTATGCCAATCTGAACCCAATGAAAGTCATCAGTGCCTTTCACAGCAACTCACTTAGGCTGTGTTTTCTGGGGCATGAAAAAACCCACAGTTTTCTTCAAACTTTACAAAAGCCTTCTGCCTGCCATAACAGCCAATCTGGCATTTTTCAAACAAGTTTTTTTTTCCTAGTCAAAATTATAGTGGGACCATAACTGGAGCTTATTTTGCAATACAGGCAAACTTAGCTATGAAGACATGTCACAGTTGGACTGACTGGGTTCGTAAGTTACACTAGAAACTTTTTTTGAAACAAGAAAGCTTGGTGGGTAAATCTGTTAAGTAAGGATAACTATCTCATTTTCATAGGAAGTACTGGGGAGATTTTGCATTTCCTGTGGGAAGCAGGAATGAATGAAACAAACTTTCCAAACACAGCACTGTTCACGAAGTACATCAGTAGTTCTTGGTGCAATATGCCAGTATGACCTTTGTAGGGACAAGGATGTAGAAGAGAGAAGGCGAGACTTAAACAAAATTTCCACTTAAACGGTGATTTATGAGAAAGAACATAATTAAATATAGCTCATGAGTCAAAGCTGGTGAAATCTAAAACACCCAAAAGAAAGCACAGCTATGACCAGAAAAAAGGGACTTTCTAAAACAACGGCACCTTCCTACACAACACTTCCTGAACCCTATCCTTGGGCCCCAGACAACTTTACTAAATGAGGAAGGTATTTTACACAGCCCACGTGCAACCTGATTAAAGCTGAAATGCCTGCGCTCACAGGAAGGCACAGAACTCTTCCCTAGTGCACCCTCAGCGGTCTGTACAGCCCCAAACAAGAAAAAAAGGAAAGACGCGGTTGTGTTCTCCCTCTTCCAGGCAATGGCTAAACTTCATCTCCACTGCAGGCAAGGAAAGCAGAAGGGAGACCTCAGGACAAAGAGTGTGAGAACTTTGCACCACCTTCCATTGAGGATACACACCAGAGCACACGTCCGTCCTCTGCATCGTGCATTGCATTTGTCTGCTTTACAGTAAAGAGCACATCTCTAATAACATTTACCCACTCGCTTTGCAGCTTCTTAGGAAGACAGCAAGAAGAGGCATCAACCACCTGCAGCAAGAGAAAAGAACTGCCACTAACCCACACGGTGAAGGAACAGGGCCAACCACCACCTATTCCACATAACAACAACAGAGACTGATACAGATGAATTAGATTAAGAAATCATTTGACAGACAGTTGTGCAAATTTCAACTTTCTAAAGCAGGAGTGATGTTCTTTCTTATGGCTGATCCACCACTTGCAGGGGATAAAAAAAACAGAAAAAAGAAGTCTTCTACATTGTGTGCTACGACAGGGAATAAAACAAAGTCTGCTGTCACCTTACAAACTGGCTCGTTTTTTGATGGACCAGCACATTAATTAGTGAGAAGTAGAAACTCACACAACACATACTTTGGGCCCAATGGGTATTCAATTTGATTAGCAGATGAAGTTGTTAGAACTTTTGCAGAGTCCGTCAGAATGAAATTGCCAGAAATCACCCTAGCAAAACAGAAGCAAATCTGTGTCCTAAAGAGACTGCAGCTATTGTCTACAAGATTGCTCAAAGAAACCAGCTGATCATTTCAGTTTATATTCAGCACATACAACTGGATTAGAAAAAAATCAGAAATTGTCCAGACTTTACCAACCACATAAGAAACAATTTTCTGTCTCTTGTAACAGAATTGCACATCTGTAAGCACTCTGGGAGCAGGTGAGAGCTAAAGTCAATGAAAATGCAGAACAAAGTAGATAAACTAAGAGAGTATTGGTTATGCTCACTGCATAACCAATTATCCAGAAAGAAAGTGCATTGAAGGATGGAGATTTTACCTCTCACTTACCCTGGTAAAGCTGAATGAACCTGGGATGTAAGGCAGAGGTGATAATCCCATCTGGCAACTCTCTCAAAAATAATTTCAACAGACTGGCTGCTGAGTACACATCACCATCTTTAACCAGTTCCACCTCTTCTCCACGCTCATATTGCAGACGCAACTGTTCTACCATTTTCATGCTGCCATTTACCCTGAAGAGGCCTTCCTGTGTCATACCTGTAATTATATATTGCGTATGAGATTGATCTGAACTAAGACATCCCAGTGACATGATGAAACAGACACTCTAGTGTGAATAATACACTTGTAATAATACAAACGAGGGCAATTAATACAGCAAAGTTTTACAAAGAATTACTATTCCCCCTCCCCCAAAACCTCCTCTAGTTAAGTAATTGGATTATGATAATTAACAAATACTAGTGACCAGATCTGGAGGCCTGGGATGTTCTTTGAGAACCCACAAAACTCAGTGCCATTGCTGTACCCTCACAACTCCACAGAACAGTTCTGTTGTTTCACTTTTGCAAGCAGACCGTTACCTTCAGTGGGTTCTGCCAAATTCACGTACATGACTTCACAGTGTACAGCTTCTTACCTGTGACCATCATGAAGCAAAACCATCTGAATGCATGCTGATTGCAGCAGTAACTCCATAATGAGCGCTGCGCATTTACAATAGTGGAAAATCTCAGTGAGCAAATGTGTATTTTGGACAACATGAAGCCCAAATTATTTCACAATGACAAAGAAAAGTTATCAATCACTTCAGGCCAGACACCCCACATCCAGTGAGGGGCATGCAGAAAGAAGGACCTTTCAACAGAGGAAGCCAGATGAATCACACTGTATCAAACACCACCTTCTAGGCACACGCTAAGGTTCAAAACCTTCAGTAAAACAAGTGCCTAAAGCTGAAATCAGTAAGTTAATTTTTCTCTAAAAATTCACTTTCACCTCAAAAATTCTTCCTTTTCTAATACTGGGTGTATAGACCCGCTTATTCTTCTTCAGAAGCGTAACACTGAAAGGATCAAAATATGTACGGTTTTCATCAGTTCAGAGCAGACATCACAAAACAGCAGTCTGACAGAATGCTTCTAGTCCAAGAAATCAATACCGATGAAGAGTTTGTAGGGAGAAATAACCTCTTTTATTGGACCAGAAGACAAACCAGTCTAGTAAGGAAAAAAATAAAAGCACAAGCACTCATGCATTTTACTTGACTAACATAAGATACTGCTTACAGATCCTTCATCCCTGTATTCACAAGAAAACACATTCCTATGTGACATGCTGTACTGCCATCTTGGGGGCAGCAGCGAACACCACATCTCAATAATGATTTTCATTTCTGCAGCACTAAGTGAGCAAAGGATACAGTCCCCACGCAGACATAACTTCCTTTTTTCTTCCTCAGTCATTTATGGAAATAAAGAGCCGCTAGTACAGACTGGTAACAGCAATCAGGTACTACTAAATTCAGCACAGGAAAACTTGGCTCTACTTATAAATTTGAAAATAGGCAGTTAATGCAAACTTAGCTCAAGGATGTAGCTGCCCAACAGTCAGCTCAGCTTTAACAAATGGATAGTCAGTTCCTCATGAGCTAGAAGACAGACTCTGAAATGGGCTGATTATAAAAGCCCTGCAATGTCTATTACAGCATCTTTGCAGGATAGGAGTTGTAACACAACACTAAACAAACAGTAACAATGATTTATGGAACACTCTGTCGCCAAATAGTTCAAATTCATACCTGGGCCTCTGTTAAAAAATCTCTTCACGGTTAACTATGCCATTAATTCACAAAGCAAACATTAGGCAGGCACCCATGTCAATAACTTCCCACATAAAAGGGCATCTTGAGATCTTGCTTGCACTTTTCAGAAAGAGAATGCATTACATCTTTATTGGGGCTGGATAATCACCTTAGTGTTCAGAAGCCTAGCTCCTGCTGCAGAGTAGAGGACTTGACTTGTTTAGTTCATATTTGGGAAACAGTTGCATGGGATTCAGATCTTTTTATGGAACACAAAGCACAGTGCACAACTTGCAGTCACGAGTGTTTGTCAGCTTCTGGTTTTGATTAAACTTAAACGATGCAAAAAGTGTGTATCCTTGCTCTTTCCGTGTTCTAGCAGACCACTTTAAGGCAAGTTGAAGTAGGTCAGGCAAGATGCTGAGTTGCAAAGGTAGGATCATATTTTAAATTTGCACTGTATCTTAATCCAAACTAACTTTCAAGCCATGTTTGCATCTATCAGCTTCTGAGTCTGTATCAAGATAGAGACATAGAATCTAAGGCTCTGCAATTGGATTACTGAGTAGCTAAAAGAAAAACCTTAGGATAAAACCAGATGCAGCTTCTTACAAGATGAAATTACCTCCACAAAATCTTTTCCGCTGCTGAACAACGGCCAGAGGATACATCTGTGCACCAACCATAGAATCATTTAGGTTGGAAAAGACCTTTAAGATCATTGAGACCAGCCATTAACCTAACACTACCAAGTCCACCACTAAACCATATCCCTAAGTGTCACATCTACCTATCTACCTGTCTTTTAAATATCTTCCGCGATGGTGACTCAACTGCTTCCCTGGGCAGCCTGTTCCAATGCTTGAAAACCCTTTTGGTGAAGAAATTTTTCCTTATATCCAATCTAAACCTCCCCTGGTGCAACTTGAGGCTGTTTCTTCTCATCCTATCACTCGTTACTTGGGAGAAGAGACCAACCCCAACCCCCCTACAACCTCCTCCCAGGTAGCTGTAGAGAGCGACAAGGTCTCCCCTCAGCCTCCTTTTCTCCAGGCTAAACAACCCCAGTTCCCTCAGCCGCTCCTTGTAAGACTTATGCTCTAGACCCCTCACCAGCCTCGTTGCTCTTCTCTGGAAGCACTCCAGCACCTCAACGTCTTTCTTGTAGTGAGGGGCCCAAAACTGAACACGGTATTTGAGGTACAGCCTCACCAGGACTGAGTACAGGAGGACAATCACTCTCCTAGTCCTGCTTGCTACACTACTTCTGATACAGCCAGGATGCTGTTGGCCTTCTTGGCCACCTGGGCACACTGCTGGCTCATATTCAGCTGGCTGTTGACCAATACCTCCAGGTCCTTTTCCACCAGGCAGCTTTCCAGCCACTCTTCCCCAAGCCTGTAGCGTTGCATGGGATTGTTGTGACCCAAGTGCAGGACCCGGCACTTGGCCTTGTTGACCCTCGTGCCATTGGTCTCAGCCCATCAATCCAGCCTGTCCGGATCCCTCTGTAGGGCCATCCTACCCTCAAGCAGGTAGGAACTCCTGCCTAACTTGGTATCATCCGCAAACTTACTGAGGGTACACTCAATCCCCTTGTCCAGATCATTGATAAAGATATTAAATGGAACAGGCACCCCCTGCCGAGCCCTGGGGAACACCACGTGTGACTGGCCACCAAGTGGATTTAACCCTCTTCACCCCAACTCTTTGGGCCTGGCCATGCAGCCAGTTTTTTACCCAGTGGTTAATGGTGCTCTAGATTTCTGCAAATAGATGTATTTCAACAATAGCAACCAAAGTCTGATTAAATGAATGCAAAGAGAAGCTAAGAATTGGACACCTACTACCCTGAGGGGATGAACAGTAACTGGAATCTATCTGAAAACCTGTAAGAACATGTATTCCCATTCAGTAATGTACTCTGATGGGTGGGTGTGTGCACGTGAATATGTCTATATAGATATTTATGTCCTCTCACTGTCAGAAAGTGTTACAGACAAATTCTTTGCAACTAGAAAAGGACACAAACCTTCACAAATTAAATACATTCCATTTACGAGCTGAACAGCTTATTTATGAGTGTGCTGCTTCATAACACTGTAGTTTACGTCTATAAACATGCTATTAAAAAGTACGTTCAGCATCAAGGCAGAAAGAAAAAGAAGTAAACCACAGACAGTAATATTCTCTGCCTGTGGTTAGTGCCACAACCTTATCCAGCCCCTGTACTACAAAAGAAATGGATTCCTCCCTTTGAAGAGTCTTACATAATGAGTGCTACTAAGCAAAGGTGACTCCACCAAGCTTACCATGCTGGGTGAGGTACTCGACTATATTCCACACAACTACTGGGATGCCGTTCTTGCTCAGCCCCTGCCGCTCGAGCTCCAGAAGACTCACACCAAACACCTTTGGACAGGTTGTGTCCCTCTGCTTGTTCAGTGGAAGCGCGGCTATCTTTTTCATGTCCTCCTTCAATCTCACAGCCGATTTGCTTTGCTTAAAGGGGTCGAGGAAAAAAACATGCATTAGTCACATTCGCTGCAGAAATAGTTGTAACGTAAGCACGTCCATCAAAACTGGCTTTTATGCTCCCGAACAAGGTTTCGGTCTTACTTCCTTTTAATCCATAGGAAAGTCTCTGTGAAGTAGGAAACGATAAATGAACAGAGAAAAAACTAGAGGAGTAACTAAGAGGAAAAGAGTGTAAGTAGTCTATAGTTAAGATAAGGGAGAAAGACACGCTTTTGTATGGAAGCTTGTTGCAAGTAATTGGGACTTGCAGGAGATTGCTTTTGTAATTCATGCACTTCACATGGGTTACAAAAGTAACTGGACAAACGACGAACATGAAAAATCCCAACAGACCACCATTAGCTCAGGTTGTCTCCAGGATGCCTGTCAAGAGTCTGGGAGAGTACCCTGAAGAAGGTTCACTGCACCCTTCTTCCAGATGCTATTGCCTAGGGATTCACTTTGGCCACTGTCAGGTGAGATGGATACTTATGAAAGATTTTATGGTATGTTTAGTATCTGCCAAGTCTGAAATTTAATTACCAAGATTTTAGGGTTAGAAAAGGACTATGTAATCTAATCACACATAATAAGGGAGGTGGAAAACCACTCCACAATAAACCCTTAATTGCATACACCCCATAGGTTCTTCTGGAGGCACAACATTCTCACAAGCTTTGAGCTGCAGTGACAGAAAAAACATGACAGCATAGCCAATAAACCCCAAGGGAATAACAGAATACAGAAATAATTCATAGGGTCAATAATAGGCAGAAATCTAAGCCAACATACGGTGTTGCAGATCTGGAAAGAGCTCAAGAAGGCAGAGCAGCAGCATCACCTACCACAGCTGTGATTTCCATACACACCTAAGCAATATTTCACTAATATGGACAAGCAAAGTACAACTTGGCAAACCTTACTTAAAAAAAAAAACCAACACGTTTTTGTATTGATGTATTTCCTCGTGCTTCTGACATCACACTGCAGGAATTGGGGGCCACTGCTACAATGGAGTTCAATCTATTTGTTTAATAAGTCCAGCACTAGTGGTATGCTTAAAAGTGAACTTCTTCCTCCGTGTATTATTAACGAACAGGTAGTAGAAACCTTGCACGCAGAGAATAATGTACAGTAACACAAAGGAGGGCTCAGACTCTTGCCTAAGTCTTGGTGCTTGACTGCGTTATGACAGATTTTAGCAAGCCATACATCATTTATTTTAAACAAACCCTTGAAGTTATCTTCATTTGTGAGACAGTATCTTTACTGCTGTCTGTAAGCAACATGAACATCTGCATCAGTGCTGCTACTAAGCATGACTGTCCTTCTTTCAGATATAAAATGATCTGGCAGCTCATTTCACTTACTTTGCTGTGGTTTTCCCATTAAACACAGCTATTTGGAGCACATGTGTGTCCTATAGTCCCAGGTCCTATGCAATACTCATCTGATCTTTATGAAAGATGTTGCTTGTATAAATGCCATAAATATGTTTTAGTATTTGTGAAACAGAATTGCCATATGTAAATAAAAGCAGCGTTATTGTGACTGCCTTACAAATATTTGCAATAAACAGTACATCCATCAGTGTTTGAACTAAAATTTGACTGGTTTAATAAAATACCACATTGCTTTAAAAAAAAGAGATGTTCCCATTCAGGATGAAATGAATAATATATGATTTTCACTCTAGGCAGACACATGCCAAGGCAAAAATCATGTAGCCTGGGTTAAATTCAGAAGACAGCAAAAATCCTTTGAGCGGTTTCTGAGCAGCTGTGATGCTCGGAAGAGCTTTTCCAATTAAGGCCTCCAATTAGCCTCACAACCTTGCTCAGTTACAGGTTTCCAGCCTGTTTCCATTTCAGCGTTTGAAAACCCGAGTCACGGAGCTGGATCTACTTGGCGAAACTCACGATTTACATTTGCAAGAGAACCAAGAGACGTTTCCCACATCCACAGGAACAACACCGGAAATTTTTGAGCCTGTTTCAGGATTTTGGAGAGGATGCGCTAACCAGGAACAAAAAATTATGTATAGTTACACAAAATCTACATCTAACCCACAATCAAAATGAAATCACTCCCTCAAAACAGCTCCAAAACAAAGAGTTCAACCTTCTACATTCTTATGGATGGAAGATCTGATTTCACACAGGGAAAAATTGTCCAAATGTTAAAGCAACTGTTGCTGACCACCGAAGACTGGAAAAAGCAACCCGATCATCTCCCGCACGCCGCCGCCGTGGCATGCCGGCGGGACAACACGCCTGGAGTTGGGAAAAGCTATTTATATGCCACAGGGAGGCACTTTTCCAGCTCATCCAACAACCCTAACGCAGGAAACCTTGCAGCGCAGTTGCTCACTAGCCTAAAAAAGGGGAAAGAAAAAAAAAATAGGCAAGAAAAAACCCTAAAGCCTGGAATCGCCTTTATTAGTCTTCACCTTTCCCAAAGGTGGGGCAGCTGCCGAGAGGGGAGCAGGGGAGCGCTCGGGACGAGAAGGCGCCGGGCCCAGGCCGGCCTCTCTTTTCCCCACCGCCACCCCACAAGGGACCCCGGCGAAGGGAGGGAGGCGGCAACCGGCCGCTCCCCCCGGCCCGGCCGCGCTCCGCAGCCGCTTCCCCCGACAGCCCCGTCCCCCCGGCCCCTACTCACGCGTATGGCCAGCGCCCCGGCCCCCATGCCGGCCGGCGGCTGGGCCGGCTCCCGCNGCGGGTGCCGCCCGCCCCGCCGGCCCGGCCCGCCCCCTGCGAGGAGGGCTCTCCCGCGCGAGGGGCTCCCCCTCGCCGAGGCTCCCCGCCTCATGGCGGACGAGGGGCAGGCCCCGCGGTTGGGCCGGGCGATTCCCCCCCTCTCCACGCCGTCCCCCGCCCCGCCATCACCAGGCGGCTAGTGCCGAGCGGGAGGCGCGGAGAGCCCGCCCGTGTGAGGGCCCGGCCTCGGGCCGAACCGGGCCGCCGCCGAAAATGGCAGCGCCAGACCCGCTTCCAGCCGAGTAACGGCTGGCCTTGGGAACGCACAAGCGTGGCCAAAATCCTGAGCGTCTCCCTTCCCCTCACACGCTTAAAGGTTAACGCAGAGCCCGCCAAAGCGGGGCGCGCGGTCAAGTCAGCCAGGCAAAACAACACCCTGCGCCAAGGAAGCCTCTGAGGGCACCACCAACCGGACCAGGGCCCAGCCGGGCACCACGGCGTGACACGTTCGGCCTGAATTTAAGAAGTGTGAAGCAGCGTAAACGTAACTTGCCCGGTGGTTTTCCATCTAAGGATGTGCTGGCGAAACGAGAGAGAAGTTGAAGCGAAAAGGGGAGGGGGGAGGATGCCCCCACACAGCCAGCGACTGCCAGCGGTGGGAAGAGGAATTCATCCCCCCCAGCGCTCGGCTCCCGGTCACCGCAGGCTGGAGACAGCCTCTGCCCTGGATATTTAAAGCACGTTTCAAAATGGCATTGAGGGGGTTGTGGGGTTTCAAACGTTTGACCCCTTTTTTGTGGAAGGAAAGCACATACGCACAGGCTTGCTTCTGGATCCGCCCAGATGCAAGCGCTGCTCAGCAGGGCCTCGGCAGGGGGGCAGGAGTGAAGGTCTTTGGAAAGTGCCTCTCAGAAACAGCTGCCTCTGGTACAGCGACAAAAGAAAGTCTGTCCCAGGTAGAGAAAAAGGCAGGAAGAAGACCATTTTGTCGAGCTCTCCTTCAGGGAGGGAAAATGCTACCTGCAGATTTGAGTTTTCATTCAGAATTTACTTTTTACTAAGTACTGCAATCGGAATCTCCTTCGTACTCGGTTCCTGTTTTCCTCTCTAAGCCAGTCTAACCCAAAATGACTGCTTTCCTAGTTTGTGAGTTTACAACAAAGTTAGACTATGGCATTAGTGTTTCCTTTTAAGTCCACTGTGGGACGCTCAAAGTGAGCTGATGTAACATTCTCCTCCTCCTCCTCTATCCCCCTCTTTACTGTAAGCCTCTAACGTGCTTTTCACATAAATCACACAGTGCTCTCCTCCTCAGTCCTAATTGCAGCTTCACAGCAAAACCCAATGGCATGCTTCAAACTGTAATCCGGAGAGTGAATGATGAGAACCTGCAACTCCCTGAAAGTGAAGAGTTCAGACACGAACCCACAACGAGCAGCAGCTACGGCATTAAGGCTTTTGTAAATGTATGTTGAGAGGCAGCAGGTACGTTCTCATTCTATAAAAAGCGAGACCAGAAGACAAGCACCAGCAGCAGCAGACCCAGAGCCAGTACTCTGGCTGGAGCACAGTATTTTTCCACCACAGCTGTTTATCAGAGCTGGGAAAGTCGCACTTCTGTTAAGTCCCTGGAGCACTTGGGGCTGTGACATGCTGTTAATTTTTCTCTGGATTAATAAAGACAATTCTGTACTTGCTTACAGTCTTGAGAGCTGAAGGCCAGCATACTCATCTCCTGTGCGACAGAAGAATGGAAATTGGACTGAAACTTCCTCCATCAATGTCTTTGTCCTGTCCTAACTTTTCCTCAGCATCTCTCAGGGCCAACTTCCTCTGTGAAGGGCAGAGTACAATTTACCTGAATTTTTTCCTTAACTCCAGCCTGGAAGTAAGTGGATTCCTTCCTGCGCTTTCCACCCTTCCCAGAGAGACATGTTTTTATATATCCTGATCTTCCTCCTCTCCCTTCATATAACCACCGCCCTTCAGAATGACTGTTCGAAGGAAAGGGAACAGCAGTATGTACTTCTGGCACCACAGAAGTCAGCCAAGGCGTGCTGTGGTATTTGACTGTAGGTTGCGCCCTGCTCAGGAAGCCTTCACTGTTGTCCTGTAAGCAATTCAGAAAAACCCTCGGAAACCAAGAAAATCAGCAGCAGTCACACATAGCACAGAGAAACAAAATCCCAAAATCCAACAACAAAAGGCGCGCCTCTGTATAAGATAGAGTATGCTACTTCAAGTTCTCTAAGGGGTTGCATGAAACCACCGTCTCTTCCCTTTTCTACTCCTGAGGAATTTTATGATGCACGGGCAGTACAATTGCAGGATGAATATTTATGCAACTTGTCATAACTATGTCTAGAGCCGTGAGAGCTCAAATCAGAGCAAATGCGTTGTGAAAGACTGATGAAAAGTCTGAGACACCCACAAGTTGAGGATCACTAGCTTTTATGATGTATCATACCTACCTACCTTTGGTTGCACAGTTGCTTCCTATTGTTCTCAGCTACACTGTTGTCATCTGTCTGCAAGGAACGCTGGATGGCTTCTTAACATGCCTTTTAAGGGGGGACGAACAGAATATTTTCTCTGGCTGAGATACACACTTCCATCATCTACTCTCTAATTCCACAGAACAGCTAAAAGCTAATGTAAAACCACTGCAAAGAACAGGCTAATAAAATCATGCAATGATTCAAGAAAGGAAAATAATATGTTTTTTTCCCTTCCACTTGTTTACAAATAAGGCATTTAACCTCACATGTTGAAACAACATTCCCAGAGGGTAAGAACAGCTGGGGTAGTGTTAGAAGTTCAAAGGAACTTCCTCACACCGCTTCTGTGAATAATCCCATTATCTCTGCTATGCAGTATGTTGCTTTAACCTGACTATTATTCATCATTTCCACGGTGACATCAGAATTCAGCACTCATTTCACAACAGCCCACATAAAAGCAGGCTGCTGTGAAATAAATGTCTACTGCCAGCTCTGGCTTGCTTCAACATTACTCCATTCTCTCCAACTAGCCAGCCACAGGACACCTGCTGCGACCTTCCAGGGCACTCTTGAGAAGGCCAATCCAACTAAATACGGGGCACACTCCAGTGACCAGCAGCTGGAAACTGCTGGACCGACACATCTGGCTGACAGGTTTCTCTACCGTTCTGTAACTAACTGGAACTTTTCATCCAAAAAGCAATAACAAGACACCTTTTCTAAAAAACAAAACAAACAAAAAAAAGCACATGGTTCACTTTGGTCAAGACATGTATGTGAAGTATTGAAGTATTACTCAACTGATTCGGCTCAGTAAAATACTAACCATAAGGATAAGGAACCAAGGAAAAACAAATAGCTGTCAAATAACCGAGTACAAAATTAATGTATACTTAAGCAGCAGGGTTACCAACCTACTGAATCAGTGAGATGGAGGCAGTCATACTAATGACAAAATTACTTAAAATAATACCAGGCTTCTTCAGGCTTACTTAATTACAAAGTTAAACATGCCCATGCAAAACTGTTTGACATTTGAGGATTTGGTGATCTAAGTAATTTTGCTGCGCAGAGAAACAGTGCGATAGCAGGACTGTGTGATAATTTAGGTTATAATCCAGGGAAAGCTGTATTTTTAAAACAGCAGTAGAGTACCAGCAGCAGGAGTGATGCCACCCCAGCTCGTAGCACAGCACAGAAATGTCACCCCCTTCCCAAACCAAAACTATATCACAGCAATTAACTTTTGCCTGGGCAAATCGCTATGCATGCATGAAGTCATACTAAAAATCATGGCAGTTGTTAAATGTATGCAGGAGACTAAAAGCACAAAGCATATTCCACAATTCCTAAATGCCTAAATGCCATGCAAGCTGCCCAACAGCCAAACTGCTCCTGAGGATTTCATTCCTCAGTGACACAGCCTACATCTGCATTACAAGGAACGATGCGAAGAAGATGCTGGTGGCACCAGCACTTGGTTTCAGCCTGCCAGTGGTCAGGGCTAGCAGCAGGGCCCTACTCTCTCATGCACCCATGCTAGAGGACACAAAGTAAGTAGAAATAAATAAACGAGCAAAATGCTGCCTTTTCCTCCACCAGCTCTAATTTGATCAGCTCCCGGTGTATCTTTGCTTGTTAATGGTAGTGCCTGCCCTTCAGTAACACTAGACCAAAAGATGCTGGGTTTCGCTGTCAAAAGAAGGATGATTTTCCACAGGATGTTGTTTTTGTAAACAGATTAAACATCTTAAATATCTAAACCAAATGTAAATGTTTATTTTTTCTTTGTTTGCAAAAGCGAACAAATACATTGCTACCTTGTACTTCTGCATGAAAACCAGAAAGTAAAGGGGACTAGGAACTAGCTCGTTTTCACTTCGTTGCATCATCCAAACAGAGAAACACCAAAAGCTGCTGGGCAGCACATGGAGGACACAAAATTAAACCCAGCATTTTTTGAGAGCTTTTTCACTGAAAGGTGGGGCCGGGTTTTGTTGTGTGGCTTTTTTCTAACATAAACCCTAGAGAAATGGCAGGATGAATTTTGAATGTCTTCACCGCACCTTTGCCCTTCAAGGCAGGGAAGGATGTAGGGAGAAGGAGAAATCCAATATGAAATTTAGGATCGTAAAGTAAAAGAAAAGAATTTTTGTTCTTGAAACGCCATTTTACGATTTAATCAAGCCTGAATAATGTTCTGCTGCTCAACATCCCACTTCACTGATACAAAATTTCCTTTAGAAAAAGTCAGTATTTGTTGGAGGCAGTTGTCACTACATGTGACTTCTCTGAATGTACAGTACTCTGAATGACGAATATTTCATCATATAAACAGTACTATAAAAGAAAGCATAGAAATAATCAGTGGTGATCAATAGGAAAAGGATTTACAAATAATTTATTTTTGATTGTAGGTAGACAATGAAGAATGTCCAGTACATATATTTTGATATAGCATTTTTTTGGAGGGGGGAAGATTTTTTTAAGGTTTATGGCTTCTGGTACTTGAAGTTTTATTTTCTTCCTCTCCTCTCCTCCTTTGCTTTTCTTGCCCCCCAGATATCTATAAACACAAATTTCATCGAAGTGCTGCAGTGTTTGATCTCCGTAGAGTGCTCACATCCTGGAGCTAGGGTTCAGGGATTGAATCCTTTGAGAGTGATTATTCACAAAGTTATCAGTGCTCCCAGGTGGGTGATGGGAGGATGTATCACCTCATATCATGGATGATGCAAGGTGGGATTCTGGGTGCTCGAGTCCCTTTCAGCCCCTTGTACGCGTGCAAGTAGTGATGAGGCCTAAGAAAATGCTGGTTAAATGAATGGCTGAGTATGCTACATACTTGCCCTTCACTCAGAGGGGACGGGAGGCTTCACTACAGCAACATAAAGAAAATAAATATACATGTGACACAGTATTTTCTATCAAAACCTTTCCAGGGCTGTCCGTTGCTGTGTTAAAAAATGTAGCCTGTTGCTCATTTCAGCCAAGCTGCCAACCCCTTCCAGGTAAGCACCAGATCTGCAGGGCAAGGGCCTGCCCCAGCCACATTTTAGCCTGGATTTCTTCCCTCGGCCACTTGGGACAGAACGTTTGTTGGTATTTGATGACTCGAAGTTGAAAACAGAAAATAAAACAGCTTATATGAGTTTAGAATTGATTTAGCTGACTAAATCAATAGCCAGCTCTGAGCTGAATAATCATTAGCTCACAAATCTCCACTTAGTGCCATAAACGCACATCAGTATTTTAAGAGAGAGGTTTGCATCTTACTATTACTTCAGTGATTTAAAATTTGTAGTGGAGTTACAAGGAGCTCAAACGGTTTATGGCCAACTACATCATGGAGGCGTTTTAATTTCAGCACAGATAAGCAGAATTGTTTCAGGCCCAAGCACCCCTCAATAACAGCAAAGCAGACCACCAGCTATTATTCCTGAATTAGTATCTCTTGCCAGTATGCATGCTCCAAGTAACAGCAATGAAACAACGTCCCTGGGGGTACAATGATCATGGAGGTTCATTCCTGCAGGGGAAGCACCCGTTTCATACCTAGTCTAAACTTGTGCTTCCATCCCCATCTTGTGGCAAAAGGGAATGGCTGCAAGGCAGCAAAAGAACTATGTGGCCCGAGGTAACCATGGTTTCACAACCAACCGGCAGGGATGCATAAAGCCTGTCCTCTTGGCTCGGCAGCTGCTGTCATGCACTTTCTAAGCTCACACCAGGTCCTCTGCCTCGAGTTCTCTTGCCACATCAATAAGAGAGGCCCAAGGAAAATCCTATCCTGGTCAAAAGAAAAAAAAAAAAAGTACTTGTTTCTAAAATCTCAGCAAAATCGCATTCCAAAGACTTTTTTTTGGGTTGGTGTAGAAAAGTGCTGTGCCAAGCAGTTTAGGAAATCTGTTTGCTGTACTTTAGGAACAATGTCCTCTTCTGATTCCCATCTTAGCAGGGGAGTCTGAGCTTAAGTCCATTAATTTCATGGACTGCTGGTAAGTTTTGGATTAAGGCTATAAGTAAAAGAGGAGTTAAGAGGCATGGACTGCTGTGAAGATCAGAACAGGCAGCGGGTCCATTTTCCCAGAAGGCACTTTCCTGAGAGACCAGTCCTATGCTTGCATAGCAAAGCCTGCTTGACCTGGGCTTGCACACTTGGGCTGTACAGACAACGTCATTATGAAGTTTGTATACACGCTACTACTCTTTTAAACCAGATTCTAGTTACTAGAGATTACAGCAAGAACTGACACTCATGATAACATAGTATAACATCTTCACAGTACACAGTACATCAAAAGCATCCAGTATTATTTTAGAGGTAGACTACTTAGCTACTCCCATCTTTTTTTTTTTCCCCCCTAGCTTTTAGGAAAGTATTTTCTGTCCTTGGTGACATGCCTTTACTAAAGTTCTTTGCCTTTATTTTTTTCCAATTCTGATTTGTCAGGCAGATCTTTAAATGTACCTGTCAGTTTGGGAAGGAAAATCTTAGGGGCTACAAAACCGACCAAGAAACCAACTGATCATTGCCAGCAGAGCCGTGGGCACAGCGCTGCCATGGCAGTCTTGATATACTCATTGGTTGTGGGTGTCTCACTTTGAGCATAAACGTTTTAACACCCCTCCACTGCACGGATTGTTTCACCTCCGAGAGGCAGCCATATTTCAGAGTGGTTGGTACTTTTGCTGGGTGACGTATTTGGTCACGCTGACCCAGAGCAGGGAAGTGCAGCGCTTTGTGTCCCAAACATTCCAGCGTTGTGTGCTTTACCTAGCACCAGATGCTGGGACATTTTATTAAGAAGCAAAGGAAACAGTTGAATTATGGAGGCATGGGAAGGTCAGAATGCCAAAAAATAGAAAAGAATTGTTCAGGTTGGAAAAGACCTTTAAGACTGTCAAGCCCAACCATTAACCTAGCACTGCCAAGCTCACCACTAAACCATGTCCCTCAGCACCACATCTACACATCTTTAAATACCTCCAGGGATGGTGACTCAACCACTTCCCTGGGCAGCCTGTTCCAGTGTTTGCCAACCCTTTCGGTGAAGAAATATTTCCTAATATCCAGTTCATTGTAACAAGCCTACAGCAGAATAATACTACTTAATTGGAAACCCTGTGAGAATAGTGATGAGCTTTACAAACAGATAAGCAATGTTTGTCCCCTCTATTTCTCCCCATCTCAGCTCCCACCCCAGGTTGTGAGTCAAGCATAGTGATTAAACTGCTAAAGATCAACAGCTCTACAAGGAGAGCGAATGGCATTGCTACCCTATCCCACAGTGAGCTACACAGTCCTAAAAAATGATCCGTGGTGAAACCTGCACACACTTTTAAAACCAGGCAGATTCAGGCAGCAGCTGGCAGGACTGCACCATACTTAAAGATATGTAGGATCCTCATGGGACAAGAGGAGTGTGGGAGCCTGTGCTGCTGTTGAGATCTGCTTCTGGGGATATTAACAGGATGCCTACCCTATTCCAAAGCCCTCCGAAATTTCAGCCTATATCTCCTGACCTAGAAAACCACCATAATCCAGCCTTTGTTTCTGGCTACACCTCCGTGTAGTGCAGGCCAGGAGCCCTGGATTAGAGGGACTGAGACCCCAGTAGAATCCAGCTGTGAGCTGGGCAATGTTGTGTGAGCTCAGCTAATGCATGGTAGTGAGGTAGCCTTAGCCAGAAGTGAAGGTTTTGACTTAAATCAACTGAAAAGAGAATCTGAGCTCTTGAGTCTGGGCTGGACTTCGTGAAAAGGTTGGGACGCAGCCCAATGTGTTTGAGCTGCCTCTATTTTGAGAACACCAGTCACTCCAGGCAACTATCAGAAATCAGGGAAGAGTTTCCAGAATTCACCAGGGAGCTGGACAGAGGAAGGGAGGTAAAAATGGGAGAGCAAGAAATGATTTTTTTGCCACCATATTTTGGTAAGGGAATTACTTCCAAGATTTCATATTAAAAATGTTCATCCTTCAGTGACATGCAGCACACCAGGTTAACTGTTTTTTAAACTTTTTTTTGGAAATTTCATTTGTTAAGTGCGTGAGCTTAATCTCACGCCCCTTTCTCAGGCAAAGCCATGAAAGTGGGTACTGTGTCCCCACTGCTGCCTGCCCAGGAGATGCCTGGCAGAAAAAGCAATATAAGGCAGCAGGGCTGGCTACTGACAGCAGTCAGAATTTTCTGCTCTTCAGTAACTTTCTGTTTTTTTCATTGCCTCTCTGCACTACAAATGTAAAAGCCCAGCCTCTCCCTTCAAAGAAACTACTCCCTGGCATCACTGGAGACTTGCGTGATTTTGCTGACACAGCTAATATTCCCTCAAAATCTAGCAAAACTATTCAGTTTGTTTGTGGAGGATTTTGCAATGAGGAAAATGGAGCCACAAAACACAAGACCTTTGCTCTGACTGTTGCAAGTGAACTTGGTAGCTTCAAAGATGAGGCATCAGCTGGTAAATTACGATCAGAGCCATTCACCCCCTTTCATGCATAACTGCAGAAGAAGAAAGGACTTGCAAATGTCTCCCAACTCAAAATACTGTGAAGAAAGGGAAGACCATGCCTATGAGCTTCTATTATTGTCAGAAAACTTTGTTCTTACTGATGAACATTGCAAAAGGTGCGATATGAGCAGGTGTTGCCTGAGAAGAGGCTGAAATGTTAGAGCCAAGCCAAAGAGGCAGCAGAAATCACACATCCCTTACTGCAGGGTGGAGCAAAGCACAATCAATAGGGAGAGAAATGCGTGGGCTGGGCCTAAATAAAGCTTCTACACATCTGGTGCTTTTTGCTGTTTTCTTGAGATGACAAGCCTGTGTAAATAACAAAAAAAGTCTCTGAGTACCAGACTGCAGGGAGCCACATCTGATACTGCTAAAGGATCCTGCCCCTTAATTTGTACGAGCAGAGAAGCCCACGAGCCAGGATTTGAGTGCTAGAGATGAAAACCACGCAACAGGCAATTTGCACTTGGGCTCTGCGGTGCAAGCATATAATACTTGCATTAAATCTGACCTGCTTTAGGAGTCTGGTCTATCAGGAGTTTGTCATTGCCCACAGGAGAGCAAAAGTCAGCCTTCATGGTAAAGCTCTGAGGCTTTATTGTAGCTACCCAGCTGCTCTGCAGAGGATAAGAAGGAAGATCTTGTGTTGGTTGCCATTATTCCGTGAGTTATTTTTATTTTTGAATTTATCGGGCATTTACTGAGTGTGTAAAATAAGCGCTTTGAGAATGAATGGCATTTGACAAGCTGATTTAGTATAAAAGTCATCATCCCAGCTGAAGCCTGCTCAAATTGCCTTCAAAAAGCAGCTATAACAAAACCATTGATTACCTGTTCTGGTTGGAAATTGTGCATCCTGGAGCCAAGCAAAACTCAGAGGCATACCAGAAACAAGTTTTTCAAATTTGATTTTGTTCAGGTTTTACAGACTTGTTCACTGTCCTGAAAGCTAGTACCAAGGAGAAATCCGGAGCTCAGAGTCGGTCAGGAAAAGTGAGTTTTCTTCAGAAGAAAATGTAGATTTTTTGGGGATTAAAATGTTGGCACACACAGTTTTGGCTGAAAATTGATTATTTCAACTCTGAAATTCCCCCACCACATCCCACGGACGTTCTGGTCAGATGACTGCTGCTCCTATCCTTTGCTTTAGCTGGAAGCCCAAGACCTGCTTTAGCTGCAGTATAATAACGAACCCTGGTGAAAATCCTAGGATCTGTAATGTGTTTACATCTGAATCAAAGAAATATCAGTTCTGCTGTTTGAGGCACGGGCATAAGCTCATCTGCAGTACTGTGTTTAGTCCTGCTTCATCAAAGATTAATCTAAACAAAGATCTAAACAAAGACAAGGTGCAGAAAAGAACTAGCAGGATGAAAGAGGGAAGAAAATATTCACTTTGATTTTGCAAAATGAAGACTGAAAACAAATATGATTACTTACTGCCACAACATAGTAGAGGTAAATGGCAGAGAGAGGAGAAAGCTATAAGGTATGGAACAACATTAGCAAAAAGTCAAACTGGCACATGTGGCTAGTGAATAACTTTAGGGTAGAAATAATAAAAATATTTAAAACCTAGCAAAGTTCTGGAGTAAGTTTTTGGATGGAGGAGTAAAGGCAAGAAACCTAACTAGTCTGAAGGTGGATTGTGTGATGGGGGTGGTGGTGCAGCCAAAAGGGGCCCGGGGGATCCAACAGACTTTTTCCTGTAACGGTCTAAGGGGAGGCTCGAAAGGGAAAGACACATGACATGGCAATGCCAGGTCACAGTGTTTTACAGGAACTGAGTTTCCCAACAGATTTTTTTTTTTTTTTTGAAGTTTGGGACTTTCCCTTTTTTCAGCAAAAGAGGACTTATCCATGGGAAGCAGACACATTCCACAAACTTGCTCATTTAGTCAGAAAGCTGTTTTCCCCTGAAAAAATAGTTCATCTGGAAATTTTCAAGAAGCCTGAGTGCTAACATCAGATTGGACTGTAAATCCCTTGGACAATGGCCTTGTCCCCTTGTCTCTTCAGTGTCAAACACACGTGGTGAGACAGACAAAGGATGACTGGGCGAGAGAAGCAGAGAGTCCATCTAGCTTCTGCCAGTTTGCCTTTCCATGGGCTGTCCCTGAGAGGAGAAGGCAGCGAGGGATCCTGACACACTGGGACAGCAGCCAGGCCAGAGGGGCAAGTTCTGCAATGATGCAAACCAAACAATGAACCTGACCATAGAAAACTCAAACATCACTTTGCAATGTACAAGCTCTTAATGGAATAAAGCTGAATGAAAGGGTAAAATAATAAATAACAATAAATCATTGTTTTCAATAAATCAGCAAAGGTTGTGTAAGATGAAACAGGAGGCATTTATGAAGCCAGGCTACAATAAAAAGCATATAATTACTTGAAAAGTAATTCTATTGCAAGAGGAGTGGGATTGAAGAGCCTGTTTTTCAATGATTCCATTACAAAATTGTTCTGTTTAAGAAGAAATGAAGTTTTATCTACTGCTTCTCTCCTACTTGCCCGCTCATTCATCCTGTGAGTCACAAAGAGCTCTTGTATATCTTATGCATCTGCAATAACAAATTTTCTTCCTGGAGAAGATGCATCCTCTGACAGGTGTTCCACATTTTTGCCACCTACAAGTGTCTTGGGAAATGTAGTTCAACAAGCTTGAATTCACACAGAACTCAGCTCAGCTCTTTCACACAGCTTTTTAAATCTTGATTATCAGCAAATTGTGCAAGGGGTGCTCAATCACAGATTTCAGGTTAATTTCATGACCTCATACTGCCCACATCTCGGGAGTTGTTCCAAGTACGATCCAAAATTTTGGGCTGCAACCCATCTTCTTCACAATGTCAGCTAGTCAAAAAAAGCATGCCTGTGTGGATATATACAGAGTGTGCCTCCTGCTGCAGAAAGAAAGAGGATTCTCCATGCCTGGGAGTTCCTGTAGGAAGCAGCAAAGGCAGTAGCTCTCCTCTAGTGTGTCCCTGCTTGTCAGAGCCTGGCCAAACAAAAAAGGATGGGCACAGATCTGACTCAGACATGATTGATTGCTTGGATTTACCCTTGGGTTTTTTCCCCCACAGCCTTCTTTTCCTGCTGTAGCTGCCAACTGATTTAGTGTCAGAGAGGCTGTAAGGTCACTTTTACTGTATCTCTCCCACACAGTGCCTAATGATTTGGAGTAGCAGCACCCTTGCCTATAAAAGGGAACATAAAGCAGTGGGGATGGCTGCCACTTGCTGTGCCTGTCCTCAGCAGGGACAGGGAAGTCTCCATACACAGATAACTCTGTTTATGTTTCACAGCCCATATGGGTATTGAGGGTCATACAGGCACCAGACAAGGTCAATGGTAACAGTATAGCTTGGATGTAGCTGAAACACAATTGTCACCTTAGGGGACTGCAATTATAAATCCCACTCTCATTGACTAGTTGTATTCACCACAACAAGAAAGGAGCACAATCCCTATTTCACAGTGAAGGTATAGATGGATCCTGCAGTGTCCTTGTAGCAAGACCTCTATATGCTTCATTTGCAACCCAGGGTGACAGTAGTGGGGAGAGAGTATGCCCTGGGAAGACCCAAAACAGTGGCCACCCATGGCTCTGGCTCCCCAGAAGGCAACTACTGCTGCCTGTCACCACCCAGCACACCACAAAACCATGGGCAGCCAGAGACAGGAACACGTATGTCCTTCTGACATTTTGGCTTGGCATTCTGAGTTAGCAAGGGGTACTTATTTCTGGTGGTATTAGACCAGTTTTCAAAGACAGTGGTGGAATTGCAGGGGAGCTTAGACTCCCCAAAGAATTCTGCTCCCATAAGTATGAATTCAAGTACACTATAAACGCATATAATAGAACAGCTGTAGCACTTGTGAACACTAAACCAACACTAAAAAGCCAAGGCAGCATACAGAGGTATACAATAACCAGCACAGGGATGCAGGATTGACGTGCGCTTCTCGCTGAAGGACCTCACTCTGCACTCAGTTGCTTGGGATCTGTCTTGATGAGTCCCCTTAGAGCAAGGTCAGGATTCAGAAGAGGAGAAAGCAGAAACAAGGCCATTTTCTTGGGTCTCTGTGGCTTATTGCCTGCTGCGACTACTTGCTGCTAATTGTTTTCACACTAGATTACACAACACAGCACATGATGGCGCATGTCCTCATCTACCCAACCTCATGGGTTTGCCCAACCCACTGTCTATTCTCTCCCTACCCAAGCAACTTCTTCCTTTCCCACTATTCATAGCGGGGTGGAAAACAAGATTCCTCCTGACTATCAGCACAGGGACTCTCAGAAAAAACTTACAGGTCATTGCCAATGGGCTGAAGACATTTTGACCTATCCGTGAGTACAAAGAAGGGACCTGGAGTTTGCCTTATTGCAACCAGGCTGATCTTTGCTGTCAATTACTTTTTACAGAGGCTGGCAATGGGCAGAATCACGCACCCATCGGGACACTGAAAGCAACCCTCTCCTGAGGAGCAGGGCACCAGGGTTCTGCCTGCTGGCTCAGGGCTGCAGGGGGGAAATTCCCTTTTTCAAGCCACCCTGATTCATGGGCAGCCAAATTAATGGCGTGAAGGCTAATGGGTCCCAGGAAAATTCCAATTGGATGCATTTGTAATTAATGGCCTGGCAAGAGCAGCAGCGGGGCTAGAGAAAGGCACTGAGCTTAAAAATACGCTGTGTATGCTGATGGGGAGGAAAGGGAGGTGCAGCATGGGGAGGCAGGGGAGGTGAGGTCTCACCAAGCCCAGGAGCTACTCAATGGTAAAATTACCTCCTGTTGCCTGCAGCAAATGCCAAAGTGTTTCAGGAGTGATTAGCAGTTCTGAAATACTCCACAAGCATTTGTTGATGTTTTAGCAACATCGAATCATAGGTTAGCCAATTAATTGACTAGTACAAGTAGGATCCCTGACCTTCCTAAGGACTAACGTGCTCGTTCATAGCATCACTGCTGCCCCATCAGACTATTACCACAATTAAGCCAATAGAAGAATCCCCATAGAAGCATCTCAATTTTTAAGTCAGCTTCATAATTAATATTCAGACATGGTCTTGAGTGTCTTGTAAGTGCTTGGATTTTTCTCCTGTTCGATATTAGCTATGAAGCAACCTAATATTCAAATCCAGGCAGGACTGATGTGTTCTTCAATTGCTTGTTTGGTTTTTTTGCTTGGATTTTTTTTTCTTTTTTACTTTTCTGTTGAGCTGATGTCACTTCAATAATTGACATTATACAACACAATCCTGCAGCAAAAGGAGAGTATTTAATCTGCATAGCCGAACACTCAGAACTGAAGAAGAGCTATAACAAGGGCTGTCTGTACAGCTTTAACTTGACCCCAAAGGCAGATGCATCATTATAGAGCCCTTAATGACATGATCACAAAATATTTTTCTCCAGAGAACCCCATGGTAATTTACCATATGAGGAGTGTTTCCAGTTTTGTTGCTGAGTGTCTGATGCTGAGCATTACACCAGGCTGGCTTATTTGCTGCAGAAAATCATTAGAGAAGTGCAAGGGGACAATCTTTCTGTTTGTCTCATCCCAGCCCTTGCCCTTAACCACAGTCACTGCTGAACCCAGTTGTTGGTTTCTGCCAAAGTCTGGAGTTCAGTAGGAGCCCCAGAGTCGTTAGGTTCCTACAGTTGTCTGAGGAAAGGGAAAGAGGTATTTTTCCTGCTGTCCTACAGTGTTGATAGGCATATGGGCTCATCACTTTGGAGATACCAGACTCCACCTGAAAGTCCATGTCTGTATCCCAGGTGTCCTTGGCTCTGCAGTGCTGGAAACAACTGCTTTTTTCTTGGTACTCCTCATTCCCGTGCTAATGCTGGCCATTTCTGATTTTTTCTGTTTCTATGATTTTTTTTTTCCTCCTTTCAATTCCCCAGGGCAAAGCAGTGGCTCATGAATGCTGGAGAGCAACTGGCAGCAACATGAGAAATTGAATTTGTCTTAAAAATATAATTAGATTTCTAAGTGATACATCCTGTCTTGGAACAACACAAAAAAGGCCAAGAAAAAGAGCAAGAAAAGTTTGTTCCTTTTGACAAGAGAGTAAATCTGAGTGAATAAGGTGGTTGCTTTCCACAATCAAATCCCAGAGGTGGGGCTGGAGCACTTTGGGATAAAGCTCCCTCTTCACAGACTAGATAAGGGATTATAGTTCTGTAAAGCCAAGAGGTCCAAGGTCTTATGGTGTCCTGGGAGAGGAAAAGAAATTAAAGATTGCCTCATATGCAGATCACCATTAGTCTGACCTGTGCAAAGGATGGGGACCTTGTCATCCCCGGGTACTCAGGCAGGTTGTTCAGACTGTGCTCTGTGTTGTGGTCACCTATTAAACATGTACATTGTACATACAGTTAACACAACCCCCACAACGGCTTGTGTCAGCTCATTATTTTACTT
Organism: Chionis minor; assembly: GCA_013398295.1. Lineage (NCBI taxonomy): Eukaryota > Metazoa > Chordata > Aves > Charadriiformes > Chionidae > Chionis > Chionis minor. The sequence continues at coordinate 880,775 of VZSF01006303.1, forward strand.
TGCGTCAGCCATATCTATGTCTCTTCATCTGTATTCCCTTGCCTGGTTTAGTCTCCAAACAAAGGTTCAGGAATATTCGTAGCTTGTATCTTGGAGCGTAGAGAAAGGAAGTCATGTTGTGATGGCCTTGCAGAGAGGCAGATGCAGTGGGTTGGCAGGGAGGAGAAGGTGGTGCTGGCCCCTGAACAGGCTTAAGGACTGACAAGGGCAAGTGGAGAAAGTGAGGCAAAGTGCTGGAAGAAGTGTTATTTCTGGTATTTGTTACCAATTCAGATGGGATGCTTCGGAGACCCCTCTTGAGAAGAGGGCCCCAATAGCTTGAAAAACAGGTCCACAAAGCACTGACAGGGATTTGCCATCCAGGCTCCCAGCAGATTGCCTGCATTGTGCACACAGGTGGATGCAGTGGCTCTCCAGCACCACTGCTGCCAGGAGGTGAGGAGAGCAACCTTTCTGATGACCTCATCTCATTTCACTAGTCATCTCTGCTATGATAATGCAGAACTTATGTCCTGCTGTCCTGAAGGCAGTAGATGGTGCTATTGATAGCATTATCAATACATACGTTAATCAAGTAAAAGTATACCTAGATGAGCAATATTAAACGCTTATGTTTTCCTCATAGTCCTCATCTCAAGGAGCCTCAGGGCACTTGCAAAAATTGAAACCCTGAATTTTTGTGTCAGCTCATGTTTAAGCTCAGTGCAGCTGCTCTTCTGTATGTTCTCACAGACCTACTCTAGAAAGGACAGAAGACGACAGCAGGCTGATGCTAAGTAGCAAAAAGCCATGTTACACCAAGTCTCACTGAGACTTCAAAGATAATTTCAGGAAGAAGGATGCAGACGGCCAGGTCAGAATCTGGCAGGGCTAATCTAAGTCAAACTTATCCCTCAGTTTTACAAGAGAGCCCTTAACAGCTTGAGGTCAGGCTGTCATTTCTATAATGTTTTGGGAAGAGCAGTTCTCAAAAGCCAGCACCGATTACCCTGTTGGCACATGGTAATGGCGCCACTGGTTTTCAGAACAGGGACTTGTGATCTTGGTCCCATTACAATAATTGACTCATTACTATCAAAGTAGCAGATTAAGCAAAAGCTGTGGTTCCCAGTGAGGCAGAGACTGTGCAAAGACATAGCTCTTACCAGAAAGAATTTTCACTCCTCCGCCCTGAGAAATGAAGTGACCTCAGCAGTATTGCAAAGTTAAAAACACTCATTTCTGACTTGCAGACCAGTCAGTTACAGGAACCAGCTAAACGCCTTTTCTAACCTGTACAAAGTTGTCATTACAATCAGGAACTGTGCGTCCTAGCAGGGAGGCTAATGAAGGAGTAGGCCAAGATACACAGAGGGAAGTGTCCCCTGGGATGCTGGACTGACAGACTCAGCAAGACACGCGGCATTCTTTGTGTTACCAGGCTTAGAGGTAACCATCTGAGGCCTCATAAAACCCAGACTCAAATTCCTGTAGCTTAAAGTGTCAGGACACATAGGAAAGGCAACTCCTTATCCGAGGAAAAGAGGTGCTCAGAGCTGAGACAAGTTTAAGTTTTTTCTGCATATCTTAAGTCTTCTGTGTTTTAAGATCAGTGTTTCAGGCTTTATACAGCTCTTTTCCAAATGCATCCAAACAAACACATCCAGCTTTGCAAAACGCACACTAAGCATGAGAACGTCAACCTGGTCCAGCTCCTAGTCCTCCTTAAAATTGCCACTCTTAGCTGTTCTCTTCTTTTCTATCATTTTCTTTTGCTAGCAGCGATTCTTTAAATTGATCTTTAAATGTGTACAATTTTGTACTCTGTAGATCTCTCAGATAAGATTTAAATAGCAGCAGATTATGTTTCAAGCATTTCACATTGATGGAAATTAAAGGCCCATTTCCCAAAGCTTTTAAATATGTGCTTAACTTTGGCCACATGAGTAATGCCTTTGACAGCAAAGGGATAATTCCGGTGCTTTGCTGTAATGCTGCCCAACAGCTGTACAGACAATGCAAATTGCTTGAGTGATATTCATGGGGTTACACTACATGTTTTCTTACAAATAAGCCTACAGAAGGGAACATCTTTTAACAAGGGGTAGGGGAGCTGGTGACAAAAGACACAGAAAAGGCAGAGATACACAAAGTCTTCTCTGTCTCAGTCTTTACCGGTAAGACTGTCCTTCAGCAATCTGAGGTCCCCGAGACCAGTGGGAAACTCTGGAACAAGGAAGACTTATTCTTGGTGGAAGAGAATTGGGTTAAGAAACATTTAAACAAATTGGACATACGTTGAGTCCATGGGCTCTGATGGGATGCACCCACAAGTGCTGAGGGAGCTTAGCAGGTAGCATTGTGGGGCCACTCTTTCTAATCTTTGTAAGGTTGTGGTCCTCAGGGGAGGTTCCAGAGGATGGGAGGAAAGAAAATGTCACTTCTGTCTTCAAGAAGGGCATGAAAGAAGATCTGAGGAAGAACAAGCTAGCACTTTGATCCCTGAGAAGCTGATAGAGGAAATACACTTGGAAACCACTTCTAAAAATATGAAGGACAAGATGAGGGAGTAGTTAGCATGGATCTATGAAGGGACAAGCATGCCTGACCAACCTGATAATGATGAGATCACTGGTTTGGTAGAGGCAGGGAGAGCAGCAGATGTTCTTTATTTGTTTGACTTCAGTAGGCTTCCAATTCAGTTTCCCATAACATTGTCATAGACAAGCTGATGAAGTATGGATTAGATAAGTGGACAGTCAATTGACAACTGTCTGAACTGCCAGACTCACAGAGTTGTGATCGTGAAGCCCAGCTGTGGCACGAAGCCCAGCTGGAGGCCAGTCACTAACAGTATATCCCAGAAGAGGATACTGAGGTTAATACTGTGAAACGTCTTCATTAATGATCTGGATGATGTGGCAGAGTCTACTATCAGCAAGACTGCAGATGACAAAACTGGGAGGAGTGGCTGATATGCCAGAGGGTCATTCTGCCATACAGCAGGACCTTGACAGGCTGGAAAAATGGGCTGACAGGAACCACATGCAGTTCTACAAGGGGAAGCACAAACTCCTGCACCTGGGGAGGAACAGTCCCATGCACCAGTACCTGCTGGGGGCCAAGCTGTTGGAAAGCAGCTTTACAGAAAAGGACCTGGGAGTCCTGGTTGTCACCAAGTTGACCATAAGCCAGCAATGTGCCTTTGCAACAAGGAAGACCACCAGCTTCTTGGGGGTACATCAGGAGGAACATTGCCAGCAGGTCAAAGGAAGTGATCCTTCCTCCAGCACTGATGAGACAAATGGAGTGCTGGGTCCAGTCCTGGGCTCCTCACACAAGGAACGTATAGATTTACTGGAGTGAGTCCAGAGAACAGGTCACAAGATGGTTAAGGGACTAGACCATCTGTCATGCAAGGAGAGACTGAGAGAGCTGAAACTGTACAGCCTCAAGGAGACAGCCGAGGGAGGGATCTCAATGTGTAAAAATATCTGATGGGGGTGGAGGGAGGGATAGAGAAGATGGAGCCCAGCTCCTCTTGGTGCTACCAGGTAATAGGACAACAGGCAATGGGCACAAATTGAAGCACAGGAAATCCCATTTAAACATAAAGTTAAACATACCTTTTTTTCTTTCTCTCTTCCCATGAGGGTGGTCAAACACTGGCACAGTTTGCCCAGAGAGATTATGAAGTCTCCATCATTGGAGATGCTCAAAACCTAACTGGACAGAGATCTGAGCAACCTGCTTTAGCTGACTCTGCTCTGAGCTTGGGGGTTGGATTAGACGATCTCCAGAGTCACCTTCCAGCCACAACCAGCATATGATTGTATGAACTGCATCTAGACAGATGAAAGAATTCTCACCAAGTATGAGCAGGAAGCTCTTTAACAAAATTGGGAAAAGTATGATTGTGATTGACTGAGCAATTTGTAAAAGTGAGGGGCAGCTTTACTCAAGTGAAAGTAATATCTGCCTAGTTTGATCAGCTTGTAGTATTTCTAAAGTTAATTCTTAATCACATAAAAAAAAGAGAAACAACTGTCATTCCTATTGTGTACTGTCTGACTTTGGTGCGGTAAAAGACCTGAAAGATGAATCTTTGGATTGCAAACTGACTTTGAACATTTGCCTTGTAATAATTGTTTTAGACCAGGAATGCTTAATACCATTTGTTCTCAGTTATTCCAACAGCAGTTGCTACAGATCCCATGCCAAATTCNCATGAGTAATGCCTTTGACAGCAAAGGGATAATTCCGGTGCTTTGCTGTAATGCTGCCCAACAGCTGTACAGACAATGCAAATTGCTTGAGTGATATTCATGGGGTTACACTACATGTTTTCTTACAAATAAGCCTACAGAAGGGAACATCTTTTAACAAGGGGTAGGGGAGCTGGTGACAAAAGACACAGAAAAGGCAGAGATACACAAAGTCTTCTCTGTCTCAGTCTTTACCGGTAAGACTGTCCTTCAGCAATCTGAGGTCCCCGAGACCAGTGGGAAACTCTGGAACAAGGAAGACTTATTCTTGGTGGAAGAGAATTGGGTTAAGAAACATTTAAACAAATTGGACATACGTTGAGTCCATGGGCTCTGATGGGATGCACCCACAAGTGCTGAGGGAGCTTAGCAGGTAGCATTGTGGGGCCACTCTTTCTAATCTTTGTAAGGTTGTGGTCCTCAGGGGAGGTTCCAGAGGATGGGAGGAAAGAAAATGTCACTTCTGTCTTCAAGAAGGGCATGAAAGAAGATCTGAGGAAGAACAAGCTAGCACTTTGATCCCTGAGAAGCTGATAGAGGAAATACACTTGGAAACCACTTCTAAAAATATGAAGGACAAGATGAGGGAGTAGTTAGCATGGATCTATGAAGGGACAAGCATGCCTGACCAACCTGATAATGATGAGATCACTGGTTTGGTAGAGGCAGGGAGAGCAGCAGATGTTCTTTATTTGTTTGACTTCAGTAGGCTTCCAATTCAGTTTCCCATAACATTGTCATAGACAAGCTGATGAAGTATGGATTAGATAAGTGGACAGTCAATTGACAACTGTCTGAACTGCCAGACTCACAGAGTTGTGATCGTGAAGCCCAGCTGTGGCACGAAGCCCAGCTGGAGGCCAGTCACTAGCAGTGTATCCCAGAAGAGGATACTGAGGTTAATACTGTGAAACGTCTTCATTAATGATCTGGATGATGTGGCAGAGTCTACTATCAGCAAGACTGCAGATGACAAAACTGGGAGGAGTGGCTGATATGCCAGAGGGTCATTCTGCCATACAGCAGGACCTTGACAGGCTGGAAAAATGGGCTGACAGGAACCACATGCAGTTCTACAAGGGGAAGCACAAACTCCTGCACCTGGGGAGGAACAGTCCCATGCACCAGTACCTGCTGGGGGCCAAGCTGTTGGAAAGCAGCTTTACAGAAAAGGACCTGGGAGTCCTGGTTGTCACCAAGTTGACCATAAGCCAGCAATGTGCCTTTGCAACAAGGAAGACCACCAGCTTCTTGGGGGTACATCAGGAGGAACATTGCCAGCAGGTCAAAGGAAGTGATCCTTCCTCCAGCACTGATGAGACAAATGGAGTGCTGGGTCCAGTCCTGGGCTCCTCACACAAGGAACGTATAGATTTACTGGAGTGAGTCCAGAGAACAGGTCACAAGATGGTTAAGGGACTAGACCATCTGTCATGCAAGGAGAGACTGAGAGAGCTGAAACTGTACAGCCTCAAGGAGACAGCCGAGGGAGGGATCTCAATGTGTAAAAATATCTGATGGGGGTGGAGGGAGGGATAGAGAAGATGGAGCCCAGCTCCTCTTGGTGCTACCAGGTAATAGGACAACAGGCAATGGGCACAAATTGAAGCACAGGAAATCCCATTTAAACATAAAGTTAAACATACCTTTTTTTCTTTCTCTCTTCCCATGAGGGTGGTCAAACACTGGCACAGTTTGCCCAGAGAGATTATGAAGTCTCCATCATTGGAGATGCTCAAAACCTAACTGGACAGAGATCTGAGCAACCTGCTTTAGCTGACTCTGCTCTGAGCTTGGGGGTTGGATTAGACGATCTCCAGAGTCACCTTCCAGCCACAACCAGCATATGATTGTATGAACTGCATCTAGACAGATGAAAGAATTCTCACCAAGTATGAGCAGGAAGCTCTTTAACAAAATTGGGAAAAGTATGATTGTGATTGACTGAGCAATTTGTAAAAGTGAGGGGCAGCTTTACTCAAGTGAAAGTAATATCTGCCTAGTTTGATCAGCTTGTAGTATTTCTAAAGTTAATTCTTAATCACATAAAAAAAAGAGAAACAACTGTCATTCCTATTGTGTACTGTCTGACTTTGGTGCGGTAAAAGACCTGAAAGATGAATCTTTGGATTGCAAACTGACTTTGAACATTTGCCTTGTAATAATTGTTTTAGACCAGGAATGCTTAATACCATTTGTTCTCAGTTATTCCAACAGCAGTTGCTACAGATCCCATGCCAAATTCAGATTTACCTTAAGCTTTTGTATTACTTTTCCTGGTGGGTAAAATATAACTTTTAAAGTACAGGAGTATAACTGCCTTATTCAGCTCAACCATGAAATAATGGTCATTGCAATATACTCAAGCTGAAGGCACTAACAGCCAATTGCACAAGTGGTGGTTTTTGCAGAGCTAACCTTTTAGATATGTCTTCTTTACTAGCCGCTGCTGTGTTTACATTACAATCTAAATGGAGAGCATTTATTTTCACTTTGGATATGGACATGAAATTCAGGTTTAAAATGCCTAAAAGAAAGTTACAGCCTAGCACAGCAGAGTTTGCATCCCATCTTTTTTCTCTTTTTACCTTCTGCCTGCAAGGTTACAGGAACATTTTAAAAACACACCTACTCTTGTGCAGAAGTCCTTTCTGTTGCCAGCTGCACTAAGGGTTGCTCTGTAGTTTCCTTTTTTGTCACAAAAGCAGCAAATGCATTTTAAGCTTGCAGGAAATGCCAGTGAAACTCCTTCTAATGGTTCCTCTACTGTAGGCTGAGTCATATCAGCACCAAGATACTGGGAAGCCTGAAATACTCTTAGAAATATTGTCTCTGTTAGTGAATCAAAGACAGAGTTCTCCAGGTCTGACTATTTGTCTACTTTCTGCATGTCTAGGAGATTTCTTGGCATCCCTCCCTCACCATCCAGGGAAGTGTTAAACTGATGAAGCTGCCCGGAATTGCGGGAGAAAAGCAAGGAATGTTGCTATGGCAAAGAACTGAGTATTAGTATTTGACAGATTTTAATGACTACCCTCAAACTCATCTCAGCCATATGCCAGTCATACCCTTTCAGTTCAGTTGCCAGTTCTAACATCTTCATGGTCTAGTGGTAGACTTGGCAGTGTTAGGTTTATGGTTGGACTCGATCTTAAGGGTCTTTTCCAGGCTAAGTGATTTTACAACCTATAATATACCAAGTGCACACATACACCATGANTCAGCAAGACTGCAGATGACAAAACTGGGAGGAGTGGCTGATATGCCAGAGGGTCATTCTGCCATACAGCAGGACCTTGACAGGCTGGAAAAATGGGCTGACAGGAACCACATGCAGTTCTACAAGGGGAAGCACAAACTCCTGCACCTGGGGAGGAACAGTCCCATGCACCAGTACCTGCTGGGGGCCAAGCTGTTGGAAAGCAGCTTTACAGAAAAGGACCTGGGAGTCCTGGTTGTCACCAAGTTGACCATAAGCCAGCAATGTGCCTTTGCAACAAGGAAGACCACCAGCTTCTTGGGGGTACATCAGGAGGAACATTGCCAGCAGGTCAAAGGAAGTGATCCTTCCTCCAGCACTGATGAGACAAATGGAGTGCTGGGTCCAGTCCTGGGCTCCTCACACAAGGAACGTATAGATTTACTGGAGTGAGTCCAGAGAACAGGTCACAAGATGGTTAAGGGACTAGACCATCTGTCATGCAAGGAGAGACTGAGAGAGCTGAAACTGTACAGCCTCAAGGAGACAGCCGAGGGAGGGATCTCAATGTGTAAAAATATCTGATGGGGGTGGAGGGAGGGATAGAGAAGATGGAGCCCAGCTCCTCTTGGTGCTACCAGGTAATAGGACAACAGGCAATGGGCACAAATTGAAGCACAGGAAATCCCATTTAAACATAAAGTTAAACATACCTTTTTTTCTTTCTCTCTTCCCATGAGGGTGGTCAAACACTGGCACAGTTTGCCCAGAGAGATTATGAAGTCTCCATCATTGGAGATGCTCAAAACCTAACTGGACAGAGATCTGAGCAACCTGCTTTAGCTGACTCTGCTCTGAGCTTGGGGGTTGGATTAGACGATCTCCAGAGTCACCTTCCAGCCACAACCAGCATATGATTGTATGAACTGCATCTAGACAGATGAAAGAATTCTCACCAAGTATGAGCAGGAAGCTCTTTAACAAAATTGGGAAAAGTATGATTGTGATTGACTGAGCAATTTGTAAAAGTGAGGGGCAGCTTTACTCAAGTGAAAGTAATATCTGCCTAGTTTGATCAGCTTGTAGTATTTCTAAAGTTAATTCTTAATCACATAAAAAAAAGAGAAACAACTGTCATTCCTATTGTGTACTGTCTGACTTTGGTGCGGTAAAAGACCTGAAAGATGAATCTTTGGATTGCAAACTGACTTTGAACATTTGCCTTGTAATAATTGTTTTAGACCAGGAATGCTTAATACCATTTGTTCTCAGTTATTCCAACAGCAGTTGCTACAGATCCCATGCCAAATTCAGATTTACCTTAAGCTTTTGTATTACTTTTCCTGGTGGGTAAAATATAACTTTTAAAGTACAGGAGTATAACTGCCTTATTCAGCTCAACCATGAAATAATGGTCATTGCAATATACTCAAGCTGAAGGCACTAACAGCCAATTGCACAAGTGGTGGTTTTTGCAGAGCTAACCTTTTAGATATGTCTTCTTTACTAGCCGCTGCTGTGTTTACATTACAATCTAAATGGAGAGCATTTATTTTCACTTTGGATATGGACATGAAATTCAGGTTTAAAATGCCTAAAAGAAAGTTACAGCCTAGCACAGCAGAGTTTGCATCCCATCTTTTTTCTCTTTTTACCTTCTGCCTGCAAGGTTACAGGAACATTTTAAAAACACACCTACTCTTGTGCAGAAGTCCTTTCTGTTGCCAGCTGCACTAAGGGTTGCTCTGTAGTTTCCTTTTTTGTCACAAAAGCAGCAAATGCATTTTAAGCTTGCAGGAAATGCCAGTGAAACTCCTTCTAATGGTTCCTCTACTGTAGGCTGAGTCATATCAGCACCAAGATACTGGGAAGCCTGAAATACTCTTAGAAATATTGTCTCTGTTAGTGAATCAAAGACAGAGTTCTCCAGGTCTGACTATTTGTCTACTTTCTGCATGTCTAGGAGATTTCTTGGCATCCCTCCCTCACCATCCAGGGAAGTGTTAAACTGATGAAGCTGCCCGGAATTGCGGGAGAAAAGCAAGGAATGTTGCTATGGCAAAGAACTGAGTATTAGTATTTGACAGATTTTAATGACTACCCTCAAACTCATCTCAGCCATATGCCAGTCATACCCTTTCAGTTCAGTTGCCAGTTCTAACATCTTCATGGTCTAGTGGTAGACTTGGCAGTGTTAGGTTTATGGTTGGACTCGATCTTAAGGGTCTTTTCCAGGCTAAGTGATTTTACAACCTATAATATACCAAGTGCACACATACACCATGATCATGAGTGCTGAAGTTTGAGGCAAACCTTCCCAACAGCGGAGGCATCAAACTAGTATCCAGGCAAACTCTGCAGTACCAACGAGTGTCTTGAATCAACATTTACTTCTCTAAGAATCTAAACTAGGATATTTTGTAGGCCAAGGGAAAATAGAGAACATTGCTAACAGGTGTACAGAAGGGCCAATCACAAGATAACCATATGAGCAGTCTTAAGACTGAGGCTTGTTTTCCCCACTGGGACCTAACACAGGGATAGTCCACCACCACTTATTGCAGAGTTACTCATGATTTTGCTATACTACAACCACAGAAACTACATGCTGCAAACAGCAGCTCTCATTAGTACACTAAGTATACAACTAAGTGTACAAGAAGCACAAGGAGATTTTATTTGATCAGTGTGAATGCACCTTCTGCTGGCACTGGTACCATTGGTTTCTTGTTTGGAACCTCAAGCACCGTTGAGACATGAGTCAATAAATGTGGGGGTTTTTTCAGTCCCTGGAGTTCACAGGCCAAAAATCTGAGGTGTAGTTTTAAGCCACTCTTCATTTGAGAAGATATTTATAGTTGTGAATCCTGCTGAGCACTGCCCTCATCTTCCACTTAGTACAGGAGAGGTGAAAGTTAACAACAATTTCGCTGTATTTTTTTTCCTTTTACATTTCCAGTGGTAGAAGCAAACCAGAGCAAAAGGAAGGGCAAGGCTGAGCCCCACTCCAATGATGATGCTTGCAATTAGCACACAGACATGCTTATTAACCAAATGCATTGTAGCCTGACTCAGAGCAGCAGCTGAATCAGAGCCGAGCAGGGCTATATGGAGTCTGGGTTTGATGCAGTAGAGGTTTGTGGAGTCAGTCCAGCAAGATAAAACCTGTTTTAGAACTCTACATGTCATGAGTTAGCAGTCTGAGCTGAGTAACCTGCCAGGTACTAAGCAACTGTAGCACTACTGAGGCTCACAATAGGAAGTGAGCAAAATTTCTGCTCAGTATGAAAATAACCTCAGTGGTTCCTCCCCCCCCCGCCCCTTTGTTTTAGAAAGTTTTCACTTCATTTTCAGCTAGTCATTTTTACAGGAAAAAAAGAGTAAGACCAAAGTTTGCTACACCAAATGAAGGAGGATTTAGACAAGCATTACAGAGTATGCATGTTGCCCCCTCACAGAACATGAACCATTATTTGATAGTATTTGAAGTGTTCAAAGTGGCTTTGCAATATTTTAATCACCTCCTGATTACAGATTTCTGGATCACTTAGCTACAGGCAAAAAAACCCTAAAGGCATAAAAATTAGAGGACAGATAAAGTTTTATGCATTGTCATGAAGATGTAGTAATTTTCTGATGATATTTTAAATGTTTGGGGTGGACAGTACTGATCCAAAGTAATTCCATGGAAAACAGTATAAGAATAGCTAAGATTATTACTTTATTTACCTATTGGACACACTTTCCACTGAACTATGAAGTTGATTGCTACACAGGTATTTTAACTGTTATCATTGCTGATTTACTTCAATTTTTGCTTGCAAGTGCACATGCATCAAACATTAAAATCACAGTAGTTTGTGCCTCTTCCACAGCCAAGTCAAAATACCATGTTTAGATGGCACTGACCTGCTACAACAGCTGTCAGGCTTTGGAAAGACTGGCAACACGTGGGGTGCAAGTAAAGCCTCTATAACCTTGGAGAGCTTTTGCACCAATCACTTCAAAATTTTAAATGCCAAACATTTGAAGCAATCAGAAAAGAAGGCATTTACACTTGCAGCCCACTGCAGCCAGTGCCTCTATAGCAGGGTAAATAGGAAGAGGCTCAGTATAAGAGTGCTTAGAACATGCATGCAAGAGGTGGCAGTATTTAACGCAGTGAAAATATTGCCTCAAAATGCTGCTGGAGTAGTAGAGCTCCTGTTTTCAGGGGTGGAGGCAAAATTGAAACACCACAAAGGTACACTTGTAGGAAACTTTAGCAGTTTTTGATATCTTGTTTCCATAACTTTTAAAACACTTTCTAGCTGTTCATAATTTTTCTGGACTCACCAGTTTGGTGACATTTGCGTTCTGTAGCCAAATCATGCTTCTTCTGGTAAGAGACCAAGGAAGGAACTTCTGCCTATTTGGTTTATGTAAGAGACACTATTGCTAATGTATATGATCTAGTTCAAATAGAAGTAACAGGACTTCTCAGTCCTACATACCTTGGCATTATAGCCAAGTACTGTTTTAAAATCCTCCATGGAGCCAGACTTGGAAACTGATGGGAAGATTTAGGAAAACCCTGTCAATAGAAAAAAAAAATCACCCTAAACTGTCAGGGAGGAGTGAAAAGTCAGATTTGGTGATCATGAGATGAGGTCTGAGCTCTGTTTGTAATGAAAACGTGCCTGGTTGAAATCATAAGATATTTTTAATTTTGCTCTGGTTTCCTGTATCAGAATAAGATATTTTGTCTAGTTTCGAAGATAGTTCAGATACAACAGCGGACAGGCAGTGCTGAAAGATGGCTCCTGTGATATCTGTTACAGGGCATCTGTCACACATATCCCTGAGCTGTTTTTCACTGCTGTTGTTTTAAAGATGACAGACATGTTTTCATTCAGAAAGGTTGTCTATTTATATCCCCTAGACACAGCTTCTTTCACTGCTCTGTAGAAGCTTTATCCAAACAGGAAGGATGCCTGTGAAATCTGAAGGATGCTCTCCCCATTGAAATTATGTATACAGGCATGTCTACCTGGGAAAGCTGAAGTTAGGGCAACATATCAGTCCTAGTTAACTTAGCTATGCAGTTTTTAACTGGGGGACACCTGGGACACATTCACTTACTTTGTCAGAAGCAACACATGAAAAGTAGCGCCTACACACCTAGTGGTTTTTAGTCATGCTTTAAGAAATTAACAGTAAGATGGGAGAATTCACCAGGGACCCACTAGGTGCTGTCAGGAACAGAGTGAACAACAAATAGCCTTCCTGAGGCAACGCCACCCCCAGTGACCCAGCAGCAGGAGGGGATGTGTACATGACACATCTGAAGATGACCGTGTCACAACACACCCAGCCGCCAGAATAACCCCTTAGTCATCAGTCAGGGCTGTTGCCCCACTCTGAGTGTGTTGGATGTGGTTTTTGCTCTGGATCCCAAATGCTGTTCCAAGCTTGTGCCAAAGGCTTCCTGCAGGCTAGCCCTGCTGCTGGGGAAAGGTGTTACCCAGCCCAGGGATCACTGCCCACCAACTCATCCTGCAAACACAAGAAGACAGACACCTGAAAGCTGTCCCTGTAGGAAACCACTTAGAAGATATAGCCCAGCTGAAAATCAGGGTAAGTGGGCACAAACTTGTTTCTGGTGGGGCTTTTCTGCTGGAAATTTAGAGGGAAAGACAACATACTCTCCAAGGAAAAAGAACTCCACACTAAAACCAACAGCAAACAAAACATCTGGTATCGGTGGAAGTCTTTGAGAAGACTAGGATTTTGCAGTCATCTGTGGGTATAAATATAAATACTGAACAAAAATTTTGGGTCATCCCTCTTGTATTCATTTCCGGTCTTTCCAGGCCCCAGTTACCAGAAAGAACAGTATTACAAATTAATGTAAATGCAGTTGCCTGAGCTCTCGGTTTCAACATAGTGAAGTTCTGCCTGGTGAAAATTATGGGCTTACTGTTACTTTAGCCCTCCCTAAAATTACTACTTTAATAGTACAGTTTCACTGCAAGACACTTATTCTTTATAAAGATTCAGCAAATGAGAATCTGACTAGGTATTAAAGTACTGGCATAACTTCATTAATTCACTGCAGGGAATGTTGCAGAGGACACCATCATAGCTTATGCTTTAAGCCCAACAGTAATAACACTAAATAGAGTCTTAGCTTGTCCATTTAAAAAGCCCAAAACAACCAAGACCAAACCACAATGACCTGTCAAGACTCACTGAGTTTCCCGCTGTTCTCATAATTTTTCCTGAATCTGGATACTTCTGAGGAGTTAAAGATATGCTATTAATGCCTTAAACCAACATATGTTCACTCAATTATTTCTACATGTTTCCTTGAGTAGCATAAGGGACAGTTAGCCAGTAGATTTAAGGAGTATCGAAGATATTGCCTGGAGCTAAGTCAGCAGAGCACTTTTTCCTTCTCAGAGGCAAGCTCCAAAAAAAAAAAAACACCCCACCAAACCAGAACATTAATGAAGTAATGTTTTCTGCAGGATAGCAGTATAATTTAGCCACAAAACACTCTCTTCCACATACCATTACAGACAATGGCCACTTCTTCTGCAACAAGCAGAAGACCCACAGTGAAAGACAGAAAGCTTTAGAAATCAGTGTGTTATAGACAGAAAGTAGGAGATAGTGAAAGAATTGCCAGAGAAACACTTGCCCTTCAAATAATAACTTCTCCTTGTATTGAGTCCTTTAATACCCTTTGCTTCTGCAAACACAAATCCTCTGGCTGCTTAAACACCGAGACCTTGAGCTCTCACCCCCTCAGGGCTTAGGCTGCCATTAGAGCCTGCTATTCCCGTCACCCACATTGGGAGTAAAAAGTCCCCAGGAGGAAAGATCAGGAGCTTCAGCATCCCCTGATCATGCTGCCTTCAGAGAAGAAAGCCACACTGGTGTAAACTGAATATTTCCCCCACTCCCACATCTGTTTCACATGACTATACAGGCTGTGCCATCTCCACCTCCACAACTGGACTGTTTCTTATCAGCCCAGCTGCCTCAGGCTGCTATTAGCTGTGATGATACTGATCATCATTATCTCTTGGGCATGTTTTCAGAAAGCAGCTTGAACTTGTAGATGCTCTCTCCCTCCCAAACTATCTCTTCTTGAACCAGCCCCTAGAACCTGGGATGCCAAATGCCCATTGCCCTTGACTTTCATTACATCAGTGTGCATAAACACCTGGTGAAGAGGAGCTGCTGGAAATTTAGCCTAATTACACATCCATGGGAACATGATTAAAGTGTCATTTGATGGTGATCAGGATCAGCAACACCTCAAACCTTCTCTTCAGTGTTTTTAGCAACCCACTGTATGGTAGCTAAGAGATGTTTCCTGTGGCTTCCTGGCAGAGACCACAGCGTTGGACCATGTTTACACAGAGAAGCACATATGTTAACCAGGCACAAGACTGCAGCCATGCCTGCAGGTAGGACCTGCAGCCTTTCCTGAAGCAGAGGGGAAGCAAGAGGCCTGTGTGGCACGGCCACATGGCCCTAGCAACATCCTCAGGCCCTGCACATGACAGGGAAGGAAACCCCCAGGAGGCTTCAGGGATGAGAAGGAGCTCAGGGGCCAGGCACTGGCTCTGCCAGCTGCAGATGTGAAGGTCACATCCAGTTGTGGAAATGGCTGTAGCACACAAGCAACTGCCCTGAGTCGCTCCTGAATAGAAACACTACGACAAGTGAATACCTAACTAAATCAAGGGCGCTTCAGTGGATGGACTGAATGCCCTACAGGTAGCACTGACAGCCCTGTCAGCTTCTCACAAATACTCAGTGACTCCATAGTCAGGTAACAGCAAGAAGGTCATTGAGGAAGCAGAGCCCCTTTGTGCCACCAGGCGCTGTACAGCTCGGGGTGAGGGTGGTTTCTCTTCCCCTCCGGGTCTGCAGTCCCATTCCTCAAGGACTGAAAACAGAACAGCAAAACAAAGCAACTCAGTGTTGGGAGGGGCGGAAATAGTCAATAAACTGGGCTCCATTGACTCTGAACACTGAATTTCTGGCAAGGACTTAGTTAAGGTAAGCCTTGGACTGTCACAGTGTAGTACATCTAACCTCTCCCAAAGTGTGCAAAGCTCAGCCTCACTGTCTATAGGACAGCAGCTGTCAAAGTCAGATGCAGGTCATAGGTGCACTAGAGTATGGAGTTATTCAGAATCAAAGTAAATTCATCAGCCGCTGTAAAGCAACTGATGGCTTTGTTGCAGTCGATAGCACTATGTTCATTAACTCCAGCTGATAATCTGGCCCTTGGGGTTTGATTCAGACACAAGCCTTTAATCAACTAAAAACCAACATGAACCAGGGGCTCTGAGAATGGAGAACTGCCCACAGTAGGAGAAGATCAGGTTCAAGACCACCTGAACAACCTGAAAGTGCACAAGTCCATGGGACCTGATGAAATTCATCCACGGGTCCTGAAGGAGCTGGCGGACCAAGTTGCGAAGCCACTTTCCATCATATTTGAGAAATCGTGGCAGTCTGGTGAAATTCCTGTGGATTGGAAAAAGGGGAACATAACCCAAATATTCAAGAAAGGGAAAAAAGAGGACCCAGGAAACTATAGGCCAGTCAGTCTCACCTCTGTGCCTGGCAAGATCATGGAGCAGATCCTCCTGGAATCTCTGCTAAGGCACATGGAAAATAAGGAGGTGATTGGAGACAGCCAACATGGCTTCACCAAGGGCAAATCCTGCCTGACAAACCTGATGGCCTTCTACAATACTGCCACGAACTTGGTGGACAAAGGCAGAGCAACGGACGTCATCTACCTGGACTTAAGCAAAGCATTTGACACTGTCCCGCATGACATCCTGGTCTCCAAATTGGAGAGTCACGGGTTCGATGAATGGACCACTCGGTGGATAAGGAACTGGCTGGATGGCCGCACTCAAAGGGTTGTGGTTAATGGGTCAATGTCCACGTGGCGGCCAGTGACGAGTGGTGTCCCGCAAGGGTCAGTACTGGGACCAGTGCTATTTAACATCTTTGTTGGAGACATGGACAGTGGGATCGAGTGCACCCTCAGCAAGTTTGCCGATGACACCAAGCTCGGTGGCGCGGTTGACACACTGGAGGGAAGGGATGCCATCCAGAGGGACCTGGACAGGCTTGAGAGGTGGGCTAATGCAAATGGCATGAAGTTCAACCAAGCCAAGTGCAGAGTCCTACACCTGGGACGTGGCAATCCCAGGCATAAATACAGGCTGGGCAGAGAATGGCTGGAGAGCAGCCCTGAGGAGAAGGACTTGGGAGTGCTCATGGATGAGAAGCTCAACATGAGCCGGCAGTGCGCGCTGGCAGCCCAGAAAGCCAACCGTATCCTGGGTTGCATCAAAAGAAGCGTGGCCAGCAGGGCACGGGAGGTGATTCTCCCCCTCTACTCTGCGCTTGTGAGACCCCACCTGGAGTACTGTGTCCAGCTCTGGAGTCCTCAACATAGAAAGGACATGGAACTGTTGGAACAGGTCCAGCGAAGGGCCACTAAGATGATTAGAGGGATGGAGCACCTCTCCTATGGGGATAGGCTGAGAGAGCTGGGGCTGTTCAGCCTGGAGAAGAGAAGGCTCTGGGGAGACCTGATAGCAGCCTTTCAGTATCTGAAGGGAGCCTACAGGAGAGCTGGAGAGGGACTCTTTGTCAGGAAGTCTAGTGATAGGACAAGGGGTAATGGTTTTAAATTGGAAGAGGGGAGATTTAGATTAGATATTAGGAAGAAGTTCTTTACTGTGAGGGTGGTGAGGCACTGGAACAGGTTACCCAGGGAAGTTGTGGAGGCCCCATCCCTGGAAGTGTTTAAGGCCAGGCTGGATGGGGCTTTGAGCAACCTGCTCTAGTGAGAGGTGTCCCTGCCCATGGCAGGGGGGTTGGAACTTGATGATCTTTAAGGTCCCTTCCAACTCTAACCATTCTATGATTCTATGAGCATCTGTAGATGCATTTGTGGACAGCCCATCGATTGGAACCAGAAGAGGTGATTCCCTCCCCTCCCCCATATAACAGCTATGTCTTTTTTTTTGGTTTTCAAATCCAGCATCAGTCAGACTTATGTCTCTTTAGAACAAGCTACATAAACCAGAGTCCCTGTCCTTACATATAAAAACAACGCAGTGCAGCTGAGAAGTACGATGTGTATTATTATTCTTGATACGCTGCAGTCTCATTACATTCCAGGGCAGTCATCTAAGTCAACTGCAATGCCCAGAGTGCTGGTGATTGCAGTCCAGAGGCTGGCTGAACTAAAAGCCAAATAGGATGCTGGGGAATAGGTAAATGCAGATTCCCTCTGGCTTTCAGAAGGAAATTAAAGCTCTTCATTTTGTTTCCTGCTACAAATCTCCCTGCTGAGCAATGCTGCTGTGCTCTGGTGCCAGAGATCCTCCTGGACTTCCCACAGTTCAGGAATTTCTTTAATCTGATCAACTCTTAGGGTCAAGGAACAGAAGGAGTGATAAGACTTCCAGAGGGGAGTCTGACTGAAAAGACAAAGTAGAGGTGTGACTAAGCCAAAAGAAAATCCATTCTCTACAACCCCTGCATGTGATCCTCGGAAGAGAACAACATTAATGTAACCTGGGCGCCCACCTGGCCTAGGCAGGAGGGAGCTGGAGCTTCTCAGGAGAGGTGACAATCCCAGTCAGGGCAGGCTGCTGGCCAGCAGCCAGGCTGTTTCCACCTTGCACAAGGACAGTTTGGCCTCAAGCCCAAAATGCAGGTGACAGGAGATTGGCTCCAGTGGGCTTCCTGCAACCTTGCCTTCCCTCAGGAAAAGCCTCAGCTGCCTCCTTTCCTAGTGACCCAGGTAAGGCTGCCAGTACTAATTGCAGGACTGCAGAGATGGCATTGAAGAGTAACCAAATCATTCCTGCTTCAGGGCAGCCTGGGCAGCGCAGAGGAAGCAGTGCGGATGTTGTGCCTTATTCACCTTTCTGCAGAGGGCACCCTGCAAGGCGTCCCTACACCACAACATCAGAGACAGCGAGGTGCCACTGAGATGTGTCACAGGTCTGTTAGTGATGCTCCTGCAGATTTGGCTGGGAGGTGCCAATGCTTGGGCAGATCGACAGACAAGCCTTGATTTACAAATTCTTCCAGGGAGCAGCATTATTTAATGCATTTACTTAGCAGAGGTTCCCTGCTCATTCTGGCTGCTTAGCCAAGAAATACAGAGGCTGTCTGCTGTCTGTCTCCTCAACAGGAGGCCTTGGCTCCCTGTTGAGCCCTGTGGGAGGCAAGTAGCTCAGCTTCTTGAGGGAACTGGTTTCTGCAAGGTCATGTCCTTTGAGACATGGAAAGCCCCAGTGAAGAGCAGGTCTTCTGCAGGTTTTATTACCGGAAGAGACCCTCCTAGTCACCTAAACAGATTGTCTGTGCAATATATGCCAGAGAAACACATCACAAATTTCCACATCTAGCTGGCTGAGCTGGAGCTTACTGGTCTTGCCTGAAACACTCACAAGTAATTCACTTGGGCAACATTCCCATTCCTACACTCTGGCACTGACACTATTTGATACTTGCCAGCCAGCATTGCCTCACTATGGCCTCCATACTTTGCATCCTGTCCAGCTGATCGGCTTTAGACAAACAACCACCAAAATCAATACTTGAACATTTTGCATGTTGAAGGCAATAGGGTTAAAATGCTTGGGCTCAGTACAGAAGCTGCAGAGTGTCCTGCAGCATGACTGCAGCATTTTCTGGCTCCCCTGCAATCAGCACATCCTAGAGAAAAAATGTTCTCTTAAACTGGAGGTACCAGAGGGTGCAAACATTTATTCAAGTGATATGGAAGGAAAGGCTTTCTCTAAATATGGCAGATAATTAGAAGATTAAGGAGCCTCTTTCTCTTGGACACTAAGGCCAGGGCCTAGAAACCCAGTGCTAGGGTGCTTAGATCACCAGCTGAAACCTATCTGTACAGCAGTGCCCAAGAGTCCTTGTTGCCTGATGGCTTTGGGATAGCATCAAATAAGTGGCATCTGAGTACATAAGAACTAAAATTGCCTCTGCATTTTCTAGGTTGGCCATTTTGATGGCAATTGCTACAGAGCAACACAGTGAGGAAAGACTATGGCCCTGGGACTAACCAGTCCTTTGCTGGTTCACTAGGCAAGGAGAGCACTACTGGAGGGTGTCTTGCTAGAGCGAGACATGCGAGAACTAAACCCTGGGCCAACACATTTGGCCACTTCACCAGAAATTCATTGCTCTTGTGAGCAAGAGGCTATATGCAAGCACTATATCACCACAACCTAAGCGGTCATGCTTCATAGATGCTCCCTTTGGGTTTCAGTGGTTTCCCTCAGACAGAGCAATCCATTTGCAAAATTCTTCAGGAAGGTCATCTCCAGAGGAGGGGGAGCTCGGGCATTGAGGATGGCAGTCCTGAGCCATGGCAGCAGGCACTCAGAAGGGTGAAGGCATTTTCTTTGCTAAAAAGTACATTTACAGGGTAAGATGTTTTTCTGCTTGCAACACACAAGCTTTACTTTATGTGACACTTCTGATTCCCCCAGGCTTGAAATACAGTTTAGTCTGTCATTTGCTGAAACAGTTTATCAAGGAGTATGCAAAATTGATCATCATGTGTTGCATAGCTGTATAGACCTAAGGAGGGTCACTCTATCCAGAAGGGACAATTAACTTTGTAGTGCAAGAGTCTTGCTAAAATCAGCTGTTTCCTCACGGCTTCTATCAAGGCTTGACAGCTCATTAAAAGTTAGGAGGGAAAAAGCTTGGATTGGCTTCACTTAGAAGCAAAGAGTTTTACCCTTTTGCTTAAGCAAAGAAGAAAAAAATGACCTTTACTTTTCCCAGCTTTTCTATGCTATGCCATAGTTAACAGCAGGGGAGGACCAAATTTTGTGCACTGTTATTGCCAACAGCCTTTTTGAGCTTTAAAATTGATTCTTCAGTCAGATATTAATTTGCAGGGCAAGAAATGATTTAGTGCTACCTGCGGGTTTAAGGCATACAGCTGCATCGATTATGCTGAAGTCACAATTTCAAATTAGTCTTTGCAGCTTGGAGAGCCAAACCTCAGATTCCCCCACCCCCAATAGAAACAGAGACTCTGCCAGGCCAGACCCACTTCAGACCCTGCATGCCAGAGGCACAGGGTAAGAAAGAGTTAAACATCCATGTGACACCATAGCTAGTGCTGCTTCCAAGAACCATTATGGTGTTTGTGTGCAGTGTGTTAGTGTGACATTAAAAATCAATGCGTGCTGTGTATACCTGCAGGCAATGTTTGGTCCCTGGTAAACAAGGCAGGCAAAGCTAGGACGAGAGCTACGAGACAGAAGACTCAATAATTCAGCTCCATTTAAGAGAGATTGCATAAGATAGGTGGCACTCCCACATAACTTGCAAAGAACATCCAAGTTACCAGAGCACATTTTTCGCCTTCTGTTGGAGTCTTAATGCTAAAAAAGTTTGCTGACAATACCTTTCTATATATCTGAAACCTTTCACGTCAACTTCTCTAGTACTCTGCGAGGTTACCCAATTGACCAACATCTACCCTTTCTATCTATCAAAACCCAGTCAGCGTGTTTTTCTCCTACTAAAACCAATGCAAATAATCTACCAGGAACTTCATATTTCTTTTTGCAGCTATGCATCTCTTGGAAAGAAAAATAGAGGAAAAAAAAGAAAACCTTTACAGGAAATCCTGGCCTTACAGGGTTTTGTATGCTTCTTTGGTAAGCCCAGCCAGCCACGCCACTTCATGCTCACTGTGCTGCCCTGGATGGTTGGAGCACATGCACAACTGCTGCAGCTTTAGCTCTTTTAGCCTTCTTTTCTTTAGATCTAACAGTACCTGTTCTTACTCCTGGTCCGCAAAGCAAGAACCGTAAACCCAGCCCAGCATCCTACACCACTTCATTTCTGTGCAGAGAACCAAAGCCTCTTCCAGAATCTGCACCTTTTCCTTGCTGTGCATTAATAACACTGTGCACTCCATGTTAGCATGTTACCCCATCTCTAGGCCCCTCCTCTCAACTCAGGCTCTCTATCCTCCACTTGCCAAATTCAAGTTTCACAACTCTGAGCCAACCTTGAATAAAGTCATCACACAGGCAAGAACTCAACAGCAGACCTTACCTGCAGCTCATCTGATTCTCTCAGCTGTCCTGCAGGATAAACAGCCTCCTCAAGCCATCACCAAAGCCTTTCCCATATCTCTTGAGGGGGACCCATGCCCATTTTTATACCCAGGTCTCTGCTGCAAATCACTGGATTGGTATCAGCTGTCTTCAGGCTCTTGCCTTCCATCTCCCCCTGCTCACCGGGCTTAAGTAACGAAAAGCACTTGTGCCCTGCCCTCTTCCCACCCTGCCTCCTGAGCTTAATGTACACCACCAATACTCCTGCTGTTTGCAAAGGTGGGGAGAGATGGGACCCTCCTTTCTCACTGTCCTCCCTGGTGAGGTCCAGCCTGCCAAGACTGCTGGTTAGAAATGAGTCTTACAGGAAAGCTGCTCAGAGATTTTTTTCATCCAAATGAGTAATCTTCTTTTAATGAGCTATTGCTCATTTTCATCCACATTGCAGCACTTGAAAAACATGTCAATTGCTTGATTTTTCAAAGCCCAACTGAACTGTTTTAACAGTGCAGAAATGCCTTTGCAAAATATAATTCATTCATCTGGAAAGGTGTGGAGCATCCCAGGAAAAGGAGCATAAACCAGCCCATTCCTTCCCCTACAGACCTTTCTCTTTACTATCAAAGCAAGGCTCCGGGCTGTGGTGTTCTTCCCAGTCACACGTGTTTGTTGCACATGCTGCATTCTCAGACAGGGACACTGAAACCAAACCTCTTTTTCCTCTTAGCATCTGAAAATGTAGTTGGGTTTTTTTTGGTTTTGAGTAGGCATATGGCCTTTTTTAAGAAATAAGCCATAGCACTGAAAGACCCAAATAATTTATTCAAGCAAAACTTGCGATACAAGTTAAAGAAGTATGAAAGCCTCTTCCGGAGCTGGTATTAGATGCCTTGCAATGGCGGAAGAGTGTATGATCAGAGCAGACTGCCAGGAAAGAGCAGTGTGTACATTGTGCCACTGCATGTGCTTGCATGAATAAAAGAGAGAAGTGTGGCTCACTAGAGGGAGGCTTCAATGTATTTTTTTATTTTTCTTTTTCACCCTGCATTGGAGACAGAAAGAACCAGCTGTGCTCAAGCTGGACACAATGTCTACATGTGTTGCTAGAAAAAAAGACGTAAGCTATACCATATAGCTCTCCTTTTGTCAGGGGCAGGTTCTACAAATGCTCCAGCTTCTGTTTCAGCAGAGATTAGGACTGTTTAGGGACTGCCCTCAGTTTTGTGGGCACTCTCTCCAGTGCCATTAATTAGTGTCCAGTAGTTATTCCAGCCTGTATGTGAGCCAGGCTAGAAAGAAAATGCAAAAAGAAATGGGACAGATTTTCTCCCTGAAAGCAAAGGACTGGATATTATGAGATGGTTACCGCAGCTCTGTGCCTGTGGGAAGTGTGCCATCTCGGGGAAACATCCCGTGGAGAAAATATGACTGCTTTCCGCTCCACCTGTGCTGCCACGGGGGAACGGGCCAGAGAACCTGGCTTTGGCTTTGCGAGGGCAGAGGGAGATGCGAGAGATGAGTGGCAAACAGGGAAGAGGCTACTCCCAACACGGGGAGCAGAAGCCACGTCCTGGCTGTGGTGTTTGCACGCAGCGTGATGATCTCAGGGTATGTCCCCAAAGCACAGGAACTCACATGAAGAAATGCAAGACCATTGTTAGTATCACTCATGGCAAAAAGTGAAGAGCAGATGAGAGCAACTGACTGTTTCACTCTTCCAAACAGTCCTTCAACATCAGCTGAGCCAAGCTGGAAAGGTGGGTGAGTCTGGGTGGAGAGAGAGCACTGCTTAAGATGGGTGGATGAAGGATCTATAGCCTGCTGTCGCATAAGCTGTGCGGCAGGGAAGTTAGGATGAATACCAGGAAAAATTTCTCGGAACTATATATATATATATATGCAGAGCCATGTCAGTAAAGGCAAGGAGTTAAACCCATACTAAAGAATATTTCACATCATTAACCAAAATTGGAGTGTATACTGCCTTTGCATTTTTCTCCGATGTTTTGTAGGACTCATCTGATTACAGTGTCCTGCTGTATAGCACTCTGCTTTCTTAGCTGGCATTTCTCCTTTAAATAGCAGCCACACTGGGTGTGGGGAGACATTTGGATATGACCTGAGCAAGTGTCAGCCCTATTTATTCCCCATTCCTTCCCTGCTGGAGCCAAGAAAAGCAGGGAAGCCTCTGCCTACAAAGCAGGTGCTCAAAGCATCCAAAACCTAATGGGAGCCCAGGCATTTCAGAAGGGAGAGTAACCCAGTGCACAAAGCCCGTGTCTCACCAGAGGTTTTTCCCTTAGCTTAATTAAGAGTTACTAAACCTAAGCAATTTCTCTCATTAATTAATAGCTCAGTAACTGTCCTTAAAAAAGGAAGAGACACAAGCGTGAGGGAAGAAATGTGAGGCACTCCCCAGTGACAGGAGCAGCGGCTTCGTGGATGACCTCACCTCTGCCGTTTCCCGGGCAGACCTGGTCTCTCTGCCTTCCCGAGCCTGGGGTGGTGCAGCCCAGCAGCCCCCGACTCAGCATGGATGCAGAGGCTTTGCAGAACACAGTGGCCATTCCTACGCACTAGCCATGTTCTAATAGGCGCTGAGGAAAAGGCAGGTGCCGGGATATGTTTCACCAGCCCGTGAGAAACACGTCCTTAACTGCTCAGCTCGCTTATGTCTTTCTGATGTTATGTAAGTGGGTTTGGAGAAAAAGCACTGCCATGAGCAGGTTTCTAATTAGGAAAAGAAATAAATAGAATTATGGTATTAAGGCAGAACCTCAGCATGAATGACCCAAATCCCTTCCTTGTGCCGCAGTCCACAGTAGGCTATTAGAAAACTTTTTTTAAAAAGGAAGTTAATTCATCATTAAGATGGCACAGCAAAGGCAAATTCCTTTGCAGGCTGGCACCCGCTCTGCCAAGCTGCTGATCCCACTTAATGTGACTCTTGCAAGTGCAAAGGACAACGCTTTAGGAAGCAGGGTGCTCTGTGATGCAAGCAGTGGTACCCTCACTCCTACAAACACTGCTGAAATATGAGTAGCATTGGGGCATATTTTACCATTTCCTAACTTGCTCTGACAACTTTCTGTTGGCCCAAACATGCAGGCTGTCATTACTACTTGGAGTTGCCTGCTATGAGGTACCTACTACCATACTGGGCATAGGTGTCTCATTAACAGTGACTTTCTTTGTGAGGGTATCAAGCATACATAAAGCTCCATGACCTGACCTCAACAGGAGAACTCCATGCTTCTCACAGCTGAGACCTTATTTATCTAAGTACTCAGTTGCCTAGTTTTTAAAACATTGGCTAGTGAAACTAGCAATTTATAGTTCTCCAAGAAGTAAATTGAAATTTGGTGAGGAAATCTTAAGTTTTCCACTCACAATATCGCCACCTGCTACAGAGTGTTTTTGATGGCATTTGAATCCCTACAGGAATGGCGGTTTCTTTAGCTGGTTAAAGAAGTGAAGCAGCTACCCTGGGATGTAGTGCTGCTGCTTGGGAAGCTCACATACTCAGTAAATCAGCTGATGCATGACGAAGAAGCCAGACTTATTCTTTATATATGAAGGCACTCTCTCCCTGAAACAGCTATGTTATATGATATAAAAACTGTGCCAGATGGAAAACGTGCACTGGTGATTATTGGTTTGATTATTTGTTTTCTGTACTGGTCCTTTTTCTGCTGGGTCAGTCCCCTGGGGGTGGGGGACCTTTAGGCTGTTTCCCTACTACAGGAAGACTACAGGGATGAAATAGGAATGGGAGACTTCAGTTTTCCTGCCTACAGAGAGAACTTTCCAATTGTGGCACACAGCTGAATGAATCCAGCTACTGCAGGGAAACACCCTGCTCCTGGCAGTTTGGGACTAATCTTCGGCAGCCACTGGCACGCAGGAACCTGAACCAGAGGACAAGGAATGCAGCAAAGCTCATTAATAAAATACCCTGCGTGATTGCCTAAAGCACTGAGCAGTTACTCTAAGTAGCCTGAACCCTAGCAGTCAACCACAAGACTCAAGAAGTACAGAAACACAGCGAAGGAAACAACTATTTTTGGGAAGCGGGCTCTAGCTTGGGGTGAGCAACCAGAACGTCCCTGGTAGCAGAGGCACCGTGCAACCACATTATCTCAGGTCTTGTTCTGCTCCTCTCCCCTCGCCATAGGAAAGAGTACACGGAGGTGGGGTCTTCATCTGCCCTAGTAGTAGACAGGCACACAGAAATACCATACCTGTAACACCACCAGCCCAAACACTTCACTACCATTGTCTTATCTTATGCTGTTTTGTACTATGAGATAAAACATTATTTCTTTTTGAGGAGGAAAACGCTTCAGGTTACTTTGCTGCTGACGCGCTCAGCTTCATGCGTGGTGTGCAGGCATGCTGGTGGATGGTGGTGACAATTTGCTAGAGCAGCGACACAGCAGGGATAAAACGCTGCCCTTTCCACCTCGGCTCCTGGGTTTCCACACTGGATGAATAATGTGTTGCTGTGCGGCAACTGAAAAGGCTGCTGAAAGGCTGAGTGAATTCATGCAGAAGGGTAGAGTAGCGGCTGCCGCCGAAAAGCCTGTGCTCAAGAACAGCCGTGAAAAGGCAACGGCACCGACACGGAAGGAAGCAGACGGGTCTCTTCTCCAGCAGGGACAGCGCGTGGTGGTTTCCACTGCACCGGGCTTTGCAAGGTGCCAGGTCTCAGGGCTGAATTCAAAAAGCCCTTTGTAGCTGCTCTGTCTTACAGACATGCACAGATTTAGCCAGAACAGCCAGTGACACAATTCCTTTCTTCTCCCATGTCAGCCTACACACAGAGACCCAGAATAATTAAGACAGTGTTCATTTTATTGTACTCAGCATGGAAACCAGGAGATGTAAAACAGCAAAACATTAAATTCCTAAGGGACTTGATTGGGTGGGTAACATTGCTTTAGAATCACTGTAAGACTTCTTCACATGCAGACTTCTGTTGGTATGTCTCGAATGAATGCCACAGTACACCTGGAAACCTAATACTAGCTTTACTTTGTACAGTATGTCACATTCAGTCAGTGTAACTATAAAAATAATAAAGCCACAATAGTATTAGTTGTCTTTAGAAGCCCCCAAGTTGGTTTTCTGCTGCTGCTGATGGATCCATGGCTATCATTTTTGTGGTGCTTGCAGGAATTCAGCCAGGAATTCAAAGTTCACCCGCCCTCTCTCCCTTTAACTCTGGGTAGAAAGTCCCAATGCTTTTCAGTGTGCAACTGAGACCTCAACTTCAGACGTGATTTTATGTACCATGAACACATGGATCTTTCTCTTCCATTTTACTGAAATTCTAAATGCAGTGTCTAAACTTGCATTTGAAGTAATTGACTGAATTGAAATTGAAACCATTATTTATGAACTGGGCTAAGGGAAGTGTTGTCAGGACCCTCCAGCAGAAGGGTCACCTGTTGTAGCAGAGCTGCTGAGAAGCATCTGAGAGACTCGTATTCTGCAGCAGACAACTGCTGGAGACCTCCCTGGCAGAACTGTCATTTATTTCTACACCAGAGATAGTCAATCTAAGCAGAAAGATAACAAAAACTTAAGGCCTAGTATTTCAAACAGGATTCACTTGATGCGATTCTGTTCCTAATGAGCTCAGGTGCTTGCTATCACCCATAATCTTTATGCAGAAACCAGTTTGTACATACAAGTGTGGATTACCACAAAGCTCAGGAACCAGTGTGCGTGTCTGCACATCCCAGCTACCGCGCTTTCTGTTGACAGTCTAGACATGGAGGTTGGCCAACTGTTGTGGTTTTTTTTTTTAGAGACGGTTGTGGGAGTTTTTTTAGAGAACAGTTAAGGAGAAAATCCTTCTTTCTGTATTGTAGAGTGATCTAAACTTGCTTCTAAGTTGTGGAAAACGCTAAACCTCTAGCATTCAATCAGAAGGCCAAAGGGAAAAAATTGTCTTAAAGTATGAGCAATGCATGAGACCTGCATGCACGTACACCCCTTTTAAACACGGACACACACACATAAGCTTACCTACAGCAACATTTTTCCAAGAGTAAAAATTATTTCCTCTCTGTGTGATTTGGCTCAGTAATAACATAATTTTCTTTAAAGAAGCCTGAATGATGAAAGGTAAGTTTCACATTGCAAAATCTTCCTTGTCAGGATTTGATGCAAAATCCACATGATAAACTCTGGGATGGAAGAGCTGCTCAGAAAAGCACAAAGTAGATAAAACAATAAATCTCAGATTTTCCAAAAAAATCGATTATATTCATTTCAGTTTGGCTCAATTCAGACCTAATACTTTATTCTTTCTTTTAAACATCTACACTGACTCAGGTGGGATAATTTAGGCCTCTAAGAGAATATTGCAGCCGTTTTAATGTACAGGACCTGAAGTTCAGGCCCATGGATGACCACAGCATCCGGTGACACCAGAGATATTTGGTAGTGTGCAGCATTTGGATAAGGATCTATGTGCATATCTTTGGGATGACTGAAAATACTGACGACTTATACAGGCATTAGAGAGCCACCAAAAAAGAAAAACTGCAGAAGTTGAGACATTACAAAAACAGGGGTGGGGGGAAAGGAGGGGAGAGTTTCCTCCAGACCTTAACTTTCTAAGATCACGGAGCCTGACAATCAGTTGTCTCTCATTCAGAGCAGTCATTTCCATAACCTGGGTGTGAAAGACTTATTCTGTCTTGGTAACCTTTTGCATTCATTTTTAAAAGGTGTAGAAGGATAGACACAAAACGACAACGGAGCTAACAAGCTAATAACATTTGTACTTTCATACAAACCTTGCGTATACTGAGCTAAGTTGTGAAACACTGATATGGTAGATGCCATCAAGTTCCCAAACTGAAAACTAGTGGCAGCCAACTTGAATTTTGCATCAACTTCAACACCGATTTTCATTTGGATTTCCACTTCTAACTTTAACACGTCAACATAGTCATGAAATTCAATGTAGTGTTATCTTTAGAGCATATATTCAACTCTTCTGAATCCCTTGAAAATACTTCTCCAAACAGTGCATTTTACAGGCTCTTATACAGTAGTAGCAGTAATAAACTGAGATTGTTTGCCTAGTGGTTTTGTGGAATCATATCTGGATACAGCTATACATACTAGCAAAATATATAGCCTTTGGAAACGTTCATTTTCCTAAAAGCCATAGGACACCAACAATATGAAAAATGCATCAGCTCAGAATGAACAAATGGGCAAAACTCAAATAAAACATTGGCTTTACAGACAGGAATGGGAATTCCTTGTGAAGCACTTACATCAACTTTGTTTTACTTCGCTTTTGGTCCCTCCCTCCTGATGTTTCTCACCAATTTCTTCTTGTATATTTAAAAGAAGATTTTCTTCCTCTGAAAAGAAGACAGATATTCTCCTCCTTGTCCCTCCAGTTCTTTTCCCACTCTTTTTTCCAAACCAAGTCAGCAGAAATGGGGCAGGACATCAGCACTTATGCCCAAGGCAAGGCAAAGCTGGCAGACACCAACCAAGTGCGCACAGAGAGTGGTGGATGTCCAGCCTCACAGAAAATCCAGGACTATATTGCAAATTGCCTGCAGTGAGGTTCTCCCTCAACTCAGGTTTTGTACTGGCAACATTGAAACATGCTTATTCTCATCTTTCCTACTGGAAAGCTCCTGAAGTCAAACTAGAAGTAACTCTTCCATTCACTCATTCACTCGTTAATGGTTCTGTCCGTGTCAGCCTTCACAGAAGATGCAACTAACAGGGAAGAGTTTCCTAACAATTAGCTTGTTTCCCAAAATTTCTCATCTTGCAACAAAATGAATTTAAGAGTTACTTCAACTGGCTAGGCTGCAACACAGATATTTTTCCTTTTTTTCCCCACACAGATTTACTCTTAGGAATGACAAAGTACTTTCTGTTTTAAACCCTCTTTTTATTAGCCCAAATGGATTTCCTTGGTTCTTCATTGCATTCAACCAATGCAATGTGATTCTGAGTCACTGGGCAGAGAAAAATAACGGGGTGGTGGCACACAGATCACCTCCCCCTACCCTCTGCCACACTGCTACTCCAAGCACATGTTCATTTTTGACACTGCCGTGACACCAAGAACAGTCTTTCTTGGCTGCTACAAGACCACTCACATGCATAATATTTGTTAATTTCTTTCCAAAACATGGTTCTGGTTTGCTGCTGGTGAAAGATGCATCATCCCTATGAGGATTCACCATCATCTAGACGTCGTACGCAGGAGAAAGCGTATATTACCAGTGTTAAACCAGCAGGTTGCCTACAGTCTGCCCTAGCAAGGCAAAGTGAAAACCTAAAATATTTTCCATGAGATGTGCTGGTGATTATCGACTCATTTTTGTGTGTTGGTTTTTGGCACATTATTGCTTGGCTTCGAACGCATGCCTGCAGGACTTCTGTGCCCACCAGGCAGCATCAGCGACATTTTATAGTTTATCTTTGCGCTTGCATTTTCCCAGAATACAAAAGCACAGTGCTCTGCCGACCACTATGTTTTTTCCAGTTATGCCCATGCATACACTTCAGAGGCATACACTTAGTAACTTGCCCCTGGGCGTTTTGTGGTATGTATGTATTGATGAAATTTTCCTGGAAGAAAGGTCCAGGGGTGGGGAGAGGGTGTGGTGAAGACTCACAGCTGGAAGCAGCTGCAGGGAAGCAGGAGAGATCTCCCATTCCTCACAAAGAAGACTTAATTCCAGTGCTGGCCCAGCACCCTGCTCATTCATTGCTGAACCCAGTTTGATCTCAATAAAGCAACTCATACCCACATGCTAGAAATATTTTGCAGAGCTTAAGCTAAAGGATAAAGTTCATGGAAATCAGTAAATGCATGATAGCCTTTTATTCTCCTCTGGAAAAAAATATGACAATCCATTTATATATCCAGACTGAGCATATTTGTAAAGGGACAGTTCAGAGTAAGCTGGCTCACAATGCTACAGCGAGGGGCACAGTAGAGAGGGACACGAGCTTTTGCAGGAAGACAGACTGGGTAGCACCTAGCGAAGAAGGAGGGGGCAGACACGAGGTGAAAGGACCAGCACAAAGCCTTTGGCCTGGACAGGACACAGCAAACATCATGGACAACTCTGTGAACCTCTTCAGGGCTGAAACGGACACAACGTGGGAAGAGACACTGAACTTATCAACTAACCTGACCTAATGAGACTGCCAATATTAATCCCACACAAAATTTCACGTGAAACTCACATCTCAGACACTGTTAGGACGGCGATGGAAACAGTAGTACTAACAGAAAAAAGGTAGGAGATTTTCCTCCTTGTAGGCAGAGGTGGGAACACACTCTCTAATGTGGTATTTCAGAATTAGCAATTGAGCATCAAGTGGGAGAGGACTTGAAATAATGTACAGAAATGGAACAATGATGTGCCATAAAGCCCCCAAAAATATACCAGAGGAAAACTAGAAGTCAATTCAGTACGCCTAGGGGCAACACTTGTCATTGAACTAGGTTAAAATACTGTATCTTACAGTATTTTACCTCTCTGCTGGGGAAAAATTGCCCCCAAATAGCTACTTTGAAGGCTTGGCAGTTGATATACTTAAAAAGTCTGGCCTCCTAAATAAAAGGGGACCACCTCAGGTCTGCTTCACAGAAAAAAAAAAAGATATTAATACTCACTTGCACTGTGTAAACCTGTAAGATTTACAGAGTAAGTTGTAAAAGTAAGATCCACAGAGTAAGTCAGGTGTGTGATACTAGATACAGAAATAAATTATAATCATGATTCATGAAAAATCTTTAATGGAATAAAAATAACCCCTATTTAACTCTAGTACTCTGCAGGATTACAATATCCAAATCCTCAGTGCTTTGTAGGATTGAAACTAAATTTTCCACAAACTGCAGGAGTTCCCCAGCCTCCCATCATGAACTCTAGTGGACAGAGTATCAAGCTAGTGGGAAACATATTTCCCAGGTTGAAAAATATTATTAAGGTGAGAAACGTGACCAACATATATTTGAGACATTATTGTATATTACACTTCTAGAGAAACAGTCACTAAGCTACCTTTTTATTAGCAGTTTCTACAACTTTTCTAACATTAGAAATACAGCAAAGATTGTCTCAAGATTTCAGTACTTCTGGAAAGTAAGTGTTTCAAGTTAACAATATAATGGTTTATAATATAGAGAGCATTAGGTAAAACAAAATACGCACAGGCTAAATAAATGGTATTTGGTTTATGGAAGGCAGCAAGAAAAGCACCAAAATACTGCAAAAAAGGTAGAGTTGGCTAAGGACTTAAAAGAAAAAAAAGAAATCAGTGTAACGCACTAGACATGTAGGCTCATGGACCCAGACGCACAGGATAGCTTGCTCCTATGGGAAAACGTTACTGTGCATCTCTGGAGAGAGAAAAAAGATACGCATCACTGTAAAGAGTGATTCATAGGAGAGGTGCTCAGCACCGCGGGAGGCTGGGAGCAGGGGCTGCCCACCCCTGCTCAGGAGCCAGAACAACTCTGTCTACCGACGTGCTCTCTTGTGCCTCGCCTGCTCATACCTTAAGCACGGCTGATGCAGGGGAGGAAAAGCTGACAGAATATATCCCTCTCACTTCCCCTTCTCGCCGTCCAGATCCCATTGATTTAACTTCTCCCAAAGAAAGCCTTGACCCTCACTCTTTGCCTGGTTCTCCATTTCAGTGGGAAGGGAAGACCTGGCTCTCTGGGGCTCGCAGGAGAAGGGCGCCCCAAGGTATCAACAGAAGTGAGACCGCTCAGTGATCTATGTCTGTAGCCTTTTCACTTACTTGCCTCAGCGTGGGTAACTTACACACCAGGGAAGTTGTCCTGCATTAGGTCTTTACAGCTGTTGCACCTTCATTTCACCTCTCCCAGCTTTCCCCAGCCCACCCCTCTGTATAAGACCTCGTGATGCACACAAATAACTTCCCATAATAATTCTGACAACCTCTCTGCTTCTTTGCTTTAACAGAAGGTGCTGCTCTCCCTGCAGCAAGGTGGCAATTTAAATTTGTGCTTTTGCTAAGTGCCTAGCTTTTCATCTGACAGTAGTCGGGATGGGGCCATAACGTGGAAATACACCAGCTGTGGCAATAATAACGGCGTGACAGAGCGCGTGGCTACTCAGAAAACAAAGGGGAATAATTTTCCACTGTTGCTGCATCACAACCCCAATAACACAACTGAACAGCAGGATTTGAGACTGGAGGGGAGGGATTCTCTCTATCACCGCAGACGCCTACGCAGCTCTGCGAGTCACCTCAGTCTAACACAGAGGAGGGAGCGGGTCGGACACAGCAATTAGGACGCCTAAAATTCTGCAGCATGGACTGGAACACGTTGTGCTGCCTCCCTTTCAGTTTTTTGTTTGAGGATGTATCCGAGGAAATGGATTTCCGGGTCTGACTGTTCTGGGCCCGGATCAGTTTCTCATGTTCCCG
The DNA here is from genome assembly GCA_013398295.1 of Chionis minor. Lineage (NCBI taxonomy): Eukaryota > Metazoa > Chordata > Aves > Charadriiformes > Chionidae > Chionis > Chionis minor. The sequence continues at coordinate 913,834 of VZSF01006303.1, forward strand.
TATTTGTCTCTGTAAGTGGTTCTGGATGGCAATTCCCAGGGATTCTGGATCGAGGGAAGCACCGTAAACTTCCCACGTCATGCCCTGCTCGTCCCAAACAACATCCCTGACGTGCTTGGACTGCTTCACCTGCACTTTCGCCTCCATGGCCGGGGTGGGCTGCTTTTTGTTTTCCCCCAGGTTCGGCAAGGACTGAGCTGAAGCAGGAGGAGCTGCTGTGCGAAGCTCACCCCTGGGCTCCTTGGCCGGGAGACCTTGCTGCTGGGGAGCTGCTGATGCCTCCGAGGGAGGGGGCAGATGTGCAGAGCTCGCACCCAGCTTGGGCACCAGTCCTGCCTGTAGGCTTTGGCCACCGGCCGCCTGCGCCTGGCCAGCGTCTCCCTGGCCTCTGCTCTCCTCCTTTCCACCTGCAGCCTCCAAGCACGCCTTCATGCGGACAGCGGCAGGTTGGCTGCTGGCATCCATCCCTCCTTTAGGATCAAGCACCACCGAGTTTTCTCCCTTTGGTTTTACCACAGCTTGATTAGGAAGGGCCTCCCCTTGACTCGCACCCCTGCTTTGCACGGGCTTTGGCTCAGAGCTGCCCTGGACCTCCTTCTGCTTGGCTTCACTCTCTGTGCTACAGAGTAAAGGTAACCGGCTGCTTCCTGCATTATGGACAAGATCTGGCACGTTGTTCTCGGTTCCTGGGACAGCAGCAGCAGAAGTGAGGCTTGGTTCACCAGCGCCAGACCCAGACTGTGCTGGAGTTTGATTACTGGAGTCACCCGCAAGCTCCTCAACAGGGATGGGCTTTGGTGGAACTGGAGCATCCATCGGCAGCCGAGCAGCATCCTTGCCATCACAGGCTGCACTGATGGTTTCAGCATGACCCACAGATGTCCCCTGGGAGGTAACGGCTGCAGGAGAGAAGGGGAGAGCAGGTTTTGCATTATCTGCTGATGCCGGAGACACCACATCAGATGGAACCCCAGGCTGGGTTTGGGCTGAAGCAGTCACAGCCGTAACAACAGTCGATTCTGACAGGATACCAGGAGAACACGGGGAATTCTGTTGTGAGGATAAACTGTCAGTAAGTTCTGACTGGCTCAGCCCCATACCTCCTTGGTAAATTACGTGCAGTTCTTCCTTCTCCTCTGGAGGAGGATTCCCTTTTAAGAAGGCAGCAAGGATGCTGGGACTGGTGGAGGCCGATTTGCTCTCCACAGTAGCCACGGCCTGAACCTCAGCATCTCGCCATGTCCTGCTTACCGCTTCCTGAGTTAAAGGGCTGCTTTCCGGCTGAATCGTCATTGTACCCGTTTCTCTGAATTTGGAGAGCTCTGTGGGACCTGGAGTCACCAGCTCGGTGTCCGTGTTGAGTACGGGACGCGGACTCTCGTGGCTAGACTGGGCTGGTGCCTCGCCGCTCTGCACCGCTTCGGTTTTATCTGCGGGATGCAACTGCGTGGTGCCTGCAGCCCCGCTTTTTGCCTCCAGACTGGGCTGTGGGTCTCTCCCCAGGTCAGCCTCCGTCTGCCCCGCTGGTGAGGCCGACTGACATGCAGCAGAACCAGTTTTGTCTGCTCCCCTGTCCTTTTCACCTCTTTGCAGGTTTGCCTGAGAAGTAGGACAGGACTCGTTACCCCTAATAGAGTCGCCCAGGGAAGAATAATTTAACACCTCGAGTGCTGGCTGATCATCAGTCCCCTGAGGCTTCAGGGCAGAGTCATCCATTTGCGTCAGGGCGCTCGTTTTTGCCTGGCTGCCTTGCACAAACTGCCGGGAGCTCTGGGGGGCTGGCATCATCTCCGACCCCTGCCCCGCCAAGGGGGCTCCTGCTGCAGAGAGGGCTGGTGCCACCAGTCCTGGGTTGCCCGCTGGCTGCAAGCAACCAGCAGGCTCTACAGCCGCAGGATGCCCCTCTGCAGCTTTGCTGGCCAGTCCGGGAGGGAAGGCTTCCTGCTGGCTAGCATCGTCCTCGTGGCACCGCTCGCACCACTGCGTGCTGGCAGCCGCCGTGCATTTCAGGTCGAACAAGCAAACTCCGGCAGAGCCAGCCGGCGTGCACGGGAAGCCATTGCTGGCCCTCTCCCCGCTGGGTAGTTGGGACTGGTGCTTAGCAGACTGCAGGTCTCCCAGGTGGTCCTCCTCCACAGAAGCTGTGACCAGGGGAAGCTTGGCAGATCTCAGAGGATCTGGTACAGTCCCCATGGACTGTCTCCAAGGCGTGGTTTTTCCTCAGCTTCTTCCTCCGAGTTTTCTCGCCGGGTGGTGGGTACAACAGGGCAGGCTGTCAGCAACAGGTTTCATGTAAAGCTAATCTGTTAACAAAAGAAACAAAGTGTTAGCAGCAGCCAGATTTAAGAAGGAAAAGTACCCATAGAATCATAGAATGTTAGGGGTTGGAAGGGATCTCTGGAGATCCTCTAGTCTGAACCCCGTGCCAGAGCAGGTCCACCTACAGCAGGTTGCACAGGATGGTGTCCAGGCAGGTTTGGAATGTCTCCAGAGTAGGAAACTCCACCACCTCTCTGGGCAGCCTCTTCCAGTGCTCTGCCACGCTAAAAGTCAAGAAGTTCCTCCTTATGTTCAGATGGAACTTCCTATGTTCAAGTTTGTGCCCGTTACCTCTTGTCCTATCGCTGGGCACCACTGAAAAAAGACTGGTTCCCTCCTCCCCGCACCCTCCATCTAAGTATTTGTAAGCATTGATGAGATCCCCCCTCAGTCTTCTCCAGACTAAAGAGACCCAACTCCCTCAGCCTTTCCCTCATAAGAAAGATGCTCCAGCCCCCTAATCATCTTTGGAGCCCTTTGCTATACACTCTCCAGCAGTTCCCTGTCCTTCTTAAACCGGGGAGCCCAGAACTGTACACAGAACTCCAGATGCAGCCTCGCCAGGGCAGAGGAAAGGGGGAGGATGACCTCCCTCCACCTGCTTGCTACACTCCTCTTGATGCACCCCAGGATGCCATTGGCCTTCTTGGCCACAAGGGCACATTGCTGGCTCATGGTCATCCTGTTGTCCACCAGGACTCCCAGGTCCCTCTCTGCACAGTTGCTTTCCAGCAGGTCAGCCCCCAACCTGTACTGGTGTATGGGGTTATTCTTCCCCAGGTGCAGGACCTTACACTTGCCTTTGTTGAATTTCATTAGGTTTCCCTCTCTCCAAGTCTCCAGCCTGTCCCGGTCATGTTGAATGGCAGCACAGCCTTCTGGTGTGTCAGCCACCCCTCCCAGTTTTGTGTTATCAGCAAACTTGCTGTTCATCCAGGTCATTGATAAATACATTGAACAGGACTGGACCCAGTACTGACCCCTGAGGAACACCACTAGTCACAGGCCTCCAACTAGACTCTGCCCCCCCGATCACAACCCTCTGAGCTCTACCTGCCAGCCAGTTTTCAATCCACCCCACTGTCCATTCATCTAACCCACACTTCCTAAGCTTACCTACGAAGATGCTGTGGGAGATAGTGTCAAAAGCCTTGCTGAAGTCAAGGTAGACAACATCCACTGCCCTCCCCTCATCTATCCATCCAGTCATGCCATTGTAGAAGGCTATCAGATTAGTCAGACATGACTTCCCCTTAGTGAATCCATGTTGACTACTTCCAATAACCTTCTTTTCCTCCAGATGCTTGGAGATGACACCCAGAACAAGCTGTTCCATCATCCTTCCAAGGATGGAGGTGAGGCTGACTGGCCTGTAGTTTCCTGGATCCTCCTTCTTGCCCTTTTTGAAGACTGAAGTGACATTGGCTTTCCTCCAGTCCTCAGGCACTTCGTCTGTTCTACAGGACCTTTCAAAGATGATGGAGCGCGGACCAGCAATGACTTCTGCCAGCTCCCTCAGCACTCGCGGGTGCATCCCATCAGGACCCATGGACTTGTGGATATCCAGTCTCTAACTTGATCCCCCCCAACCAAGGGAGAGTCTTCCTTGCTCCAGACTTTCCCTGTTACCTGTAGAGTCTGGGGGTCCTGAGGGCTGGCCTGAGCGGTGAAGACTGAAGCAAAGAAGGCATTCAGTAACTCTGCCTTCTCTGCATCGCCTGTCACCGTGGCACCCACCTCATTCAATAGTGGGCCCACGTTGTCTCTAGTTTTTCTTTTGCCTCTAATGTACTTAAAGAAACCCTTCCTGTTGACACAGAACAGATTGATTTCAGAGCTTGGAGAGAAATACTTGCAGGCAAGGGGGAAAGTGAAGCACCTGATTCTACCTAAAAGTCACATAAAAGACACGGATTTCAAGGACCTCCCAATTCCAAGGTCTGGATGGAGAAGACAATACTAGGGACAAAGCAACAACATCTGCCCCGTTGTTGATACATTAATGAAAACATAATGACATGCCAAGAGGCAAAAAAAAAAAAGAAATATGAAGTGAAAGCAGGGATGAATGGGAAGGGGTGCAGACTTTGTGTGGGAGTTTGAGGTCACAAAATAAACTCACTGTGATAAAATCCTCTAGCTACCTGTGGAGGGAAAGGTGCTACCTTGCCTGTTGTGCCTATGGTAAAAAGGGATTGATTCCCCGAGGATCCACTCTGTGACCTGAGTGGATCCCACACCTTGGCTGACCACCAGTTCCCCCTTCTTCTCACGGACAGCCGTTCTCTAACTCCACTACCAACAAGGACATGCTCACAGGGGGCAACAGGTCAATTCAGACTCACATGGATGAACCCAAGCCTCACCGATAAAAGGAATATGGAGGGATGACAACTTGCAGGGTGGTGCAGATAAACACCAAGAATAGCTACTGCACCGTACAGCACCAGGGCTGTGCCTGTACTTACTGCTTTCACATCTAGATCCTCTGAAATAATTTCAAGGAAGCCAGCTCAACTAACAAACGGAGGCACAGATTATCTAGAAATCAATTTACGAGCAGGTGGTACGAAACTGGAAGGGGGACATTGCAGCACTGCATAACAGAAGGAGCCCACGCCTTGCCCAGTGAAATACTGGGACGGGAGTTTAAGCAGGTGGAGCAGAATTATCTATGTTGAAATCCATCCAGGACTGCAGAGAAACCATCGCTTCAAATAGGTGGTGATCTCCAAATGCGCTTGTTGGCTGGGCTTTCAAAAGGAGTTAGCACTGCCCAACTCGGATCCTGCTAGAGGTCAAAAGCTGGATGGCTGTCAGTGTCAGCAGAGTGGTGGTGGCCACTGATGAAATCCCACCCCTTTAAAATTTCTTTGAAATTGCAGGCTACCTGTGCTTGTTTAAAAGGCTTTCCCCAGCTTGGAGGACACTCTGAACGTTTAGTTCTTTGTTAACCAGAGGAATAACGCTGGGAAAATTACTGTACCTCTGCGTGCCCAGGTCTCTGCAGGCACACAGTGGGTTTCCTTTGCTACAGTACTTGGGAGCCGCTGCTGGAAGGAGCTGTGCAATCGCTCAGCTGTTCCAGACCCTTCCTACCTGCTAGCACAATCAGCAAAAGCCCTTTCCAGCAAACATCCCTACTCTCCTTCCTTCTCTCAGCCTGAATGGCAGCAGTATAACTTCCTTACTGTAAAATTAATCCTAACTTTGAGCACCTTAGGGGACTTGGAAAGAGCAACAGGAGAAACATGTTCAATGAAATGAAAAATAAAACAAATACAGCCAGCCTATTTTTCTAAGAAAAGGAAAATGCTGCAACTCATTACTTATTCATTAAGCTTTATGTCTTCCAGATATTAATAATTGATTGTTTTTATACCGTCTCTTTGGACTCTGTCCACCCACAGATATACACAGTCTGCTGGGTTTATCCAGCCCTGGGAAACTGCGATCCTGCCCCTGAAGGATCCCGAGTTTCTTAGCTGCAATTTGTGATAACAGCCCTGTATCACTCCAAAATGGCTTTCCAGCAAGGCTAAGGACTGCTAAGCTTTCTGAGAGGTACTGCGTTTATGTAAACCAGACTGCAGATCTGGGGAAGTTTATGAGCGCCTACAGTATGTCTCCACTTCATTTTGTGCTCACTTTAAAGCCAGCCAGCCTCGTCCTGAAGGAAAGGAGAGCTGTTCCAAGTTCACGCTGTTGTGCTATGACTGAAGGTCTAATGACCATGAAGAGAGGAGCAGATGGCTTTGGGCATCTGTTTGTCTATTACTCTCTTCTTTCCTTTTCCAAATACCGATGCAAACCAAACCAGTATATACAATTGGGCAGGTCACATTTCTTTTTTTAGATCCAGAGTTTATTTAACAACAACTAACCAAATAATGGAACAAACCCAACCCCCAGTTTTAAGATAAGATGTACTCCTTGGTGAACACTTGCAGAAGAATTAAAGATGGCAGAGCAAATTTGTTTGGCTCTTCACTATACAAAGATTGGGAAAGGCAATCTGCATGCCACAGCACTGTCTTTCACTCATACCCACTCAACAGGGCAACCATTCCTAATTTTTCAATTAAGTGATTTAGTTCTGATCTGAACCCCCACATGAATTCCCCCCATCTGTTTAGTGGCTCTTCATCAGCATCACTAGAAACACACATTTAAACAACTGCCACATGTGCTAATTAAAAGCAATTCTGTTACCGAGGCCTCAACATACAATGCTGACAGAGGAAATTCTACCCCAAAAAACCACACGCCGACCTATTATCTGGTGTGGTATAACAGAGCATAATCCAGACATTCTGCTTAGCTCTTGAACACAGGTTGCGGGGCTGGGTCATTCTACTGCCTGGGATGACTCTGAAAATGAGTTCATTTATGAGAATAAGGTTTTTATAAAGACTTCGTTGTCAAAGTCATGGGAGCTATTTTCTTATTAGACTCTTCACTAAGCCATCCTAATGACAGGAGCCAAAGGCATTGCAGTAGTCTAAATAAATGCAGTAATTTTTGACAATGCTCTTTCTTAAGAATTAATAAAAATCAGAATGAAATATAAGTCTTACGCAAGAGAAAAGCAAGCAAACCCAATTAATTACAGAATTGGAAAGGCATTTTTGTTGGTGGTGTCTTATTTATGATTATTATCTCATTTTTTTATTATTGGAGTTGTATTATATAGGAGTGAAGAACAACATTGGGACCTGTGGGCAACACCATTCAACTGCCAAGGCAGTGAGGATTCAAATCAACAAGCAACGCTGACCCAGAAGAAACAGAAATACAAAAAGGCCAAAAAGGCCAAAACCCATGTCAAAACAAATCAAGATCACTGATGAATTTTTCAAGTGTTATATGCCTGACCTGGAGCAATCATCCAAAATTTTCTTTTATCGGGAGGTGAAATCAGTATCTCCACAAAGGTTAAAATCAATTTTTAGTAATAAGACAGATTTTCTACACCAACACAGTTCTTCACCTTAGTCTTTCAGTTCAAATTAGTCTGCCTGACTGTGTCAATCTCATCTCAACATAGATTTTTTTCTGGACCTTTTGCAACATGAAGTTTCTAATTTTGACAAATTCTATTTTTGGTTTATATGGTCAGGGAGGGCTCCTGCATGGCCAGCAGGCCTTCATTTACCCTGTCACTGAGTAGGTCTTTTTTGTGTGCTTTAAAAAAAACCAAAAACCAACCCCAAACCTCAAGAAGTTTCCAGGCAACTCAATGCTGACAATGTAAAGAAACTTCTATTTATTTCAGTAACACGCAACCCCCAATAAAACAACACTACAAATTTCCCTCTTTCTGCCTATGTGAATGTCAACAAAACCAGAAAGTCTGTACATTTAATAAAACAAACCAAGAAATTTACAGGGAATTCCAGCATAAGATTCTGCCTCCCATTCCCTCTTGAAAAAATCTGAAAATCTGCAAAAGCACAAATAAGACTGCCAGCATCTCCATCTACCCTCAATTTTAAAAAGAATTTAAAAGCAAATAATGAAAAACAAAGCAGCTACCAAATAATCAAGCACCCGTTCCCCAATTCTGGATTCTCATCAGCTTTCCATTCCTTGAGCCCCCCATTCTTGGAGCCCTCTCTTCACCTTTGTTTCTACAAATGGAAGAACTGAACATTTGTTCTGAACGGTTCTAATCTCACCATATGATCTCTGAGATCATAACAAAAATCATCATACAATCGCATGGGTTAAGGGTATGGATAAATATCTGCTGAAGCAGGAATTCAGCCTCTCTTCTCGTCTCCCGATCTGAGGAAAAGACATTGGTACACCCTAACTCATATCAGACCACTGAATATTGTAGATCATGAAGAAAATTTCTTTAAATTTTAAACATACACATGCACTTGCATCCTTCTAATTCTACACCCAGTGGGGTTTTTTCCAGCTTATTAAGTTGTTGTTCTCTGTAAAGGCTGTGACTTCCTCTTTTTTAGTGTCAAAGGGTGTTTGTTACTCTTGTGAAAAACTTGCTTCATGGGTTCTTTTCTCCAAATTATCTGTGGGACTGAAGACTGGCACTACAAATCAAGGACAGCGCAAACCAAAGACTTATTCATTAAAATACAAAAGAAGTTTGAAGTAAGAGGTAAGGTACACACAGCTTCCATCTTTCGACATGCGCTGGGATGCTGACAGGAGACAGACTCTTACACTACAATCACGGGGAAGAAAGAGGCAACAGGGAACGCCCACAGGTACCTCGCACACAGGCGGATCCCACAAGAGGTGGGGCTGGCATTTCAAGGAGAAGGTGCACAAAGTCCCACTTCCCACCGGGGGACCGTTATTGCAGGCCACCCCTGCAAACGCCGCAGGAACCTGTGCCAGGGACAGACAAGGAGGAGGACAGCAGGAGCAACACGTTCGACACCACGGGGCTGCAGAACCCGCTGTGCAGACGTTAGGCAAAAAGGGTGACTGTATGGAGTGGTTGGCTTTTGGTTGGCCTCTGCTGGGTCAGTTAGCAGAACTGCTGTAACACTTCAGCAGATACTGGAAAATACCTATTTACTCCCTCACTGTCCAGTGAACTGAGAGGACTTTACCCAGCTGAGATGGACAAGAGCCTATTGCTAGACTGATGTCAGTGCAATAAGGTGTTTTCTGCCCTTTTTCGCTATTCACCTTTTCCTATTGCTTCTTGATGCTTTTCTGCCGCTTTAAACTAGAACTCACCTTGACTCTGCTCATCGGCTGAGCCCGTCCATCATGGTATCTGAGCATTCTTCTAGCAGCATCTGGGCTCAGGGCTAGCTGTTATGGCCCTGCTCCAGAGTATGAAGGTCATACTAGTTCACACTCAAAGCCTTGTTTGGCTCTATCACATCTGCCCTGAGGACAGAAACAGGGCAAGATGTGACAGATGGTACGTGTCTTATTCGTGCATTCACTATCACCTTCCCTTAAATGCCTGGTTGGCTCAGTCATACCCCTCTAGAAGGAGACAGGAAGACAGCTCAGCTCGATGGGCTGATCCCCATCGGAGCAAATGCTGGAGACAAAGCTGAGAAGGAGCTGGAATGTGGCAGCTCCTGCAGGGAGCATCCAGCCAGGCACCAAGGGTGACGGGGGGGACCAGAGGGGACCAGGCAACCTCATGCAGCTGAGGAGTCCTTGTGCTAGCTGCAACCCTGCCCAAGAGCAAGGGCCTGCCTACAAGGATTCATCTTACCTGTTTGTTTTTATTCTTCACTATATTAAAAGTTACATTTCTAATTTGTGAGTTTTTAACTTGAGGGGTGTGAGGGTTTATTTGAAAAGCTTTTCAATTATGCTTGTTAATTTCTGGGGTAGGGACATTTGCTTTAGAAAAACACCAGATCCACTTGAAGGCTCTGGCGAGCTTGAAGTCTTACCACACAGGCAGACACAGAGCCTCTGCGTGCCCTTCCTGCTCCGGGCCATCAGGATTTTAAGGACTTTCTGAAGGATATACTTTAATCACCTTCGGAAATGAATGTACATCTATTTATGAAACCCCTTTGCATATTTGGCCTATATGAAATGCTGTGGCAACACACACACGCATGCCCCACGAGAAAAGGACCTTTATTGGTAGAAGCCTACTCACTGAAAGTCCAGCCCGCTCATTTTAGTATTAGAGCAAACCCCAAAGCACCCCCTCTGCACACCACCAAACTGAACCCCACAGCCCCTCCCCAAAACCCTTCCCAGCACCTGCGCTAGAAGCCCTTCTTAACCACCCGTGACGCGCGCTGCACTACTAAATCAGCTGAAACTACCGACCGCACCGCACAAACAGCCCCCAAGGAAACCCAGCTCCTGCCAGGGCTCTCGGGGCGCAGCCCAGCTCCTGACCGCACCTCGCAGCTCTTCCTCCTGGCTGCCGAGACACAGCCCGCAGCGCCGCGCAGGGCTGCTCGCACAGCTGGCCGGACGCGGTGTTGAAAGATGGCAAAGGCGGAGGGAAAAATGGGAAGGAAAAAAAGAGGGTAAGTACTTAGAAGAAAAGTCAGGCTCTGCTTGTCCTTACTTTGTAATAGTAATAAACCAATGAAAATTGGGTGAAAAATCAAGGGCAAGATGCACTGCCATTTTTTGCCAAGAAGAGATAGCTTCTAATCAGCCTGACAGCTACTGAAGATTTATCTAGCAATATTTTGTATAATTTGAAGAAATGTATTTTTCTGGTTGTTGGCTGCTCTGATCTTGCATCTCTCTGCCAGGTAGACGTTAACTCTGCAAAGTGCAGAGCGTGGGAGCTCCACTTTAGGAGGACAAAGCTCAGCTTAACCTGCTGCCCACAACCTGCAGATGAGAACATGGGTTAAGCCAGTCCTACCAAATGGCACAGTGGCCTCTGGGCCTAATCCAAAGCAATGCAAACTGCTTTGCATCCTCCTTCATTTCATTGAGCTTTTGACCAAACCTTAAGTACACCCTTCCAAGAGGCCATAGTAACCTCACTGTGAATGATACAGTCTACTCAAATAGATGCAAAAGCAATTCTGAATGATTTTAAATACATTTTTAAATCTAATATTTACAATATTTTCTCACTGCAGCACACAGATAGCATTGCTGGATTTTGTTTCTGCATATAGTTCTCGCACATGTTCTCTTTAAATCCATGCTCTCCGTGCTCCCTAGACTCTTGCTGAATTCCTGGGAGTCCAGAAAGTGCAGTGTCCAGTAGGCTGCAGAAGAGGCTCACCCAAACAGGACCCCTCTTAAGTACTCTCAGGTACTTAGCAATGAGCACAAAGGATTGTCTCTCTCTAATTTTGGTAGTGCAATATTTATCCTAGTTTAGAATCAAGCATCAGTCACTCTATCCCTCGCATGACCTCAAGATTGCCAGAAAAATTGGTACTGGCGTCAGCAGCTTTAGACCAGTATAAAAAGAGTGCACCCAGGAAGGGCTGAACCAGATTTGGGTACACCTCTGCTCCAACTTCAGGCCAAAGGGTGCAAACCAGTCCAAATCCCATGGCTGCCCGAGTGTAGGATGGTGCTGACAAGCTCATCTGAGAGTCCGGGCTTGTGAGCTTGAGCAGAACCTCAGCCCAACGCTTCAACACGGTCCGGAGATACATGTGCACCACAGCAGTCGCCCAGGGACAGATGCGTGGGAATATCTGCAACCGGCTTTTAATAGGCAGGCCCAAAACCACGGATGAATAAAAACCGTGTGGTGACCAAGCCTGATTCAGCTCTACTGTCCTGCTGGCAGCAGAATAATTAGTTGCCCTTCAGTTAGAAAGATGTCCATCTAAAAGGAAGTACGACCGCAGCTCTGCTCTGAGACGGGATGTTCTAGCCTGTGTCCCATCTGTTCCCTGTGGGCAGCACCCGGCTCGCCCCTGCCGAGAGACAAGCAGCAACCACCACCACCACATCCAGCTCAGGCGCCTGTTCACCGAGCCCTGACGGGAGCCCGCGCGCTGTCAGCAGCGCCATGATGTAAATCTTCTGCGTGCATGTTAACTTCTCGCCCGGTTACATTTCCCTTTTAATCTCTGTCAGCAAGTCCTTGTATCACAAGAGATCCCATTATCCTTTTCTGTACCCTGATGCGTATAGCAATCGTGGTGACACCAGTTGGCCTTCACTCAGAGATTCACTAGCACCAAAGCTGGGGTGGCTCTGCTGAAGAGGTCAACATCCTTCGGCCATGGCCAAGGGCAGCAGGGGGGCATGTGCTGTGGAAGTGCTTCAAGAGCGGCTTGTTTTCGTGGGAGTAAGGAACAAATGGTGCACCCTGGTGTTGAAAAACTCTTTCAGGTTTCCAGAATGAAAATGGGATTGCTTTGCGCTCTAACACTTTAAAGGAGGGAAAACCAATATTTAAAAGTGATAGAAAATACTGTCTCCAGAAGATTGCGAGAAATCAACATTTGGAAAGGAGACTGAAAATCTTGATTTAAATTAAGAATTGTGGCATCATCTGTTACACTTGAAGTTTTGAGCCTTCAAAGCTCACTTCCTTCTCACAGATTAAAAGCCTTTTCCGGGGGAAGCTGAGATCCCTTTGAGAGATCCAGAATCTCTCAAAAGAACCCCACGCATGGTCAGAGGGGGATGGCATGGGAAGGAATTGCAGGAGTGCTGGGTAGCAGCCTGAACATGCACCTGCTCCACACCCTTCTCCCCACACCGTCCCTGCCTCTACCCCGCGCCCCTGTCCTGTCCTGCTACTTTCCGGCTCAGCTCATGCTCTGCCGTGTGCCCAAGCATCTTCCCTGCGAGCGGAGAGGGGTCTTGGGCAGCAGCACAGGGCTGCAAGGACAGGCTCTCTCTTTGCACGCCTCCTCCCAGGGTTACAGCACCCGGTAAAAAGGTTCTCTTTGGCGAGGCGTGTAAGCATGCGAACGTCCCCGCTGAAAACCAGGCTTGCTGCAGAACACAGCCAAGAGCCCGTCAGTCTCTCTTCTCCAAGGTGAAAGGGAAGGGTAAACGGCTTTATGGAAACAGCCAAATCAAACAACAACTACACCCACCGGCAGCCAGCTGTAACAGTTGCATAAGCTACAGCAACATTCCTACCTCATATCCTTGGCCACCCTAGATGGGATGTGACACGTGGATAAAACCTGCACGCATATATATTTTGCCTGCCCCCCCCCCATTTTTTTTTTTAAATTGCATATTATTAAATTGCATGTTTAGCCTCATCGTTTATCAGTGCTTTTTTTAAATTTCAATATATGACACTGGAAGCGACTTTAAAGGAAACACAGCCTGACTTCAAGGGTAAGCCACATTTCAGGAGGAACGTCTGCTCACATGCTCCTGACACGTGCACGTGAGAGGAAACCAGTGACCTGCTGCCCACATCAGGCAGGTGACTCCATTTCACATAGCTCACGGCCACCTTATTTTTCTTCAGTTTCTTATTGAGTAAAAACAAGAAGTGGTGTTTGAGGGACATGAACAGGAGGGTTGTATGGACCTTTCAAACACCACTTTCACGTTTGATGTTGAAAGCAATAGAATTGCCTATCAACTGAGTGGGAATTTCATTCCTTATCTAACCTGCTATCATCATCTGTCTGATAAAAGCGTGATGAAATCTAACCCCTCATTAATGCATTTCATGCAACTGAAAGCATTTGAACACTGACAGCTGACAAACAAAAGTCCGTTTTTTCAAGAGAGCAGTTTAACAATAGCCAACAATAAATACCTTTTCCCTACACAGCAATGCCAACGTGACTTCATTATAAAGCAGAGTGATCGTCTTCAGGGGTGAAAGCATAACGCTAGCGTAGTGCCCATGCAATTCTTGCTTTCTCTCTTCCCAGGCAACAAGCAGCAATCAGGGTGGTGAGGTTTACGTGGACATCCATCCACTGGGAGCCGGACCAAGACCAAAATCACATTTTGTGTGTTCAGGAAAACATAACTACTGCTGAGTAGGCGTATCTGGGCGGGGTTGCTCTATGGGACAAAGGATATTATCTAACATGTCCTCAAAAGCAAACTACCTGAATTTCATGATGACCACCTCCTTAAGAACATTCCCCTCGCGCACTGAATGCAAACATCACATGGCTGAAGCAGCCCCAGTAACACCCTACAGAATTAGGCCTGATTTGCTGCTGAGTAACCGTATTATCAGTGCCCAGAGAAGTATATTGTAGCAGCACTTTTTTTTTTTAAACCAACCTTGCAAGTAAGGTACTTTTGCCTCGGAAGAGCTGATAGCAGGAGGACTGTCTTTTGCACAAGGTAAAACCCAACAATAACATTTAACTCTCACGCACCACCTGAAAAATTAAGTTATCTTCATATATTTTTTTAATGAAGATGGTGTGTTCAGTATGAGGGGAATAGATCTACACATAACAGGCACCTGACAAAGGACATATCCATTGTCATTTACAGGTGTTACCCTAACAGAAAAGAACTACTTCAAATGACATGTAATTAGAGAAGAAGTATGCAGAGCCGAGGCAGTCATTACTGTAACAGAAATTTGCCGTAGCGTATGATTAACCTAAGAAAGGCACGATGATGATCTCACCATGTCTGCTCTTGCCTCCTGGCTATCAGAGACACAACTAATGTGAATAAAGAGGCTGGCAGCTGAAACAGGCTGGTTTTGAAAAAAACCAACAACAGGTAAAAATATCTTGCCTTCTTCCTGCCGCCACCTCAGCAGTTGCTTCCTGTTTCTTCACGTTCTCACTTCACTCCACGGCTGTCTGCCATTGACAATAAGAGCAGTAAAAAGAACAAAATAATCTCCTTAGTAAACCGCCTCCTGCTAAACACCTTCTCAAAAAAACAGGAGAGGAAGCACTGTGTGCTGGGCCACTTTTTGTCTGATGTATTGAGGCTCTGCAGGAAACCAAATGGCTGCAGGTTGGAAGCCTTCAGTGTTCAGAGATAAAATCAGAGCAATTCACTGGTATCTTTATAATGCCAGTAAATGCTCTTTTGAGAGCAATGACTCAAACCCCTACATCCAGTGAAGGAGTCTAACCTGCTCGCCTCAGTCACATGAGCTTACAATATGACTTCAGTGGGACCGTTACGTGAAAACCTGTCATCTCAGTCTCAGGCTCTTTTCTTTTTCTTTACTTGAGGCTATATGTTTTATTTTGTTGAGCATTGACCCTTGTGGAATTGGACCAAACCAAACACTAGAGCCTCTTTTTTTTTTATTTTTTTTTTTAAAAAAACTAATAAGATACTGCATGTGGGACATGGGGAAAGCGGGAGGCGCTAACCAACCAGCGACAGGACAACACATCCTAAATGTCACCTTGCAAAGCCAGGAAAAATGACACTTGTCATGTACTGCAGACAGGCAGTGACACCATCATTCTTTATAGCCAGAAATGACGGAACAGGCTAACCCTATGCACAGCTCTGCATCCATGGAAATGCTTCCAACCACTTGATGCTAATGAAGGCAAATGCTAGATAGGAACACATGGGTAAAATATTACACCTGTAAACCACACCATGTTTTCTTCAGTCTCCATCCAGAGCTGAGAGATAGTGTTGAAAGACACATCTGAGAAACCTCCCAGATGACCATGACTGCCACCATGGCGAATGTGATCAGGTAAAATTGAGAGAAACTTATTGTTCTGGCTCTTGGCTGGAGAAAAAGGAGGTACTGGCACCTATACCAACTCAGCATTGGTAAAAATCAACTCCCAAACCTTACCTCGCAAACTTTGAGTCCTGAAATTCACTCTAAAACCAGAGCACTTCTCAGGACAAAGAGAGACTCTTAAGTCTTCTCCATCTACCACATGGATGTGCTCGAACAAAGAGACTGCAGTGCTTTCCCTGGGTAGAGAAGCCAACTCGGTCACCAAATCACTCTCTCAAAACCTCCACCTTCCTGCAGCAAAGAAAAACACCAACAGCTGTGCTGTATGATGGCATATTTTAGGAACAACTTGTTATTTGCAGTCTATCCCACAGGTGTCTGATGGTAATAGCTTTTCAGAATTGCCCTTGCAGGCAGCCCAGGGGTGTAAAAATCTCTCATGCTAACAATCACAGGAACTATCCTCCCTTGTGTTAGAATTGTCTCCTAACAATGGCTTATTCAAAATGTGTATTTTTATCCTTAGATTCAATGTGCTCCTATCCTCCCAGGCCCAAGAGGGGGGACCAATGTGCCCACCTGCATGCAGCTCTTTATACTATGTTTTAAATGTGGACTTTCACAGGCTTAAAAAAATTGCCTTCTCTGCTTCTGAATTCTTAAAAATCACAATGCTCATAAGACAAATCCTTATTTAGTGTCTGAAACTTGGGAAGCCCCATCTGCATCAGAACCAAACTAAACCGAGAAATACTTCCTCAAGACAGCAAATATTAAAGTGATAGTAATGCAAAATCTGGAAAGCAGTTCAATAAAACATGTTGGAAACAGAGACCTGGCATGTCTTATTTTGTAAAGCCCTTCAAAGCTAGTAATAATATTTGGAGTCAGTTCCTGGAGTTGTCATAAGCCAAAGCTTTGCCTGTTGTGATAGGGCACAACCGTAGCCATACTCTGGGACCTCTGCCTCATCCATACTGGACGTATGGTCCATACCCTGGACGTCTGCAAGGCCATGATGGCTTATACCATCTAATGTGACATCCCCACTTCTGGCAAGGGCTGGGATCTTCCAGAGCTAGAGTTCAAGGTTTACACTGAGCGTAAGGCTAGACATACCTCTTCTCCTCATTTCTTCTGTATTTCCTTCTGCATCTTTACGTTGCCATTTATCACGTGACTGAAGCAACACACACGGTGGGGAAGGCACTGGTAAAAGACATTAACTTTGAAATGAATTATCGTCCCTCAGGATGATTGCCAAATCGGTTAGTGAGTATAATTAGCATTAATTAAAATGACAGCTCAAACAAGATATATCACATCGGGGTTTAACAAAGTCTCGGGTTTACTGAAGCTGGCTGCCTCAACCACCTGGCCAAGTCCAAACCAGACAGCCCCACAGGCAGCGTGACTGGCACTCATGGTGGCTGCTATCTCTCCAGCTCACCTTCACGTATGGTGAGGCTACAAGCCTTTCAAGCTACATGCAGCTGCTTCATGGTGAAAAAGCAAAATACACCCCCAAGCATTAAAAAAAAGAAGATGTGTCATCCCTGAGCAACTACCGAGTTTATCACCTAATGGCCAGCTCCTCACATCAGGCTGCGTTCCTTTTTATTCCTCTTTGGAGCAGTATTAGCTGCCCGTGCTCAAGCTGCCAGGATATTTAACCTGCAAATCTTAAAAGTGAGCTGAGGTCAGGCTGTACCTTGCTAGAGCACAGCTGTGAGCGAGCGGGGCTGTGCGATAGTTTTGTCCTTGTTTCTAAATCAGCTGGAGTGGAAGCTGGCAGCGCGTGAAAAAGGATCATTCACAGCTCAGGGCTTAATTACTGGACTCGCACTGCACATAGACGCCTCATACACAGAGGCATACTTGAAGGAGCGAGAAAACACATGGCAAGCTTAGAGCCAGTATGAAAATCCAGACAAGATGATTTATTTCCACACAGAACCTCCTTGAAGATAAGCAATAGGTACTTCAGCCAGTCATCTGACAGCTGCATCCACAGCACAGTAGGCTTCCTACCACAATTTATTTCCATTGACATCCTATTTATGGATACAATTTTTATTACCACAAACTATGTATAGAGACGTGATTGCAGACAGACATACATAGAATCATTTAGGTTGGAAGGGACTTTGAAGATCATCTAGTTCCAACCCCCCTGCCATGGGCAGGAACACCTCCCACTAGACCTGGTTGCTCAAAGCCCCATCCAACCTGGCCTTAAACACTTCCAGGGATGGGGCATCCACAGCTCCCCTGGGCAACCGTTCCAGTGCCTCACCACACAGGAGCTTAAACTGAACAGGAAAACATTTCTTCCTGATATCTAATCAAAATCTACCCTCTTCCAGTTTGAAAACATCACCCCTCACCCTATCACTGCATGCCCTTGTAAAAAGTCCCTCTCCAAATTTCTTGCAGGCCCCTTTCACATACTAGAAGGTTGAACAACCCCAACTCTCCCAGCCTGTCCTCATAGCAGAGGTGCTCCAGCCCTCTCATCATCTTCGTGACCTCCTCTGGACCCACTCCAACAGGTCCACATCTTTCCTGTGCTGAGGGCTCCAGAGTGGATGCAGTACTCCAGGTGGGCTCTCACGAGAGTGGAGTAGAGGGACAGAGTCACCACTTAAAGCCTGATATATGCTAACATAAAGATAGTCATCTAGCCTAATCCGGATGATTACAGCTAGGTGCTGAAAACAAAGAAGTCTGATTCTCAAAAGTGATGAATAATGAGAAATACCAGTAAAGCCAGTGGGAATCAAAAGTTGCTCAATATTTTCTAAAATATTTTTTCTAGGGTTTTTTTTTCCTAATTTTTTCTTTTATTCCTGTTCTTCTCCAAGAAATGCCAGAAGGCCCTAACATACTCTGCCATTTTGCTGGATGCTACATGTCAGCATAGAGATACTAAACATTCATAGCTTAAGCAGGCAAGCTACAGAGCAGAAGTAGGAATCGGTACCTTTTTCTGCCTCTTCACAAGCTAACACAGCTGAAGATCACAGAGGGAACTGCAACAGTCAGTGTCTAATGCCAGCGATTTAACTGCAGAGTACCTTTGTCCTACATCTCATCACGTACTACTAAAAACTCTTTGCAATCAGGAGCGAAGTGTCTGGCTTTAGAGAGCCACTCTGAAACATTGCCAAAAAATATTCAAAAGGCTGTCTCCCCTTGCTGCATTATTGCCATACAGCAACTCCTGAATCTAAAAAGAGGTGAAGCAGACTGGTACCTGTGTTAAAGCACAAGCTAGAAAACCAAACAAGTGTACAGAATACGCTGCTGCCACCATTTGCGAAGAAAAACGCCTCAAACACACCACCTTAAAGCTGAGCAAGCAAAGGACATTACTGACCTCGGAAGTCCATCCACCCAAGAAAAGTACTCGCAACCAGTGCAGATCTGTAAGTGCTCATACAAGGAGGTAAGTGCGTTTGGAAAAGGCCCTGTTAATCCTCTTGCTCTTCAGAAAGCTCAGACAGGGCATGGGATCAGATGGGGTATGAAGATTTGATGACAGAGAGGAGGACATCCAGTGTGAACAGGGCAGCAGGCTGTGAGACACTGACCAAGTGACTCCACTTGATTATCTTTTTTTCTTCTTACAGGTAAGCTGCTGCTTTTGCAGAGAAAAAATTGCAGGCTGGCAATTTCTTCTGAATGACCCTTCCTATAAACCTGTAGCCTGTGTGCTTGAGCAAGGTGACTCAGAGCAGACCAAGAAGGAATAGAAGAAGCATGGGGACAGAGAGGCAGATTGCGTCAGGAGATCAAGTAAGTCCAGGCTACAGAGCTAGGAAACTAAGAGCCATTTTTCAGGTATTCCTTGTATAACCATATCATCAGAAACTCAGGCCCCACTCCAAGCAACTTGGCTGTCACTAAGGTGAGGAGCCTGTACCTTCCCCTCCATCCCTGCTCAGCTGCTGGTCGGCACAGCCCAGGTAATTGCTATAGCTTGATCCTCACTGCCTCAGCTCCGTTCACTCTGCTCCCTCATCTGTTTATTAACAACTCTAAACCACAGGCGTGGGCAGCCACAGGAAAACTGTTGGGTTTGTTCTACTCCAAGTCAACAGGAGAAAAACATTCTTGGAAACGCAGACTGCCATGGGAGGTGGTGCGAGAGAGACAGATGTTTGGTTAGCACTGCAGATGGGCTGCAAAATCCCCCATCACCACTTCAAAACTCTCACCCTTTTCCTTTCCCAGGAGGACAAACAACCTGTTCTTTTCCCCTAGTGTGTGGGAGCTTTCCCCTTTATTTTAAGGGAAAAGCTGCAACCCCTGGAAATTCATTAGCCTCTTTGTCTTCTCAGCTGTTGAATTTCAAGGTTAGCATGCCTCCACCCCAAGTTTCTCCCACAAAACTGGAGAATGAGGCTAAATGCTGATCCCAGGAACACCAGCTTTTTGCCACGCGGACTCAATGACTTTATTCCGTTTATGAGGCTGACCTGTCTCTCCAACTGCTGAGTGAATTCTGGACAGGTAAAGAAGGGCAGGAGGAGGTAAGAGGTGAAGAGGAGAGCTTCAGAAAAAAGAGGCCATGCAGGAGAAAGTAAGTTGGTTGATCCATGTGGTAGAGAAATTTATTGGCCCTCTGCCTCCTGGATCTAGGCTTGAATGCTCTTCCAGCACTGATTCCCCATCTGTCTCTTACTCCATGGTCCTTGCCAGACCATTTCACAGCTTCATATAGCTCAAGGCCAGGAAACTGTTCCTAAGAAATGGATGTTTTAAAATCATGTTTTGCAGCATGGTATAGCATCCTTTTGAAGGACAATTTTAACACTGCTTAAATATTTGTGATGGTGACCATGTTCGTATCTCTTACTACCTCATGCTGCATGCGTCCTAAGCATTGCTTGAACGTCCTAAGCATTGCTTGGTCTTTCTAAGCCTCTGATAGGTATTTTTTCCTATTTCCTATTTTTTTTTTTCCAATCATTTAGGTCTCTTTCTTTCAATGGGTGACCAAGAGCAAACACTATTCAAAAAGCTGTTCTCTGACTATACAGAAAATATTTTTCTGTATATAGGTACCTAAGAAGCAAAAAAAAAAAAAAAAAAAGGAAACCAGATAGACTTAACTAAAAAATGCATACGTGCAGAAGGGGAAAAACCATTTTCCTAAAGACTGCCCTCTTTTCAGTCACAAACAGGAAATCCTCTCTCAAGAAAGGCAGAATTAGTCATTAAGTGTATATGACTGATTAACCATTTCAACCATCAGCAGTTGAAGAATTTCAAATCAAGACTAGGTGATTACAGGAGATTTATACCAGTTAAATTCTGGTCATGGAGCTCAGCTCAGGAGTCTAAAATTCCACATGCAACACACAAAGTCAGCCTTCAAGAGGGGGAAGGAGAGATGGAAGGATATTGCATTAATTCAAGGGGTAATATATACTTTCATGCACATTTCTTCTTCAAAATGCTGTCCAAAACTAAGCTAATAGGTCCACCCCAAAACACATGCAACTGTGTCTTTAACTCCACTGCACAAAAGCTTCACAAGAGCCACCATACAGTCTGCTAGAAAACAGGTACTTTTACACTCCTCTTCCATTCAAGATAGGAAGAGAAGTTGAATCATTAACTACTCAGAAAAAGGTTCAAAGAAGCATTAGGAAGACTGCATAAAAGTGATCAGAAATCTCCTTTCTGCAACCAGACACAGAACTGAGAAGGTCACGACAAGACCTATTCGGTGTTGTTCTCTGCAAATTTTCTACCATTCTGGTCTTTCTTAAATTCAATGATAGGAAGTTATTGCAACAAACCATTGCACAGAAAACTTTGGGCTTGGACCTTCTGCATAGTGCACTGTATCCATGCAAAGCACATTGGAGATGCGGTTTTGGGTTCACTATCATCATTATCTGTCATTTATGGTAGCAACATTGTTCTGTACAAGTCAGGAGTATTTCAGGACCATCACTAGAGATTGTAGAGGACAAGGATTTTAAAGGGCATGCTATTGGCTGGCTGAAGTACCGTGGGTAAATATTCTGT
Source organism: Chionis minor (assembly GCA_013398295.1). Taxonomy (NCBI): domain Eukaryota; kingdom Metazoa; phylum Chordata; class Aves; order Charadriiformes; family Chionidae; genus Chionis; species Chionis minor. The sequence continues at coordinate 935,267 of VZSF01006303.1, forward strand.
CCGTTCATCTCTACCTTATCTGCTCTAAATTCATTCTGAATCAGCTGCCTGATAGGATGACTGAAAGGATGACGTTCTTTGGCTTCATGTCAGAATGGCAACTATGGTTTTCGGAATAATTCATATCAATTTAATCTCTCTGGTTAGGTAACTCTGGTAAAAGGCCAAATTTATACCTCATATAAACTACAGCACCTCCATTAATGGGGTTTGCATCAAAGGAATTACAGCCTTTAACTGTGCGGTCAAATTTCAGCCATGGAATTAAGTTTTTTTCTGAGCAGCACATTAACTACTGACTCTGGTGTGACTTTACAGTACCAGGTGTAGCTTTGATTGCCAACTAGTTGAACTCATGTGGCGGTTAAAGACTAATTTGATTGCTGAAGTTAGATTATAAATCACATTGAAAAAGAAGAGAGGTTTAAACAGACAAAACATGAGACAAACTGAGGCTGAGTAGGCGGGACTCATTAGTCACTAGAAGGCAGGCTCTGCTACTGGAGAAGAAAGAACACATGGGTTGTCTTGGAACATCCGTACAGATGGAACTGATGAGTAACAGCAAATAACACTTGTTACACAGCTTGCTACTTGGGATCATAGTATTAGGAGTGTAGTGTAATTGAAGCTTGCTTTCTTAGTAGGTACTTAACAAAACTATTATTAGCTTTGTCCTCCTTTTGTTTTATTTTCTTCTCCTAAGGCTTTTTGAGGAGCAGCTGAAACAGACATTGTGTGGGCTCTCTCCCTGCCATCTGCATGTTTGGGTTGGCTGCTGATAGGAACGTCTGCTCGCATTCCTGCAGGCACGTCGATTTGGATATAGCAGACACATACAAATAGCCTGCATGCGGGAACCTAGCTGAAAAAACCCCATGTGCTATATTATTAATACATTCAGTCCACTCATCTTCTCGTTAGGGTGCAAGTACGAGTGTGCTTATTGTCCGTCTCTTGGCAAGCCTCCTACCACCTTCCTGCCTCCTCCAGGATGGAAAACTATAATTCTAAAATAGGTCATTTTATTACCAAAATACATTTTCCAGGCAATATTCCCCTGAGGCCCTTCATATTAAGAGCATCTTTTGAACTGGATGAATACTGTTCTGCTATTTCCCAATATCAGTTGCACATGTTTCTATGATAATGGCGAAGCATGGTCCAGCTGGAAGCAACTCTCCAAGCAGACCATTTAATACAGCAGTATTTCTGAGGGAAGGCTCTCAGGCCTCCTGATAGGATATTATCTGCTTTTATTGCACTGCGGACGGTGCAAAGTGGCCCCCTGACTTGAAGTTTGAATTGTTCCCTTTAAGTTGAGGTGTACACTGAACCTAGCCAGGAGGTAAAGACCCCTCTCCTCACCAAAGGGAAGACCATCTCTTAGTTTCTATGCCTGCTGTATGCATCAGGAAACTGCTTGTCCCCTCCATTTCTCAGGCATCAAGCTAATAGAGACCTAAACAATCAATAAAGGCTGGATTAATTCCTAAGTGTCAAAAGCACAAGCAGTGAAATTAATGAAGTTAATCCTTCTGTAATACCCATTCGTTAAAGCTTTCCTCTGCATCTCCTGATGGAGCTTTGCTTGACTTCTCAGGAAATGAATGAACAGCTTTTATTGCTCAGTCACAGTTTGCAGTGCGTCCTCATGCATTTCTAGCATCATTAGTGCATGGCCAAAACTTACAAGATGAATTTAGTCCCATGAACCCTACATTCTCAGGCGTGAGATGAACAGGACAAATTCTGCACGGTCCTGACTTGAAGTCACCATGTGCGGGTATGGGTCTTCCAAGCCTATTCAGCCCTTGATTGAGGTAGGTGAAAGCACATTTGCAATTAGTAGTGCTTATGCTCGTGGAAGAAACCGGTTTATTTGAAGGAGCAGGCAGGGACCTGAAAGCCTGGTCACTTCATTCTGCTGTACCATGAACTGAGGTGGCCCTTCAAAATGTCACTACCCTTCCTGTGAAAATGTCTTTGGTGCTGCAACTAGGAATTGTCAAATGTTATCACAGATGCATTTGTAATTGGAATACCCGTCCCTACAGATCGGACAGAAACCAGTACGTTATTTTTCTGAGTGCTGAAAAGGGGGATCCTGTAAGGCTACTGCTTAGCTTGAGCAGAAATCTGGGTTCTGACAAACTTATGCAGACCTTCATAGTCTGTTTTGTTGGCTTTGAACAGATACTCCCTAATCATTAAGCTCAAGGGGAGGATTAACATTTTCTTTTAATAAATATGGAGATGCTGTGGCATGCTGCAGTGTTACAAAACTTTCAGCACTTGTGAAATACCAGCCTTTCAGGGTGGAAAAATTCTGTCATCTTGTTTCCATACAGCACTTGTCAGAGTATCGTTTTGCTGACAAATATTTTATCACAGAACTTCTACCCCTTCCTACACCCCCCAGCATGCTTATTATATTTTATCATTTTCCTAATGACTCATCTCTGAAGCTAAGTCTTTCAACTGTATGAAGTTTTTCATGAAACAGATGCTGAAGTAAGGAGCGTGAGGGCTGATTATCCTTCAGCGTTTTCTAGCCTAAGGACTAGCTAACTCCCCAACAGCCAGACTGCTTCTAGGACAGCTGAGCTGGGAAGATTTATAGGACTTCTACACCTCTCCGCTTTCTGAAGTTGGGACCTGGTGATATCTAGCTCATTCCTCAGTGCCCGTAGAACATCCTAAAAGCTGCTCTGAATTAGTAGCTCCAGTAATCCAAGAAAATGGGGACTTGCTGAAGTGCAACAGTGCTCTGTCCACATCATCATCTTGACTAGAAGATTTCCTATGTAGTCCATTACACTGCCTTTTCAGCTTTACTCTACTGTTCCACCCCACTTTTGGAAATACTCCGTGGTCAGATGGAGCCCTAATGAAGAGGAGGGACCGTTCCCTGAGCACTCAGCAACCATGCTACTTGTTGGACTGAGACCATCCTGGCAACATGCTGGAGGTAAAGCACCAATCCTTGGCTTTCAACACATTTCTTTACTAAGGCAAAAATGACCGCCCAAGAGTAGAAAATCAGTTTCAGTCAGTTTGGCTTTTGGTTAAGGGATTCTGCTCGCCCCCGAGCTGACAGACACCACGCTTCCCTGGTCCCAGAGAAACCACACTCCGCTTCTACCAACAGGAACACTCATCTCTTCCCAAAACCATGTAAAATCAGATTAGTAACCAGTCTACTGTTCTTTTCCTTTTCCATTCCACCCAGGAAAGGAAAAATCCATCCATCTGAAATTTATGCCCAACCACATAACTATTTTTATTTGTTTTGCACACAAATGTTAATGAATTGCCTCCTGTTTACACAAATTTAAGGTGACATCAGATCCTTTGTTATCCCACATTGGAAATTCCTGCTGTTTTCATGATAATGCCTTGACTGATTTTCTCAGATTTCTAGTGATTTTCCCATGGAGCAGCAGGTCTAGTCTTGCATGTAAAAAGGGGGCCTGGAGCCACTGGAAAATTTCTGAATTAAATCTTGACTGACTTCACTGTCATCATTGGAGAGAAGCCATTGCTTTTTATAGTATCCATTTAAGATTAGTCATAATGTAGCATAGTACCCATGTCCTCTGTTTGAATGTGTCTTTTTGCATGAAGAGCAGTAAAAATAATTGCATAGCACATTGTTTCAATTTGCCTTGCCCCCCCTGCCCAGCCCTTTAAAAAACGAGCTTTTTGTTTGTTTGCACATTAACATCAACTGGGAAAAACATTTTTCACCACTAGAATGCAGTCTGGAATCCCAATCACAATAACCAATATTTGTCCAACTTTCTGCAAAAGAAAGAAAACCCCACATGTGTGTATAGAAAGCCACTCTGCTCTTTGGGCCAAAACACCAACTGGTGGTAACTGTGTGATGATTGTGAAGAGCTGACAATATTAATTACCATCACTCAGCTACAGCAGAATCTCAAGATACAGGTGTCACAGACAGAATTCAAGCAAACAGTGACTACTTTTCAAGATTTTTAGAAACACCTGGTCCATTTAGTAGGAAAAAGGGTCAGAAAAGAGGGCAAATAGTAAGAGCTGCCTTTCCAAAACTGAATGCTCACTACTTTCTGCCTGTGATATTGTTTTGTTCAGACAATAAGGATACATTACTTCTGATTGCAGGCTCTTTTCAAGCAACCTTTCCCACACTAGTTACGTCAGCCCTAATTTATGCTTCAGTTGAACAATTACATAGTTGTAGCCAGCTGAACTCTTGTGGTAGCTTTGTTAGCTCTTACCAGACTTTGCTAGACTACCAACCCTTCGGAAACACTGCTCTTCCCCCCTCATTTGTGCGTGTGTAAATGTATAGGCACACAAATGAAATGCATATGTTATTATTATGTAACTAGGATGAATCCATAGACAATATGAAAGATTTTAAACTTAGCAATGCTGCTGCTTCCTGGATCAGAAGTTCACCAGACCACAGTGAAGATTCCTGTTTAGCAACATGCTTCGTATCTGTTTTATCACAGTTGAGTTTGTTTCCTTAGTAGTGACTGTGAGGGTTGCCCAAGAGGGGGACGAGGGTACACTCTTACGATCCTGTTCTAAATGATCCTGTTCTTATGATCCTGTTATAAAAAAAATTGCTTTTCTGCCCCCTCAGCATAATACTTTCCTCTCTGGAGACAGACAAAGATATAACTTACTCAGAAAATGAATTGTCATCGTTGCCCAAGTGATACAGGCTTTGAGTTTCAGCTGGTCACCACTCTGTTAGATACAGATACAAATGTATGCAGAGATGCTAATAATACAGATACTAATAGCTTAGCAAAGCACTGGGGTGTCTATTTGTGCGCCCCTCCATTAACTCCTCTTGTCCTTCTAAGAGAACTACTTTCAGAGGGAGGAAAGCAGACACAGAAGCGAGCAAACTCGACTGCGATTACCACATTTTACTAATGTATAATAAATTTAATGAAATGGAACAGTAAAAGTAATGGGTGTTGCTAACAATGCCAACCATGGATATAATAGATACAGACTCCTGTTCCTGCATCATTCAAAAAATAACAGGTTCTCCCTGGCTGTCTGGTTGAAACCAGCTGTGCAGCAGCTTCCTTACCTGCTGCTAAGTTTTGTAACACAGGATCGTGGAGTTAGAGATCAGAGGGGAAAAAGAAGAATTCAATCTGTCGTCTGTGGACATGCCTGCAGCACCCTGACAGAAGCTTTTGCAGCAATTCATTGTAATATTTGTGATTGTTGGCATTCTTCCCTCCACTTAATTTTTTTCCCCCAGTACCTGTGTCCACTGCTGACAGAGGACAAATCAGGGCAAAACGATATTACGCTGGTTGCTAGCCATTACTCCTTTGGTCTCCACCTTGCCCCTTGCCTCTCTCCCCCACATCCCTCATGGAGTTGCAAGTGTTGCTGTGGTGTTTTTCCCCTTGTTACTCAGCAGTGTGCTGACACCTCTCCCTTTCGGATCTGCTGCCAATTTACAAATGCAAACTCTTAGCCATGGACTCCAAGAAACAAATTACTCAACTTTAATAAATAACTGATCATCTGCAAATAAATTTTAAATCAGTACCAGTCTTTCTTTCTATGGCAGTGCTACTGTGTTCAAAGTCCACGCATATAATAAAACAGATATATGTAGCCCTTTTCTATTTTTACTCTTTGCAAAAGTAAACCATGCTCAGAAACGCTCTCAAAGGCTTTTCCTACTGGAAGGTAATTTAATTTCATTCAGAACATATCCAGAACTTGTTCCCCCCAGTAAATATTAACAACCTTTGTTTTGTTCTGACACTGAGAAGGTGATGTTTACATACATGATGCAATGTATATAAGACCACATGTGGGATCATCTTGTCACATAGTATTGATGCTTACAGTTAAGATTTGTATCCAAAGTTAATACAGAAACAATCACTGGTGACTTTTGTTACATTTCTAATCTTCCATAATAATATGAAAGTACTGCCAGTAACAGTGCAGCTAATTTTAAAGAATTTTGCACAAATAGAACCAGTCCATAATGCCATAGGGCAGGTATGAAAGTTTTTATCAGCTATGAAGTCATTACATGCCATTAGATAATCTCTCTTAATATAATAATATTACTCTTAAATCCACAAAGGCAACAGATTCAGCCTATATCCCACCTCTGCGTTTACTGTGGGGATCATATATTAAGACATGACGTGCTGCTAGAAGCACAGCCATACAGGATACAAAATTTTGCTCTGTTTCTAGCTGTAAGACTACGAGCAGCTTGCTTTTACTCCTACATTAGTGACAGTTTCACAAACAGATCAGAGGCAGGATGTTGTTCGCAGCATAATCAGGTTCTCCTTAGCTTCGCCTGCGTCTGATGGAGGCGTTTTATGTTGTTCAAAATAAAGCTGGCAGTAACAGTTGTAGGACCCGAAGCTGACAAATTTTACTACTGCTAACACATTTTGTGAATGAAACCTGCCTAACTCTAACGTAGCACTTGTTGGACAGTCTTCAGCTGACACTAAGAATACTATTGTCTGTCTGTCCTAGCCTTGTAAGATTAATTAACAGACACTGTTCTTAATGCTGGGCTGACACAGGATGGGCATCATGACCCAAGAATGGGTAAGTTTTGGGACCAGCCAGCCCATGGAAAGATATGCGTGCTCTTCTGATTGCAAAAGGAGTTGAAGAGAAGATGCAGCCTTGAGAAGGGAAAGCATGTGTTGCAAAAAATCAGATAAATTAGCCCAGCTCAGGGAAAGAAGCTAAGTTTGAATGGATTGGTGAAGTTACCTCCCAGGTAATAAAATTTCAAAGTTTCATATTGGGCGATATACAATTATATGCATTTATAAAAAATTCCTAAGATGCTAACACCATGCTGTAGAAAAATCACCACAATTCTAGAGCTCATAGGGTCACTCTATTCAATCAGATGTGATTTCTGAGCTCAGTAATGATTTTCAGCCCTTTTAAGGGCACCTCATTCATCCATTGCTATTTATACATAGTGCAATCTTCTGTATAGACGTATTTTCAGGGACTTGAAGAGAAAAACAAAAAATCCTGTGTGATATTTCAAGAAGACTCATTGTCCTGACACTTAACTCATCACATGATCAAAACGTACTCTTCCTGAATTTTAACACTTAGAAGAGAGTTATGTCGCTCTAAAGGCTGAAATCCGCTATCTTCATTCATGGAAACAAACCTTACTCCCAGCGATCATCACCTCATTTACTTCATGGGATGGTCTGCACATAGAGGTAAGGTCTTTTTAATTTTTGGGCCTTTCTTACATCCCCCTCCCTCAGCCTACCTTAAGCTCTTAGACAGGGTAAACAGAGGTGGTTACAAACCCCAACAACAACAAAAGTCAACTTCAAAAAACTTTGTTATTTTGTACCATCTCCTACAGCAGGTGCCTTCAGACTCATCAATCCATCCCTTCAAGTCCCCTTTGAGCTGCTACAGGCTAGTGGAAAACTTGACAATATCCTGTCAAAAAAACACCCACCTCTGGCCCATACTCTCAAACACTGCGCTTTCTAAAGAGAGCTGTAAATCCAGGCTTAAGCACACCTCAGAGTAAGTAAAACTCACAAAATTCAAGTTAAAGCTTTGCAACATAATGGCTATGTATGTATCAGCCTAGACATCATACCCAGCAGTGGGGCTTACAGCTCTGTAAGACAGGAAAGCAAACCTCTTTCTCCCTCACCAGCACTTGGAGGCACAGCTGAACGAAAGCAGTTACGAAACCAATTCACTGTAATGGGCACTTTCAGTTTGCAGTTCATACATTACTCAGTATAACTTCTCCCCCAGTAAACTTGAAATAGCTTTAAGGTCATCTGGAACAACTGCTACCAAGAAGAAGAAAGACTGTGTTAGCACGGAGGTCCCAGGAAAAAACTCAGCTGACTTCTAGAGCTAGAAACACGGGAGCTCTATCATAATTCCTGAGCTGCAGACTCCCTGGAACTGAGGTGATGGGGGGGGGATCCATTTAATATAGGCAGATCCAAAATTATGCACGTAGGAAGATTTAATATAAGTGCCTCTTACAGGAGAAGCCAACAGCTTCTGAGAAAACCCTGGCTCACAAAGAAACGTGGGGACTAAGTGACGGAACACAAGTTCCCACTATGCAGTCGTGGGAAAGAAAAGTTCATACCGTTGGGTGAACAGACAGGGGAATACTGAGCACGAGGTCCTTATCTCCGCACGTGACATTAACGGGAGTCTTCCTGGAATCCACTGTGCCACGCCGGTGGCCAGCGAGGACAGTGGTAGGGGCTCAGAGAAGAGCGGCTGAGACGTTTCTTCTGGGGATCATCTGCATTCCAGGGAGAGACCAAAGGAGCCCGGTCTATTTATCTCATCACAGACAACGTTAAGTGGCTATTTAATTACTGCCTTTAAATACTTGAGCAGTGAGAGACAATCTGAAACGAGATAGCTCTTTAATCTGGCAGACAAAGACATGACGAGATCCAGTAGCTGGAAGATTAAGTCCGAAATGTTCAAAGCGGAAAAAAGATGCAAACGTTTAACCATGAGATTAACAATCGGAATCAATTATCCAGGAATGCAGTCAATTCCCCACTGCTGGAAGTCATTCAATCAAGACCATTTGAAAAGGCTGGTGGGCCTGACCTCGGACTCGCTGGGCAATGGTTTGTGCTTTGTATTATGGAAGAGGTTAGACTATGGGATCATAATAATTCCTTATGACTAATCAATCCGCCAGCAGCACTGTTATCTTCTCCCAAGAGAAAAAGGAGGATGAAGGGAAGAAAGCATTAACAAAGCCAAGACCTGTATGGGGCACAAGAAGCTGGCTGACCTGTGGACAACACAAGTCACAGACTGGGAGCTGGTGAGATCATCCGTAGGTTTGTCACCGACTTCAGCAGGAGGAGGAGGAGGCGGCCCGCTAGGGATTTATGGCCAGCCCTGATGCCCCAAGCCAGGTTGCCCAACGCGCCACTAGCGAGCTGGCCGTGCGGCTCCCGCGTGGGTGACCATCACCGGGCGCCCCGACACTCGACGGCAACATCCCAGCTCGGAGCCCGGGCGGACCATCCTTCCAGCGCCCCCGGGGGGAAGGTTTCAGGACCCCCCGGGTTTCGGAGACACCCATCCCGGGGTACACGGGTACACCCGCGCGCCTCTGCCCGCCCGCCTTCGCCCCCGGGAGCGGGACGGGCCCGGGCGAGGCCCCTTGGCCGTCAGCCCCGCACCGGGGCAGCGGAGGGCGGGGGCCGGGGCCGCCCCCCTTGGCGGCCGCCTCCGGGGGCACCTTCCGCGCTGCGACACCGCGGCCGCCGGCACGTTGCCGTGGCGACCGCGCCGCTGCCGTGGCGA